>SSNR01000424.1:13505-35941 GCA_006937965.1 Callopanchax toddi | reverse complement strand
CACACACACACACACACACACCCTGTGCTGTATAATGCTCTACTACCTGAAATTAGAGGTGTTTTCAGTATAAATATGCATAATGCAAACTCACAGGAGAAACAGTTTGGATCATTAATCTTTCAATTAGCCTGACAGTTATTCCTCTTCTTTACAAAGAACGAGATTAGAGAACATATTTCACCCATTTATCGACTGAAACCAGAGGATAACTGCTCAGATCCAGGAACAGGTCACATAACATTTATTAAAAACTCATAATAGGGAGGCCGTTTGTCAGCTGTTTACAGTTTCTAACATTTGTGAAGTGAGTTTTTTGTTTGGTTGTTGTTTATCTGTTGTTCCTCTGGGCGTTTTTTCTTTACGTTTGGGTTTTAAACTTAATTTTCACCCTTTGTTGAGGAAACATTGCAGAATTCTTGGGATAAAGAAGTGAATCCGTGAACAGCTGACTCTCGTTGGAGCACAGAGTCTGAAGACATTCACAGGAACGCAGCAGCAACTCACGGCGTGGGTCAAAAGTTTACTCACAGGCCTCAGAGGCTTGACTTTGAACACAGTAACCTCACTAGGGTCCGGAACAAAGAATCGTACTGAGACCTGTTAGAGGTCTCAGATTGTTTATAGCGTGAACGAGACCTGACCTCATGTAGGCTGCAGGTTTAGGTCAGACGCCCTCCTGTGGCCATGTTTAGGTTGCCTTCTGGGATGTGGGAGGGAGCATGAATGTTAGTAGCTACCATGTAGCTCCTAGCTGGCAGAATTGTATTTTCTGACTTTTATTTGACCAGTAGTTATCCCAAAAATGAACTACGAGTTTAAATGAAAAAACAGTAAAGTCTCGTTTTGATCAGATTATTAGATTCATCAGCTCTGACTCAAAAAAAACAGCAAAGAGTTTAAATGGTTCATAAATGAATCAGTTAGACCATGTTGTGGAACTTAACTACTTCCTGTATTTACTTCTGTAGCCCCGCCTCCAGAGAATCTGGCCAATCAGCAGACTGAATGTTCCCACCTGGTTTAGAGTTGATAGTATTTTGATTTCTGTGCAGTTTTCTCAGTGAAAAGAAACCAAAAGACAGAAAAGAAATTCATGTTAACAAATGAACTGATTCAGAGCAGAGGAGCCAAACTACAGGTGTTAAAACACGCTCTGGTATTTTAACAATCCACCAGATGAAAAGTACTTCAAAATGAGTGTTTTTCATCTTGATTGATACTGTAAAAACTCAGTGCTGAAGGAACTGGATCTAAACATCAGCACTACAAAACCAGTTTGGCCTGAAACCAAAAGAAAAACCAAAAATTAAAGCAAGAGCTAAAGAGGACTCACACCACAGGAGCTGTTCAACCTGGACACAACCCCAGGATCATCCATGTTGTAATTAGAGACCACGACAGGCTCCGACAACAAACTGAACTTCACTAGAAACAAGTTTATTTGGCTCTCATGGGAGAAATGTGTCTTGTTTCAGAGCAGTGCTGCTGCAGTTCAATACAGACAAATAAAAACATATAAAAATAAGTTATAAATCATAAGTCGTCTCGTCCATGACGTGCATGTAAACATCAAAACAACCAGAGTCAGAGAAAACAGAAGGTAGAGGACAGCAGTGTAAATATTCTGAACTTCCCATCAGTTTAAAAACTCGAGGTCAAAACCATATATTTTTTTTTTTTTTTTACATTTTCAGAAGATCAAAACTATCAGAGTTATTATCGTAGGTCAATGGACTTCATACAGGTTGTGAAGTTCAAACGCGTCCCTCTGTTTGGCAGGAAGGACAAACTCTTTCTGCCAACACTTTGTTCAGGAACAGGGAGGAGTGATGTCGCTGTGTGCAGCCAGTTTGGTGCCAGAACCGGCCGGGTTTCAATAACACGTCCTCCGACGTGGTCCAGGCTCTGGCTCTGGTCCAGGTAATGGCTGCAGACCAGGTGACCTGCAGCTGTGAGGCCATGGTTACATCATTAGAGATATGTAACATTCTGAGGAACATGGACATCATCTAAAAACACAACCTGCTGCTCTTTAATCTCCAATCAACTTCCTGTTTAGGGTTTTTGCATCCAGTTCATCTTCTCTCTGTTTCTCATCTTCATCCACTCCAGGAACCTTCTCCCCAGATTAACTCCTCTGGGTGTTCCAGGTTATTTAACGATGTCATGTGATGTAAAACAGCCAGACAGACGGAGCTGCTTTAAACAGTTTTTAAAGTAAAACTGGAACCAGATGAAACATCACCACAGGCTGAACAGGTTTTTGTAAAGTTCATGACAAAGTATCAGAAATTAATGTTTGGAAATGATTTTTTATTCAAAGAATAAAAAGTTTGTGCAGCTGGAGTTTTGTCCAGTCGCTATACTTAGTTTCTGTCTCCTGCTTTGTCTTCATTTCCTGTTCTTCTCCCCGGCGTCTTTCTGTTTTTTCAGTCTGCGTGATCTGGCCAGGCTGGCCACGCAGCACTGAGCCTCACCTCTCCTTCCGCTTGATTAAATCATGGCGTCGGTGGCGAGTCGGGTCCCGCTGAGTCGGTGCTGAATTATTAACCTTTGCTGTGGGAAGGACGCGTCCCTCTACAGGCCTGAGGCGAGACGTCCGGCCAACATGGACGCCAATGGTGTGACGATAGAGGCGGGATGAGCAGAATAAAGTCAGCCATCCCTGAAGGTGTCTGAGGTTCACGCTGATGATGATCCTTACAAATCAGATAAGAGATCACTCAACTCACATTTGAATCCTGTTATGATTTAAAATGTTCCCTCCTATTTCAGGTTTAACTTTAACTGTAGAGAGCAGGAAAGCTGAGAGTGAGCTTTATCATCCTCTCACAGCAGAAGCTACACTGGACCAAGAGATCTGATGATCAGCTCAAAATAAAAAATGTATTGTGAATTCATCTGAAATACACATTTATCTTTATGACACAGAACTACTGTAAGCCTCTACTGAATGGCACAAGGACATGATGCAGCGACTCCAAACACGTATCTGAATGTTGTTTGCAAACCTCACAGATGATGGAAAAATAACAAAGTCAGGAGCTGCACAGAGATTATCTTCAAAAAACTTTACCAGGTTTAGCCTAGTACCCAGTATTTGTGTTTATGGATGCAGGCGTCTTTCGGGCCACAGCGTCATGTCCTTGCGCCGTTCAGCGGATGCTTACAGCTGCTCTTTGTCATAAAGTAGTCCCGACTCTAAAATAGTACCTGTAATTCCTTTGTGTTACTTTTTATTTTCACTTGCAGTCGATATGTTTACTGAGGTCACTAGGCAGAACTAGTATCACTAGTATCACTACTGAGTGAGTTTTAAGGACTTTTGTCTCACAATGCTAGTTGTTACCATTCACTTACAGTGTTTTACGCTAAGCTAATGCTAAAGGAGTACTACTGGATCAAGAAAACAGCTGGGCTGGTTACTAATTGTTTTTGCCCACTGATCTAACTATGAGGAATATGACAACAGACAAAAACTCACTTTCTGGTGGAGAATCCCTTTAAAAACCAGATTAAATTCCATTTATAATTCAATTATGAAAAACTACTTTCTAATTTACAAATTGACTGTATCTGTACAGTTGAAACATTTGATTGGCTCTCTGTAGTCTTGTTCTATGTGCCTTATTTTAATGTTGAGCAAAAAAAAAATTCTAAAGGAATAAAAGAATAATTATAAATGTCTTCTCTTTAAATAACTTAACAAAAAACTATTTTCCTTGAATAAGAACAGGTCTAAGCTTACCAGAAAAAAAAGTTATAAAACATAAAACCATTGTCCTGATTTGAGCTGACAGGTCTCAAAAGGGTAAATATTCACAGCCAACCCTAACAACAAGGTCTGAACCTTAATAAGTGGATAACTAGTAAAATCCAAACTGGTGGAGTAGATTTAATTTTGAGTCCTTTGCAGCTTTATTTCCACCGTCTCTGTCTTTCCTCTGGCACTCTCTGATTGGACAGCAGGTTTATTTTATCCACTAACGGCTGCATTTACCATTATAATAAGCTGTGGCAGTTTTTCCTACTGATTTTCCTGCGACTGAAACTAGCAACTCTGCCTTTAATGCAGCTCAAACCTGACTGGCTGCACAGTTGTAATTAGCCTATTAACAGTTAACAGGCAGGTTTTCCCAGTAAAGGCCGAAAAGCAACAAACATTTAGGCTACAACTGCTGGAACAGGCTGAAATAATCGGCTCTGGTTTACACTGATAATTGCCTGTTACACAATAAGAGGGACACAGAGAAGCCATTGTTTGTGACACTTTGACACGCGGAGCCTCGGATGAACCGGCAGCCCACGCCGGAGGACGAGGCGGCAGAGATCGTGTTCCTGCTTCAGGGATCCAGGTTCGCAGCAACCTATTAGGTAATGAATGAAGCCTGGAACTTGGTGCTTAACGAGGTCCCGAGCATGTTCCAGCAGCGTGCTGACGGGCTGATGGGTAATGTGGAAGGCCTGGCGATAACGAGGTGGTGCCCTGATTATGACGATCCCATTTTTGTGCTCTAACCTCCTGAACTTGTGCAGAGTTTTGTTTTCTCCCTCAAATCTCCTCCATCACAAAAGCAGACTTTTATAGATAAAATTACAAATTCACACTTCACTTTCTCATTCATAAACTTTAGAATATTATGACACATGGATGCATCAAAAATCTGCATATAGTATCTTAGTGTTTATGCGACTTTTCATCATAAACTTCATGCCACATGTTGATATAAAGTTGAAAGAAATGACACTAACTCAGTGACTGTTGGTGAAAATTTGCAAAGAAGTAAAGGAGTTTCCAAAATATTTCAGAACCTTTTTAGTGTCTTTATTTTCCTCATGTGAGTCTCAGCGCCTCACTGTCATGTCACTGGAATAAATATTTCTAAGTTTCAAAATATCCAGACGTGCTGTGGGTGTCTGGAAATCTTCTGTGAGCCAGAAAGTAGAGAAGTGTGAGACATCTCTGGGAGGAGTTGGAGACTAAATGAAACCTGTTTAACAAACTGGTCTCAAGTCAGGCCTGAGAGCCTTCTAGACGTCTCAGTGGAGGTGAGGTGACAGTTGTCATTTTGAGGTGGGGTTTTATCTGCTGTTTACCTACACTAAGGACCATGTGACGTCACTTAAAGTAGGCAGAGTCTCTAGAAATAGGAGGTAGTCTTCTGATTGGAGCAACACTCATTCTTTCACTATATCTGTTTCCAGACTGAGGCAGCGTGGTAGTGTATGCTCTGTGTCTACCCAATAATAGGATGACTGACATGATGTCATCTCCATGGCAACAGCCGGTCAGCATCAGCTTCCTGTTTATTTTGATTTGCTCCAGTAGTGTACTTGTTCACTTCTCGGCAGTGAGAGTTTAAAGACATGTTTGAGACTGATGTGCTCCTTTTGCAGGAGACCACTGCCGTGATGACGGTTTCCAGTTTGAAACATTAAACTGTTTTCCTTGATTCCTGAGATTGTGATTCTTTATTTACTAAACATTTTGTGGAGGCTGATTGTTAAACAAGGGAACTTTTATTTATTCTATCATCGCACATGTTATTTATCTGAATCCTGAGATGGTTGATTCAACTTATATTTGAACAGCGATACATTTTGACATGCCCCCCCCCCATTACAAACTTTAACAAACTGACTTTTGCCTTAATGGTCAGAGTTCTTTTAATGCAGACATGTAATATTTGTGAGGTAAGTTTTATTTACCTTTTTCTCGACATGTTTCGACCCACTACTCAGGTCTTAGGAATGACTTTTGCCTTGGTGTAAAATTTCTTTGTGGCCTTTTGAGGTTTGTATTTGAGTATCACCACTCTAAACATTAATCCTTGTTTACTTATTAAACCTGGAAATGGGTCCAGTCTAATGGCTGATTTTGTCATCTGTTAAGACCTGCAGCTCAGTCTGGGAATCTTTTTTCCCCCTTGGGTCCTTGCTGTGTCTTCAGTTTGAGCAGCAAACAGGTGTTTATAGCTCAAACCTGCTGCACATCATGGACATGTTTGTGCCATTAAATAATCAGTGCTTCTTGCTTTGTGAGTCTGAGACTAAGAAGGAGCAGATAGTGGGACGAATACAGGAAATACCTACACTTGTCCTGCACTAGTGGAAGTGAACGTGGGTATAGAATATACTTTGCCCGCATATAAGACGAGGTTTTTTTCATTGAAAATAATTTGAAAAGGCGGGGTCGTCTTATTATCGCGCCCTAGTTTTTCCAGTGGAGGGCGCAGGCTTTTTGGTCAAAGTGGCAGGAAGCAGCTCAGATCACGAGTGGTTCCAGAGGTCCAGTCCAGCTCAAAGTTCCAGGTCCACTGAGGATTTAGATGCCAGACAGCCAGCCCAGAGGCAGCAGGTCCATTTCCAGACCCAGCAGGTGTTTTCAGCGAGCAGACTGTACAGGTCAGGGCTCGCGTCGCTCGCTCGATTTACACACGCATTCTCCCTCAGAACCTCATCCGTCTCACGTATCTTTATATGCACCCCCCCCCCACACACACACACACATATGCAGCGGGTTTGTGGTTGGCGCATAAAGGCGCAGTAGCAGGTTTGTGCTTCGGCGATCATGGCACAGCAGTGTGTGTGTCTGTGCGTAAGCAGCGGGTTTGTGTGTCTGTGCATTTTTGCGCAGCAGTGTGTGTGTGTAAACAAGCTCCCCCTATATGAAAACTCCATCACAGCACCAAAGTTCATCAGTGTCTGATGATCGCGGAGCTGCACAATCTGACCGTGAAAGCTCCTGTCAGCAAAGGTGCGTTCGGGCAGAGAGATCAGTACAGTGGACTGGTGGACTTGTTGTGTGCACCCCTGTTAATAAGCAAATATTAAAGCAGCAGTCTGGAATTATTATTATTTAAATTATTTTCTCAAAATTTCAATAAAAATAGTTTATTTAAAAAGTGAACCTAGTCTTTTTTTCTGAAGATTAGTCTTGAAAAGGGGGTCGTCTTATAATCAGGGTCGTCCTATATTCGGACAAATACGGTACAAGTCTGTTTAATTGAAGGTAAAATGTGACCAAACTGGTCCAGAACAAAGTCATGTGACTTATAAATGAAGAGCTAAAAAGGTTTTAAGGACATGGTTTTAATATTAGCTGTTAGGAAGCTCTTTAGCATTGTCCAGTGGGATTTCTGTCATCAGATCGGATAACTGAAGTTTAGATTGATTTCTATGAGCAGGAAAACAGCAGCTGACCAGCAAGACTTTTAAATAAAACTGTAATATTTGATCAGAACTTACAGTAAAAGTTTTATCCCATCAAAACCTGTAAATGAAAAGTTAAGAGCACCGAGCTCTGAGGCATTCAGGAGGGTTTTTATAGCCCATTATTTCATTCAAGCTGGTTCTCAGTCACTTACAGTGGATATTTTTATAAACTAATCCAGTCGCAGAGTCTCAGAAGAAGCTTTTCAACAAATGCAATCTGTGATGGTCTTTGTTCTTCATATGTGTGTGTGTGTGTGTGTGCATGCATGTGTGTGTGTGGATGAAAACGATGAGGAAGACCTCTGATGATGCTGTAAAGTAGCGTGCAAAAGGGGGACTCAGGTGGCAGGCTGATGCATGATGGGAGTGACGGCAGCTCAGGTGGGACTTAATTCAGTGTCAAATGAGACGGAGAGGTAGGTGGAGGGCTGGGAGGGGGGTGTTGGGGCTGATGTGGAGTCCTGCATCAGTTCCACAGCTGAGCCCCTCTGATCCTCCTGAACATAGATCACACTGACAGGTCAGACAGACTCTGCTGCCACGATATGAGGAAACAAATTCAGAGATATTACAGGTGAACACAAAAACAGCACGAATGTAGAATTACACACTAATGTAGGAAAACAACAACCTAATGTTGCAAAAGAACACCTGATTACACAAATAATACAGAAAAACACACAAACAGATAATACAACAAAACACCAAATAACTCATAAAGGTTACAGAAAAACACAAAAACATCTAAAATATTACAGATAAACACTAAAAACTCACAAATATTAGAATAACACAAAACACTCTCAAATACTACAGAAACAGAAAAAAATATGATCATATATTACATAAAAACACAAATATTAAAAACAAAAATGCACAAGAATTACAGAAAAGCAACAAATAACGTAAATATTTCTGGAAATTATGTTAATATCAGGGAAAACTGAATAAACTAAAAGATTACTAAAAACTACATTAATAAAAAATAAAATAAATCTAGAAATAAAACACATATATACAGAAAAGAAGAACAAACAAACAAAAATAATACCAACATCCAGTCCCACCATTATACAAAATGTATCAAGGACGTCAGTTTAATCTTAGACTGTAGAGCAGCTGCTCCTTTAAACTGTTGTTTTATTAAACAGATGAACATAATCCCTAATCCATCCTGTCCTATTCCTGGGAGTCATTTGTTGAATGAGGTGTTTAGTTTAAACATAAAGACGTTCCCTCCAGTCAGAGTTCATGATAAACACACTAAAAACAGACCTTTATTAGGAATGTGCGTCCTAATATCAAAACAAACCCTTTAATTTAATAAAAGCTTTTCAGGGATGATCAGGAGATGAAGGATTATCTTATTATTTTGTTCTTTTGTTCCTTTTTGATTTGATCAAAACCCTTTAAGCTTCATATTTTTTTATAAAAGACAGATGATGAATAACAGCATCATGTTTGTTTAAAGCTTCCAGTTAACTCTTTATTTCAGTAGGAATCCTACAACTGTTGAGGCCTAGGGTTGTAATTTATGAGACATTAACAGTGTGTTTGTTGACGGGGATGTTTTTGATAACTACACATTTATAGGTTGTGTTTGATATTGTATGTATTTGTTGATGTTATTTTTTATTATACCTAACCCTAACCCTCTTTTTTTAAGGTTTTTGAATATTTAAAATATTCTAACCTTGCATGGTTTAACCCTATAGTGACAAGAGAAGGAGGTCCAGCGTTGCAGAAATTATGATCAGATCATATGATTGTCTTTCACTACAGGTCTGGACATGGTTCACCATGGCAACAAGAAACAAAAGGAGAGTTAGAAGTTTCTTCAACCTGTAGAACAAACTGATTTGTTTTCATCACTTTTAACCTTCAGGATTGGATACAAACTGAACATCTGCAATCTGACCAATCAGCTGGATCAACTTCACTTCAATGAGTAAAAACAAATGTGAAAGGAGGAAGAATTACAAACAGCTGAGCACGGGACTCGTGTTTATCGTTTTTAATTGTGTTGTCTTAAAGAACTCAGGGAAGGCCAGGAGAGCCCAGGAGGCTGTAATCTGGGAAATGCTTCAACTTATGGGGTTCAGTATCTTTGATGTTGGCCTCACAAACCTGTAATACAAAAGATTATAAACCGCTAGAAAATATTTATTTGGAAAGCAAAAGACTTCAGACATGAGACAGCGATGGACTGAAGCATCTGTGGCTCCTAAGATCCATTTGATTTTGAAGAGACATCAAACCATTTCATCTGGCTTTGACCTCAGAACCTTCCTTTTCAGCACCACTGAGGAGTTAGTTAAAATAAAACCTTAAGATTCACAGAGCTAAATAAACACGCTGGTACCTGCGTCTCCCCCGACACGGCGCCTCTATAGACGCCTGATCCTGATCCTCTGACTGGATGACTAACCATGTATCTGCTGCATTTTCCCCATTCATGCTCAGAAGGTCGGCTTTAAGAGACCTGCAGAGGAAGCTGAGAGTCAACTATAGAGATGTAAAGAAAGTGTGTGTGTGTGTGTGTGTGTGTGTGTGTGTGTGTGTGTGTGTGTGTGTGTGTGTGTGTGTGTGTGTGTGTGTGTGTGTGTGTCAGACAAACTGATGGTGCAGTCATGCAGTAAATGATGTTGGTTTAAGGCATCATACCGCTGCACCTCCTCCAGCCTCACACACACTTAAGAGAGTTAACACACAGCTTAATGATAATGCTCTTTAAATGGCTGTATTGATTTTAATGTAGCTTACCACACATATATTCTATGAAAGTCGATACAGAAAGAGGGCACCTCCCTAATGTAAATAGCTGGTTGGAAGTCTATTAGAATGGTTATCGATGAAGGAGTGGTAATTACCTGCTGCTGCACAGAGCAAGTTCACACACTCTTTATCCAGCCGTGTCTTCCACTGACACTGAACGCCACAATAGGTCTGGGTGTTGAGGGGGGGTCTGATAAATATGCAAATCAGTGCCCTGAGGGCCCATGGGCTCCGGATCGATCCGATGAGTGGAGGGAGGGTTAGTGGGTCTGCAGCCTGAGTTGTGTGGCTTCATCTCACCCAGCCTGTTTGTGTTTACCTCTTCTTCTCTTCGATGTCACCTCTGATGCCCTTTCTGCAAATAAAACCAATAACTCAGGTAGAGTTGACCAACGGGTCACTTCCTGTTTCATGAAAATGTGACGAAAGTTACTCAATCAGCAGCATTAACATGTAAACTGGTTGAGTTTGAGATAAAAGTTGTTCTTAGAGAAGGCAGTCAGTGCATTTACATGCACATCTAAGTCGAGCTAGGTCGGTCTGGAGCCTTTATCGTAGTTTACATGTCCGTTTGAAAACCAAACTCTCAAATGAAGTTACGCTACTATAAGTGGCGACATGCGCCTTTTCATGTCGGCGTTCTGTAAAGTAAGTAAGTAAAGTTTATTTATATAGCACCTTTCACAGACATAAATCACAAAGTTCTTCAGAAACAACCAAATAAAACATGATTAAGAAACAAAGAACCAAAAGCATCAAGATAAAAATAAATGACTATTAAAGGAAATGAAAACCGTAAAGGACAGATTAAAATGTCTTAGACAAAATTAAAGATTAAAAAAACAAATTAAGATAATTAAACAAATTAAAAATATCATTAAAATACATGATGATTCTGCTGGTTGTTTTCTTAGCTCCTGTTTTAAATGCTTCCATCGGACACAAATTTGCTCGGCCTCATTGTGTAACCAGCGCCGTTCATTAGTTTTTGCTGCCATCTTCTTCTATACTGATTTGTTTGTAACCCCACTTCCACAATCTCTTCCTTCCTGGAGGAGGAGCGTCCAGCCGGTCTCAGCGCGACTGAGCCGTTTACATGCAGATTAAATGGAGCTACTATGCTGTCGTCTGGGTGCTGCAGCTCGATTAGATCCAGTTCGACTTCAGCCGGACTAACGTGTTTACATGCAGTTTTTTAAAATGACTTTGGTCGATTTAAGGCAAGATTTCAATTTTCTGATGTGCGTGTTAACACACTGATGGACCGTGGTCTCCATGTAGGAGACCAGGGTTCAATCCCCAGCACAAGTCATGCATTGAAGTATAGATCCTGAACCCCCTGTGGAACTGGCTGCTGCTCCTCAGGTAAGGGTCAGATCCAGAGAACAAACTCCACCACACTCTATGAGGTAACACATTCCCTATTCCCTTTTCTTTTCCTGTTCCTTAAAAGTACAGTTCAGATTATTTAAGTTATAAAGAGTTAACATCTTACTGGTTGTAGATAAATGTAACTACGTGTATAGGCAGCGTCTAGCTCAGTAGGGTCTCCGGTTCGATCCCAGCTCCGACTGGGTTACGTTGTTGTTGTGTCCTTGGAGACACTTCACCCACCTTGCCTACTGGTGGTGGTCAGAGGGACCTGCTGGTGTCGGACCATGCATCCCCTGCCTCTGTCAGTGCGCCCCAGGACAGCTGAGGCCCCAGTATAGCTGATCACCTCCAATGTGTGAATGACTGCTGTGTTATACAGCGCTTTGGGGAGTAGAGAACACAAAGTATTTCTCATTTGGATTCCTTTGTTTTATATAACAGCATAACTGTATTAAGCCAATAAAATTGGTCCAATTCGCCCGTAGATCCTCCACCAGGGGGCAGCAGACATGTAAAGGACTGTTTTTGATGAATGTACTAATCCTAATATTTATATGGGCTCCTTAAAGGCACACTATGTAGCATTTTCATATTTTTAAATATTTTCCTTAAGCCAGTCTGTGCTAATGTGATTCTTTACAGGTTAATGAAAAGTCACTCAGCCCCATCTGCTGCTTGTGTCCAGAATACCACGTTTGTAACTTCTGAGTCTCAGGTTCGGTGCCCTGAAGTCTCACAAAGTCACGTATCTCACAAAGGTTAGGCTAACCCAATGTAGCTAGCTGTTATGCTAGCTCCAGAGTGTTTTTTAGCTCATGATTCCTGATTTTTTAAATCTCTCCCTGCTCCAGTAGAAAGCAATGAAGGCTGAGGAGACATTTCAACACATAGGTGTTTCTGAGCAAAGACAATGCTAACGTTTTTATGACAGTGATTTAAAACGGGCATTATAGGGAGCTAAAAACAACCAAAACTGCATATTATGCCTTTGAGGATTCAAGGATTCACGGATTTTAATTGTCATTTCAGCACATGTCAAACATGAGATGGAATGAAATTTGTTTTCCTGGTCCCGGTTACAGCTCAGACAGTAAAATGAACAAACAAGAATAGTAATAAAATATTAATAAAAATAAGAAAGTAGCCATTTACAACAAAACAATAGCTGCGGTACAGTTTAATCTGTAAGGCCAGAAGTGTGACACTAGTCTATGAGGGGTTAGCAGAGTAAACTATGACACACAGAACATTATAAACATAAGTTTAACTGGTTTGAGGAATCTCAGAACTCTAATCTGGTTTCTACCCTTCAGGTTGAATGTAGATAATTTCTTCGTAAAGAGAGAACATCTTTTGCTTCTATTTCTTTATTTTAGGTTTTCTCTGTCATCCTCCTTCACTCCTTATCCTCGCTCCATGACTGGGGGATGCTGCTTAATTGGCGATGACACTGAAACATGTCCCGCCCTGCTCTGCAGCCTCCCCTGCATAATCAAAACAAGAGCAACACGTCATTTCCTACGGCAGCAGGAGGCCGAACAGCCAGAGGAGGAAGAGGAAGCATCCTACGTTCAGTTTCCTCAAACCTGCTGTTATAGTTTTGCTTTTATGTGATGGTTTTATCCTATTATTCCTACAAATATAATATTTTTACTCATTTTCTCCTTTTATCTTTAGCTGTCTAATTTATTTTCATATTTTTGTTTACTTTGATGTTTCTCACACTGTTGAAGCACTTTGGCAACTGAGTGAATCAAAGCATGTGATTTATTATTATTTCTAAAAAAGAAAAAAGGAATAATGTATTTACACAAACAGAGTGCCCAGCAGGAGGTCAAGTGGTTGCCGTGGCAACAGCACAGCTGGACTGGATGACCTATCCGTCTCAGGATGCTCTGGCCAGGAGCAGCAGGAGTGAAGAGAACTGATAACGAGGCTCCTCACAGGTCGGCGGCCTGTCAGAGGCAGAGAGCAATTAGAGCAACAATCACAGCTACAGCAATAAGAGAAAAGAAAAAACGACTTCAAACTACTCCTGCTAAAGTCAGAGGAACCCAAAAACAACCCAACACATCGCTCCGTTTTTATTTAACAAGACACAGACAGACTGAGTGAAGAGCAAAGCCTCTGGAGCATACCGGTGTGTGTAAACACCAGAGAATCAACTGGTCCTGCCCATCAATCTGACAAGGGTCAAAGGTCATTTCACAAAGAGAAACTTTATTCACCTTTCAGACAGCTTCTAATCGACTCAGGAGGGGAACTCATCATGAAGTCAGAGGTCAACGTTCAAAGAACTAAAATATAAATGACTTAAGATCTGAAACTCTACAGGCCTCAGTTTAGTTTAGTGGATTATTTTACAATAACAGTGTACAATATCCCTCCCTATTGATAGCCCTATTCCTTATCTGCCTAAAGGGGGCGCCACACAAGTGGCAGCTAGCCTGCGAGGGCAATCCTACCTGTCTGTGTGTCTAATCCTGTAAGATTGTACTGAAACTGAGGGATCCATAAAGTTAATCTCATCTCAATGATGAACATCAGATAAATAATTATACCCCAAAATAAGGTATAATGATAAAATAGCATCAAATAAATAAAATATCAAACAAAAACTCTAAATGTAAAAACATCCCTGTCAACAAACACACTGTTAAGTTGTCATACATAATAAAACCAAACAGATTAAAACGAGAAAAAATGTCTAACATTGGTGTGCTGTCTGAAAACGTTTCTGCTCAGGCTGGTCTAGTTTCATCTGAATCAACCACAAGAGGACCAAAGTGGAGATGTTTACCCACAATGCACTGCTGCATGTCTGGGGATAACCTACCCACATATACAGTATCAGCTGACAGCACGGGGGTGGAGGGCTGGTAGTTGGGGCTCTTTGCACTCACTGAGTCCATCCTGAACTCCTCTGTAGACCAAAGAGTTGAGTGTGAGACCATCTGTCTGCCAGCTGAAGCTGGACCTAACTGGGTCATGAAACAGAACCTGGATCTGATCACAACCTGGTTGAGATGCTGGGAGGGTGGGACCTTCAGAAACCTGAATTCTAGTGGACCAGACCTCCTCCAGAACTACGTACATGAGGGACTAACAAGGTCCAAACCAGAATTTTCTTTTGAATGATAAAACCTTGTTTTTTGTTTTTGTTTGTTTTTTTCTAATAATCTAATAAAAGTCAACAGGAAATGGATTTAATTACAGGAGAATAATTTGTGGTAATCATAGAGCAACAATCAATTATCCTCCAGGAGGAAAAATGGCTTTCTCTCTTTTTTTATTCCTGTCTTCATGTTTTTTTAACCTGCTGATTTAATCACTGATTCCTTTACAAAACACTTTTTTTGTTTAATTTTTGGACAGAAAAACAAAAAACCAGGATGCAGACGAGAACGTGAGTGCAACGACTCGCAGCTGGAAGCGTGACGGCTGGAATCAAATCTGATGTTCTACAGCTGCAGGTCAAACAGCTGCAGACGCCAGCGAGATGGAAAGGTGTGTGTGTGTGTGTGTGTGTGTGTGTGTGTGTGTGTGTGTGTGTGTGTGTGTGTGTGTGTGTGTGTGTGTGTGTGTGTGTGTGTGTGTGTGTGAGAGAGAGAGAGAGAGAGCTCAGGTGGTAAACAAATCATCCACCCTGGCTCACATTAGTCACTCATTTACTCAGCTAAGGGTCGTCTTTGTTTACTTGTTTATTCCCACTGTTGTGCTTAAACGGATTTGCCTCTCCTGGTTCGGTGTCATTAACAACGCTCTTATACTGTCTGAGTAATATCCATGGATGGATTAACAAGGTGTGTGTGTGTGTGTGTGTGTGACTAACCTTTTACAAGCAGCATAAATAAACACACAAATCAGTTTAACCCCAATGATGACAATATTTACACATTTTATAACCTGCTGACATCTGGTTTAAAGGAATATTTTTGTTAAAACATACAAATAATTCCTATGTTAATCATTGCAGACAGCATGCTGAGTTCAGAGACACAGGATTGATGAGCTAATGGCTAGTCTGGGTGAGCTGCTGTCATCTCAGATCGGCTTCAATCTTCTAAACGTCTCATCGTTTCTAGTGAAATGCTTGATGTCAAAGGTGTTTGAACCCTTTTGGAACAAAATGACTTGAATGTTTGGAACAAAGTAAAATTTTAGGTTTTATTTTTAGCCCAGAATTGTTTCTAATCAATTTACCTTCACATTGTTTCATTGCTATTAAAGGTTTATTAATGTACTTGTAACACAAGCATCTTATCATTAGACTGTAAAAGCATATGATGTCACATTACCGCTGACACACCGTGCCGGCAAATCAGCGCAATACTGCTGCCACGGTGTGTCTTATGAAAGCGCCGTGGCGGCATGGCGATGCGGCAATTTTGCGGCATTCGTGCCGCCACGCTTGGTAGTAATATTACCGCAACATCGGACTTGTGAATGAAGATTACGCCTTGGCACAACAGAGGGAGGTGTCACTAATAACGTGGCAAAAGTGAGCTGACCCCCGACCAGAAACAGTATTTAAAAATCAGGTAAACATGGGAGAGCTGTTGCGCATTTGTAAACACTCAGCGGAGACGGCAAACTGGAGCGACACCGAGATCCGAGAGCTTCTGGCTGAAGCAGAAGTTGCCTGTCTGTTTATACGAGCACTTCCGTCTCACGTCTCTGTACCCTGCGCGTCGACAGCGTGAAGACCGCCCCCATACCTCCTTTATACCTCCACCGAGAAATCTTTTGTGAAACGCACACCATCGCGCAACATTACTGGCACGGTCTGACCACTTATGAACGACCAAAGGCTCCCAGATGCCGGCTCAGGTTCGCTGCAAATTGCCGGCATTGTTTTATGAAAACAGCTAGCATCTCTCTTTAGATGTACTGATGAGATCTCTGACTCCCTCCCTGTAAATCAGGGGGCATCTGAAGATCCCTCCAGAAGCAGAGAGCTCCTCTAGTGCCCTCCACCTCTCCACATTCCACTGATGCAGCATCAGGAGTAAAAACTAAACAAGATTAATCTCACCATAATCTTGGAATTTGTCTAGAATAATCTCAATTAAAATGGCTGATTTGAATTCTGCCCAACACATTCATAGTAGTAGCCTAGTAAACTAGACCATCAGCTCTGCTCTGCAGACGTAGGTCTAGACACGCTCCATTGGAACCTCAGCAGCCCACTGAATGGTCTGGTCAGTCGGGTACCGGGCCAATCACAACGCTCTAATGGGTTGGATGCTGGGATTAGCCGATGACGTCAGAGCTCCGACTCTGAATTTAAACAACATGGTGGCAGCTCGGGAACCGCATTCGTTTGAAACGGTTTTGTCATCAACTTTGGATGATTTAGATTTGGTCGTTTCTCTAAGACATGAACAGATAGAGGAGCTTAAGTCTTTATTTTGAAAGAGGATATGGTAAAAGTCTAATCTACCAGCTGGTTCTGGTTGTCGCTAAATGGCTCTGATTGGTCCTAGTGCTATCCAATAGCATGTGAAGACGGTTTGTTTGATTGACAACTGTTGATCCCACCCCTATGAATGAGTGGTTTCAGTGGACCGTAGGCAGACTATAAATCCACATATCTAGTCTGGTTTACCAGGTGTGTGCTACCTAACAATGACTAAAAGGAAGTCTTTGAGAACAGGTTTCTCAAGCCAGGAGGCGCATCAGACCAGGGCTTGAGACTGGAAGAACTTCTACAGTAAACTAACTCTGCATTGCACAAGGTGCAAACAACTTTAGTCTTGTCGAGGTTTCCATTGGGAAGCTGTCATGGTTTCTCTTCCTTCCAACCGCACTACCCACCAGAATTCTACTTCCCATCATGCCACCAGTCATCGGACATGGCCTTCATTATCACGCTCCCCTATAAACAGATGCCATGTCTGCCACTCGCTGCTCAGTCATCGATTCATTCAGTCCATGCCAAAAGTCCTCAAATCTACCAAACCAAGCTTCTACCAACCGATAAGTCTAATTACGTAGGAGCATCTTTACGATCTCGCTGCCATCAAGATTCTTACAAGATTAACTGCATGTACGCGACTCCCAGCGTTAGCACCTCCGCGTCTGGGTCACACACGCTACTAACGACCTCCTTGTGGTCTCAGTCCGTTCCCCGATTCATTCTGACAGAAGCTTCTTAAAAATAAGTTTTCCCTGAAGCAAACCCGATGGCTTCATAGCTGCATCCATTTCAGCACGTCACGTTCGGTAGTTAGGCCTCCACAGATGATGTCTGAGCTGTTTTCACCCCCAGGTATACATGCGCGCCAGGATGTAGACCCTGATCCGAACCAAACTTTGGGCATAGATTAAAGGCAACATTATGTTTGTTGTGGGATAAGAGTTTGGCATTAACACAGCAAGTTAACACCGATAACGGCCCACCACTATTAGTGTCAACTGCTGTCACATTAAAGAATGGCTTTTAACACCTATTTTGAATTTTACTCAAATACAAATACAAATAGCGGCTGCTTTGCACACCCCTAAATATATATATATATATATATATATATATTTTTTTTTTTTTATAGGAATCAACAGAAGTGAGGAAATTCAGCATTACAGGATGCAGACTGGAGGAAACTAGGAAGACATTTTCATATATTTGACTCTCCTGGCTTCAACAAGCCGTGACGCCTGACCCACAATGTGAGACCTGGTCGTCTCCTTCAGCTCCCCCAGAAGACCCAGAGCCCCCTGGGAGCCTGGGAATACCGTGTCCTCATTTCATGGTTAAAGAAGGAAGGAAAACCTCTGAATTTCTTATTCCCTCCTCTCTCCTTCACACAGCTCAGCGGTTTAATACACCAGCTGGACTCTGATAAAACCTGCTGCTTCTACAACAGCCTTCAATTCAGGATCTACCTGGACCACACAGGTGAGCCTGAAGATGAAAAGAAAGACTGAGGAAAAAAAAACGGAGTAAATCCTGAGTTGGAGAGAAACCCAACAGGAAGAGTCTCCATCTGGGAGCTGAACTCTGACATTTTCCACTTCTCAGAGTGAGTCTGTGTGTTTGTGTCTTCTGACTCCATCCTGAGCCTGGAAGATTACAGAGGATTCACTTCAAATATTCTCTAAGAAAACTGGGAAAATCTGTTAAAAGTTTTTAGGATGAAACGGTGATGATAAAGAGGATTGGCTGATTTTAACAAGAAAGCTCCTCCAGTGTTGTTGTTGCTGCTGTAGATGATGAACAATCAGGAGAAAATCAAACCTGATGACTCCTGGAAGGAAAGCATCACCTGCCTCCTGTCACTGGAGTTTTCACATCATTTCCCCTTAAAAAACAATGGAGTTTTATTTGTTTTGCACGTTCTCAGTCACATGATCTCAAGATTAGTTTTGTTGTGAATGACTCTCAGCTTTTATGACACTAAATTATAACTCAAAATCAATTCCACTGAGTTTTAGCCATCTCTGTTTGCTAATTGCCTCAGCTGTAGCAGCCACCTTGAATAGGACAGACTTCCAAAGGTAATCAGTTGTATTTGTTCCCCCAGTGATTTTATTCTGAATGTTTCATTAAAATCCCTCCATGGGATTTATTGCAAAGAGACTAACCAATATGCAGAAACAGGCAAAAACATCATCACCATTTTCACCTGCAGGGTTTAAGGAGACGTTGGTTTGAGTGACCTGAAGCAAGAGTTCAGCAGGTCTGAACTATCAGCTGGTTTTATAATTATCAGTTGGTTGTGTGAAACCAGCAGGACTTCTGGTTGTCTCGTCTTTTAATGTTTTTTTGGTCCCTTTTTTGTTTTTCTTTTCATCATATTTTCTCCTAAATATAAAGAACCTGTTTCTTGATCCTCATTTAGCATATCTCTAATTATATTCGATTTCAGCCTTTTATTATTTAGCACCTGCGTTGACACCATCTCCCTGCAGGGATCAATAAAGTTTCATTTATTCTGAACCTGATGAAATGGTGTCAGACTCAGCGAGGAGCTCTCGTTGCTTTATTTAGTTCAGATTTTAAATTGACTTTGGTGCTGTGATCCCGCTGCTTTCATTTTAAGACCGTAGACTTTTACTCCCTCGTTTCTGATGCGACTTAAACTGATCTGAAGGGAAATATTTGTCCCTGCTGCCCCGTTACACTAGCTAATTTTATTACATTCTCACTTTACTCAGTGCATGCTGAGTTTTGTTCAGCGTATTAAATCACCTGCCTGTCTTGATGCTTCTTTATTCACCATCTGATTGTGGCTTTCTGGTGACCTGACCGGCTTTTAATAAGGAATGGAAACGAATGAATCAGATTCTGAAGCAGGAGGATGGAAAAGCATCAGCTGGAGGAACCAGCTGTGAGCAAGAATTTCTTATTTATGGACACAAAGTGCTGGAAATATGAACTCCTGTTTCCTCACACTAATTATCTAAACTCATTTGCTGCTATTGTGGGTTTTTATGCTGAAGAATCTGAAGGCTCATGCAGAGCATTTTTCTACTATGTATAATAATAATAATAATAATAATAATAATAATAATAATAATAAATACATACTTCTACTAACACCATGAACAAATCCATTTTATTGAAACTTCATGAATCAAAATATTAGATTTGTTCAAAGAATCCTCGTCCATACTGGAGATGTTTGATGTGGTCCAACTCATGTGGACTTCATTAATAAACTGATCTGTTATCAGTTTAGATTTAAAAATAAAGTTAGAAATAAACAGAATAGAGTTAATAAACCATAAAGGATTCAATATAAAGGTACATGTTCAGATGCTGTTTTGGGGAAACTGAGGGGAATTTTGAGGAAACTTCATGAACATTGTGACAGAATTTATCAAGTAAAGGTTCAAATGATTCCTGCAGTTTGTTAGATTGTCCATTTAGGACAAATTTAGACCTCATTGTTGTCATGACACACCTGAGCTCTAGAAAGCAAAAAGGACTGAATAGTGACTGATGTAACCCATAGAACCCTGATCCAGACACAGAACCCTGATCCAGACAGAACCCTGATCCAGACACAGAACCCTGATCCAGACAGAACCCTGATCCAGACACAGAACCCTGATCCAGACAGAACCCTGATCCAGACACAGAACCCTGATCCAGACAGAACCCTGATCCAGACACAGAACCCTGATCCAGACACAGAACCCTGATCCAGACAGAACCCTGATCCAGACAGAACCCTGATCCAGACACAGAACCCTGATCCAGACACAGAACCCTGATCCAGACACAGAACCCTGATCCAGACACAGAACCCTGATCCAGACACAGAACCCTGATCCAGACAGAACCCTGATCCAGACACAGAACCCTGATCCAGACACAGAACCCTGATCCAGACACAGAACCCTGATCCAGACACAGAACCCTGATCCAGACACAGAACCCTGATCCAGACACAGAACCCTGATCCAGACAGAACCCTGATCCAGACACAGAACCCTGATCCAGACAGAACCCTGATCCAGACAGAACCCTGATCCAGACACAGAACCCTGATCCAGACAGAACCCTGATCCAGACAGAACCCTGATCCAGACAGAACCCTGATCCAGACAGAACCCTGGTCCAGACACTTAACCCTGGTCCAGACACTTAACCCTGATCCAGACAGAACCCTGATCCAGACAGAACCCTGATCCAGACACAGAACCCTGATCCAGACACAGAACCCTGATCCAGACAGAACCCTGATCCAGACACAGAACCCTGATCCAGACACAGAACCCTGATCCAGACAGAACCCTGGTCCAGATCCTGATGAAAGTTTCCCTAAGTGATCCCTGTTCTATATGGTTCTATCAGCCTGTCGTGGATGAAGGTTCTAGATTTGGTTCGATCAGAGGAATCTGACCTGCTGGAGCTCCTCTAGATCAGGGATTCTTGTGTCATTTTGTGGTGCTCGAGCTGCTGCTAGGAGGTGCGAGAGATGAAAAATGTAATCAGACCCTCCAGGAAGTTGTGATGTTGCGATCGCAACTATTAACGCAAATTCAACCATTTGCCGCAACTTTGTTGTGGCTTTGCAATTTCCCCCAATCACCGCAACTTTTCCGCAAATTTGACCAAGCATCTTTGTTTTTGTCGGATTTCGTCATCTTCTTTGACCAATCAGAGCCACTCGGATAAGTTTTGTTCCAGCTGTGTTTGCTTCCGGTTTTTGAGCTCAGAGCCGCTAAACTCCGGTCGGTTTCCATCAGATATTACGGCTAAAATACGAGCAACTCAATTTCCTAAAGTATGACACCAGAGTGGTGGAAAGCTATTCTGAACCAAACACAACGTCGTGGTGGATTATACATGAAAATTGTCGCTTGACAAGAACTTTTTGACCACAAAACATGGAGGAGATTAGCTGAAAAGAGAGGAGCAGACGGGGGCTGGGGTCTGATACGAGTGCTGAAAGAGACGAGGTGAGTTCTGTTTAATGTCCGTATTTGGACAATGTGAGAAACTATATTTAAAAATAACTTATGTTTGTCCTAAACTGTGTGCTGAATCGGCGGATTTGCTATTCTGTGAAAAATATTTTAAATAAATCGGACCGTCAGCGTTGACGTGAATTCCTTTGAACGTTGTTTCTTTTTTAAACACGCGATTAACCACGTGACGTTTGTATTCAGTGTACACGAGGAACCGCTTGTCTTTTCTAAACTCGTTCTGATGAACCAGTGAACCTTTGAGGTGAATCTCTGAAAGTGAAAGTAAAGCCGCTCACGCTGTAACGTCTGTGACGCTGAGACAGGCTGTCAGCTGTGTTGTCATGGAGATTACATCATCTTGTAGTCTTCATTTTATTATGAAACAGCGCATACAGTGTGTGTGTGTAAAGAGGTTAACTGTGTGTGCATATAAACTAAATAAAACCTTAAAGAAATGTTAAAAATGATTGAAAAAAATCGCAACTTTGACCACAACTTTTAGAAAAATGTGCCGCGAAATCAGTCATTTTAGATCGCAACAATCACAGAAAATCTTCACAACTTCCTGGAGGGACTGTGTAATGGCGGAAACAGTGGCGGTCCTAGATCAAAATTAGAGGGGGGGGGGGGGGGGGGGGGGGGGGGGGGGG
>SSNR01000423.1:478696-501598 GCA_006937965.1 Callopanchax toddi | reverse complement strand
AGGGGCGGGGTTTGCCCACGTGGGGGCGGGGCTTATTTTGACAGGGGCGGAGTTTGACCACGTGGGGCGGGGCTTATTTTGACAGGGGTCGGGGTTTGACCACGTGGGGGGCGGGGCTTATTTTGACAGCTCATTAGCATTTTTGACAGATGATATCCTCTTATATCTCTCTTTTGTATGCGAGTCCTGTTGTCTCAGTACTCACAAATGGCTGGCGCTCAGAATATTTTAGATTTTCCGTGGTACAAGACAGGGCTGTCCTTTGAGCCCTCTCCTCTTTGCACTAGCCATTGAGCCTCTTGCTATTGCAATTTGGGGCAGTAGGGAGATACAGGGCATCTTGAGAGGCGGGCTTGAGCATAAAGTTTCGCTTTATGCAGATGACCTGGTTTTATATATCTCTGATCCGCTCAGGTCTTTGCCAGTAGCTCTTAAAGTATTGGATAATTTTGGCAGATTTTCTGGGTATAAACTTAATTTAAATAAAAGCAAGCTTTTTTGATAAATGAGGAGGCCATTCGTCTTAACTATGGAAGTTTCCCTTTAAAAGTAGACTGAAAAATGTAAGTACCTGGGTGTGTGTGTCACTAGAAAGTTCTGTGATTTGTTCAAGAGTAACTTCCTCCCATTGTTCGATCAGTCAGTTCATCTTCTATCTAAATGGTCTCCTCTGTTACTATCTCTTATTGGTAGAATAAATTCTGTGAAAATGTTGTTGCTCCCTAAATTTCTCTCTCTTTCAGTGCCTCCCTGTTATGATTCCAAAATCATTTTTTAAGTCATTAGACTCTTTAATTCTCTCTTTTATCTGGAATGGCAAACATCCCAGACTAAGAAAAGCCTTCCTCCAGCGGCCTAGGCAGGTGGGTGGATTGGCTTTGCCTAATTTTCAGCATTACTATTGGGCCGCAAATATTAGGTGTATGTTATATTGGATGTATTTTCATTTGCACACCTCATGTCCAATATGGGTCACCATGGAGGCTCATGCAGTTGGTGCAGCAGTTTCTTTACCTGCACTCCTGGGGGCACCCCTCCCACTCACCCACCCTACTGCAGCTGGCAGCCCAGTGGTTCAGCAATCCTTGAAAATTTGGTCTCAATTTAGAAAATCTTCGGGTCTCCAGACTTTTTCACTCTCAAGTCCAATTGCAGTTAATCACTTATTTGCTCCATCAGTGGTTGATGTCGCTTTTCATAGTTGGCATTAAAAAGGTTTAAAATGCTTCACAGACTTATATTCAGATAATCTTTTTTCCAGTTTTGAACAGTTGAACACAAAATTTGGGATTGCTTCTACTCAATTTTTTAGGTATTTGCAGATTAGACATTTTGTGTAGACTATGACACCACAATTTCCAAATAAACCCCAGGAGAATCCATTAGACAATTTTTTTTTATCAGTAAACCCTACAGTGCAAGGTGTAATATCCAGGCTTTATAATTCAATTGCTAAATTACATTGCCCTTCATTGGTTGTGATTAAGACTATCTGGGAACAAGAGCTTAACTTCACCATCTGAAGAGGTGTGGGACTCTATGTATTTTAGATCAGGTTCACTCCTCTTCAATGTGTGCTAGGCACGCACTCTTACAATTTAAAGTGGTCCACCGAGTCCATTTCTCTAAGGTCAAACTGGCACGCATTTACCCAAACGTGGACCCAACCTGTGAAAAATGTAGGGGGCACCTGCTTCATTACTGCACATGTACTGGTCCTGTCCTTCCCTGGCTGTCTTTTGGAAATCAGTCTTTCTTATGCTTTCGGATGTCTTGAATTGTCAAATTGAACCAAACCCTGTCCTTGCTATTTTTGGAGTGGCCCCTGATCTGGATCTACCACATTTTAAATTAAAAATGTTATCCTTCTCAACCTTAATTGCTAGAAGAGTGGTTTTACTAAAGTGGAGGGGTCCTGTCTCTCCATCTCATACCCACTGGATAAAAGACATGATGCTCTGTATGGACTTGGAGAAGATTAGATACACTGTCCGAGGCTCTGTAAACAAATTTTATAAAATCTGGCAACCCTTCTTGTCATTTCTTGAGAAATCCACTACAACTGTTTCTGAGTAGCCCCCCCCCCCTTTATTTTTTATTTTATTTGTTTATTTTTATTTTATTTTTTTATTTTTACTTATTTATTTATTTTTGTCTCTGCTTTAGTTTGTTTAATTAATTTTGTATTGGCTCAATTTCAGTGGTATTATTTGGAATTGGTTTGATTTTGTTACTCGTGTTTTACTTGTATTCTAGGTTGGTTGTTTGGGGATTTCTTTCTGGGGTTAAGTTTGTGAAAATGAAAATGCATACTGTTCTGGAATGTAACCAACTTTATTAATTTACATTAATAATAAAAAAAGATAAAACACTAAAAACTGTCAGAATGGCTCATGCAAACACAGTTTTATCAACTTCTCGATCACTATCAGTTTTAAAGAACATGGTTATTCATATAAAAGTTTATGCTTTAAGGCCAATTCATACTCCACGAGAAGAAAGAACTTTCTTCTCGCTGGGGGTCTGTGAGAACAAAATGACATCATTTTGTTCTCACAGACCAAGTTCAGCAGCGCTAACGGCTTGTTCTTGTGCACATCAGCTGAGCTGAACTTTGTTTGGCAGGATGTTCAAGAACAACTGCTGCGATTGGTCAGAAAGGGAGGATGAGCGTGGTTAGTGCGGTTAGCGGTTGACGTTTTTCTCCGGCGCCTGCTGTGCTGCTTTGTGCAGACGGACCTGAAGGGTCACGGTCTGGATCGACCCGAGCTAGGAGGACCAGCGCGGACCGCGAGGGTTTGCGCTGGAAACCATATACCTCCGCTCCTCACGTAGTGAGGACGGATTGTTTTAAACTGCACATACACACCCTCCCCTCCACACACACACACCTGATACGCACACCTGTATGACACGTTGCTGAAATAGTTCGACAACTGAGTTCTCGTGGAGCATGAATGCTCCCTGCCGAAACAAACTTTTTTCTTGTCCTCGCAGACTCCCAGTGAGAACAAATTTCTTTCTTCTCATGGAGTATGAATAGGCCTGTACTGCTAACTTAGCAGCAGCTAGCTGCTTGTATCAAACAAAAGCAGAGAGATGCTGGAGTCAGGAATATGACCCTGCAGCCAGGTCTCAATGAAACACATGATATTTTGGCTCCATCTTATCAGAGCTTCAAGCTCATTTGTGTTGTTCTCAATCTCAATTGAACTCACGTTCCCCGTTATGATCGATGGAGGTGATGGTTTATACTTTTACAAGACAGAGCTACTGAAGCATGCTGCCACTTTGTGCGGTGCTATTCTAGAACAGAATATTGTTTCGTAAACTCGACAGCAATATAAAGGTTTACAATAAAGCTTTAAAGGTCTCATATTCATCACTCTCTCTCCACTCTGAATCATTTCTTTTACATCTCAATAACATGTCAAAGCTGCATTGGTCCTTACTTTAAGGTCAGCTGTTGTTCTTCCACCCCTCATCCAACTTCCTGAAGCTAAACTTTCCTTACAAATGGGCGGGGCAGTTGGGGAGCAGAGATTCCATCTAGATGACTGTAACACACTTTTCACATGTTTGAACCAAAAAGCCCTTTATGGCCTTCAGCTGGTCCAGAACTCTGCAGCGAGGCTCCTCACTGGAGCAAACAGGAAAGATGACATCACTCCTATTCTGAGGTCTCTGCACTGGTTACCTGTTAAATGTAGAGTTCATTTTAAAATCCTGACTCTAACTTTCAGGGCCCTACATGGTCAAGCT
Source organism: Callopanchax toddi (assembly GCA_006937965.1). NCBI lineage: Eukaryota > Metazoa > Chordata > Actinopteri > Cyprinodontiformes > Nothobranchiidae > Callopanchax > Callopanchax toddi. Next base: position 497,836 of record SSNR01000423.1, on the reverse strand, counting down.
CCTCTTTATGTTACTGAACTGATAAAGCCGTACGCTCCAACCCGAGCTCTCAGGTCCACAGACCAGAATCTCCTAACAGTTCCAAGGACCAGATTTAAAAGTCGAGGTGATCGCTCCTTCCAGTCTGTTGAACGCTGTATAGACAGTCTGGACTCCTTTAAAAAGCAGCTGAAGACCCAAATATTTAAAACTGCTTTTAACTAAATCGTTTATGTTCTCTTATTGGTGTTTAAACATTTCTATTTGTACTTCGATTATTACATATTTTAATGATCTTTTTAATTTGTTTTATTGTTTTTATAGTCTTTTATTTTGTCTAAGAAATTTTAATCTGTTCTTTATTATTTTTATAGTCTTTTAATTTATCTTGATGCTTTTGGTTCTTTGTCTTTTAATCATGTTTAATTCTGTTTTTTGTGAAGCACTTTCTGATTTTTTTCTGTAAAAGGTGTTATATAAATAAACTTACTAACTTACTTGTTTAAGCCCCGCCCATCTCTCTTCTCAGTGCGTTTGTGAGACGTTGGTGGGTCTCAGATGAAGGGAGTAGAAAAAGACTTTTGTGCTCGTTGATCAACCATCTATGAAGCAGCTGCTGTGCTTTGCTCATACCTTCATCGTGACTGTTTGCTAATGTTTGTGAGGATGAGCGCTCCCGTGGTTTTTAAAGGGCGGGGGTGGGCTCAGGTAGTCAAAGGTACTCGTGATTGGCTCTGTCCTCTAGAGAGGAGTGGTCTTTTCCCTTCATGACATCAGCAGGGGAAAGATTTTGAAACCACCAGTTTTAGCATTAGCTCAAAACACATTTCCCAAAGATGAGAATCAGGAAGTGAAAACGGTGAAAATATTTGAACACTTTTGGGTCTCAGACACAGTGTTTGGCACTGACATGACTGTTAGTAGACCTTAAGAAAGTGACATTTGCAGAATTTTGAACCTTTAAGGTGAATTGCTAAGAAACAGAGCTGCTTAAAGATGGAGGCAAAACACTTAGTCGAAGCTTTGTTAGCCTTTAGCTTAAGTTCAGTAAAGACTAAACTCTGTTCTTAGATGGTCAAAGAACCATCTATAACTACTGCTATTTGTTTATTTAAGGATCCCCATTAGTCTTCACCCTAGTGAAGACCATTCTTCCTGGGGTCTGCTTCATTAAAAATAAAACATATACAATATTACACATACAATATAAAAAAGAGCACATACAAATCATTCAGACAGATGTAAACATTAATAAAACCAAAACTAAAACATATATAAAATCATTAAAAACATTAAAAAAAGATAAAAGTCAGATTAAAAAAAGAATTAAAAAACCACCTAAGAAACAACCCAAACATAACATAACAAGTCCCTGATTGTTTAAAATCAATTGGAGTTGATAGATTTTAAAACCTTCTGAAATACCAATCTCTTAAAATGTGCTTTGAACCTGCCATGCTCATTTATTATTGTGATTTCAGGGGGAAGGACGTTCCAATATGAGACTGCTCTGTACATGACTGTTCTTTTTAGTGCATTAGTTCTTGGCAGAGGAAGAGGAAAGGTAACATGGAGGCTCTCCTCGTCTTAAAGCCATGTCTCATACAGGTTGGTAGCAGCTCTCTGAACAAGCTGAAAGGTTTATGTGACATCCAAATTTTGTGCAAGGACAAAACCACACTACAGGCTAGTCTGTCATTTACCTTCATCCATGACAGACTGTGATGCATCCAGTTAATATTAGCTCTAAAAGGACAACCAAGAACAACTGCTATCAGATGAAGATGATACAAAACAAGTCAACCTTTCTGAGTGTTCTTATCAGATTCAGCAAAGCTAGAATCAGACTTTTTAAAAATTGTTTAAAACCCTAAATGACTGTCAAGCTTTAGAGAAGGAGCCTCAGGATGAGAATAACATCCATTCATGGTGATAAATCCTGCAGATCAGCAGAAGGGTTCTGTAAATAAAAGTCACTATAAGCCTCCATTTGTAGAGGAAAAATGTCATAAAATGAAATTACTTGGTTTAAATTCTGATGATTTCAAATACAAAACCAGAAGCATTTTATTAACTTCAAACTGTAAAGGAGGATGGTGCAGTAACAACAGTATCATGAATATTACAGAAAACGAGTCCTGCTCCACCACTGAGCCATGAGTGTCACCATTACCTTGATTAAAATCACATTTCAGGAGTCACACGCTGCTCTCCCCGTCCACAAGGAAACGCTCAGAACAATTACAAGCACCCACTCAGTGAGAGCGCTGGAAATCCCAGAATGACCCATAAATGTCTCAATAAAAGGATCAGAACCGGTCTAAAGCAGGATGCTTTTCATTACATCCTGATACTGACCTTAAAACTTTGAGTTGAATTCAAATGTGTAATCAATCTGAACAGGTTAAATGCAGAGAAAACTCAATCCTGTATCACAGTTCTTTATAGTCCAGAGACTGAAGGGGTTTGTGGGTAATAAAGAGTGACTGGTAGTATCCTGATGTCTTCAACTCTCTTCATCTTTTCTTATTTCTGCATCTATTCCCTTATTTGTTCTAAACTCGTCTTCCTTCAGTGCAGTTCTCTCTCGTTCTCCTCTAAGACCTCTGACGTCTCTTCTCTCTCTTCCTGTCTGATCTCAGATCTGTTTTCATCTTTCAACTGGATCAAACCCAGAAGCCACCCTGAAACATTTCCTACACAAGCATGTTTTTTTTCCATGGATGTGCTCGATGGGGTACATTTGACTGAAGTTAACAACTCTAAAAATTAAAAAAACCTCACAACCCAGTCACATGTGTTTTCTTCTTACTGCCCCTTTTCATTCAATATTGTATTGTAAATATTGATGATAATTTGTTTGTATTTTATTCTTTTTTCTTTTGAATGAAAAAAACAAGGCTGCATGGTGGCGCAGTTGGTTAGCACTGTTGCCTCGCAGCAAGGAGGTCGTGGGTTCGCATCCCGGCTCTGCGGCCTCTCTGCGTGGAGTTTGCATGTTCTCCCCGTGCATGCGTGGGTTTCCTCCGGGTACTCCGGTTTCCTCCCAAAGTCCAAAGACATGACTGTCAGGCTAATTGGACTGGTAAATTGTCCTTAGGTGTGAGTGGGTGTGTGGTTGTTTGTCTCGTTCGTCTCTGTGTGGCCCTGCGATGGACTGGCGACCTGTCCAGGGTGTCCCCCGCCTCTCGCCCCTTGACCGCTGGAGATAGGCACCAGCTGCCCCGCGACCCTCTGTGGAGGAATAAGCGGCTACAGAAAATGGATGGATGGATGGATGGATGAAAAAAACAACAACAACAACCATGTTATTAGTCTCTCTCCTGGATTTAAAACTGTCACATGGTGAGCTGCTTACATTTGTAGAATAAAGCTCATATAATAAATTCCACTCCCTCTGCTTTATCTCCATCACTTTATATTCAAAACATGCAGCTTTCATTCGGTCTGCATTGGAAAAAACTCATTATTTATCTCTGTGATGCTTACAGTGTTAATAACTTCAGATGATAACATCTTACTTGATTATCACAATTTTGTTCAGTTTTCTGAAAACAATTAGTGTTTATATCATGCTTTTTAAAATAGCCTTTTTTATTCATTCTTTATTATTTTCTAAACTCAAATTCAAACGTTCGATTTGTCACTGATTGCATCAAAAATGACAGACATCACAAAAAGGCTAGTTTTGTTTATTCTTGGCCTTTTTTAACCTATTTTTATGTCAATAATCAATTTTTATTTCATTAAATAAAAAAAACAAAATAATTTACACATCAACACAAAACGAATGTAAATCAAAAGGAGCAGAGAGAAGAAACATCTTTTATTTTCTGACCCTTCTAATTATTTATAATATTGTTGTTAAGGACTGCTGTGTTGTGAGAAGGCTCTGTTTTCCTTGTAGTCCCACCCTCGTACAAGCCCTCCAGTCAGAAGGGTGCTTTTATCCTCCACCCAGCCCTGCATCGTCCCCCTGTTCCTGTTTTCCTCCTCCAATCAGCACGCAGCACTACGCCTACATCATCACTCACTCGTTCAGCTGTACTTCATCACCTGGTGGGAGCAGCTGATTGGCTCCCCAACAGTTAACAGACTCTTGGTGCTGTTTTTCCTCTCTTGGGAAGCCTTGTTTAAACCTTGTTGGTCTGTTTAGACTTTGTGCTTGATTACCTTTAGTAAACATGTTAGTCTTTGGGATTTGATAACATTTGTGAACCTGAGACAGCAGAGCTTAGAGCTTTAAGCTCCCTGTTAGTTTATAATGGTTTTGTTTGTTATTCCATCCTCAGATTTAAAGAGGATTTTGGACTTCCTTTTGTTTAACCTATAAGTAATTTATTAGTGATGGGACTGATGGCTCTTTGAAGGGGGCTGTAGATAAAAAAAAACTGGCTCTTTTATGGGTTTTTTTTATTTGCAATATTTTGAAAGAAATGTCATGTGGAACTATGTTTGGGGACACTCTTTGTTGCAACACCTATGTGCATTGCTAATAGCTTCCCAGATAGAACTGATCATGGATATCATATATATCACTAGATATCTTACCCGCGCTGTTCGTCAATGGACCCTGACGTCCCTACGCCGGCGGCCATCTTACTTCGGACAGCTGCCCCCTTTCTTAACATTGGTGTCAATGGAGCATGTACTATTAAATACCTCTAACTTGCTCAATTTTCACCGATTTTCAAACTGTTTGATTTCTGAAAAACATCAGAGACGTGGCTGTGAAATATACTGAAAATTGTCAGGAAACTCATAAACTGTAAAAGAATCATATCTCAAGTGTATACATAATAAGGTTTGTAAGAAAGTAAACCGTTTGTAAATCCGTTCATTTTTCATCAAGTTATGATTATTTTTAGTTAAGATGATCATTCACCTTCCATCTGCTGCCATAGAGAGCAGAACGTCAGCTGTTCGAAGCAAGATGGCCGCCGTGTAGGGATGCTGTCGACTCCCACATAGGGCATCTAGCAATATATATGATATGTTCACTGATGTTGTTAACTAGAGCTGTTCTGTTTCAGCCAGAGACTTGGTGTCATTGAATACTGCCTCCCGGCCTCAAACGTCACAGTTAATACAAAAAAAGAGCAGTTGTTTACAAGGACTCGATTCTCCTCGCTCACAGTGAAGAGCTGTTCAAAAGATTCAACTCGTTCATGAACGTTGCATTAATATGATTTACCCTCTGGTTTGAGTGCTTTAAAATTTGCATGTTATATATTACAGACAGTGTATATATATATATATATATATATATATATATATATATATATATATATATATATATATATATGTGTGTGTGTGTGTGTGTGTGTGTATAATATATATATATATATATATATATATATATATATATTATATATATATATATATATATATATATATATAATATATATATGTATGTATGTATGTATATATACATACCTGCAAAAAAGTCACCAGACATGGAGATATGTGTTACCTAAAGCCAGGTGCAAACAAAAGACAAACTGTGTGAGGGATCTACTGGAATCTATTTATAGTTCTATCAACACATGTCATCTTAGAACAATGGATCAAATCCAATAAATAAGGGCTGCTGGGACAAAAACTAAACAGTTTAAAATTGTTATGCCCAAATCCAAACAATCCTTCAACATAACAAAACATCATCGGGATTAGAAAAAAACGATTTCTAAAAGCACTGAAACGCTAGAGAACAATGCCCAGAAATAACTAACCCAAAGTGGATAAAAACAGAATGTTTAATGTCACACTAAGTGACAAGACATTGTGTTCTGAGACATAATGTGGTGTTAGAGATGTTAATACTTCACATCATTCTGCCTGTGAGAGCAGGATATTTCTTTTGGCTAGACTAAAAAATAGTATTTTCAGATTATTTATGCAAGTAACTGTGAGCTCATGCAAATTCCCTTTGTTTGTTTCTGCAGGTTTGTGGAGGTGAAAGGTTTAACATTAACAGGAGCCATGAAATCACATTATTATGGAAGTAGGACCTAAATAAACCACCAGGATTTAGAGCTATTCATGTTTTCTGTTTTAAAAAGGAAAAGGTCCACAAAACCAGCTTCATATAATCGTTTTAATGAATCACAAAACAAACTTTTATATTATTTTGGGGGAAAAATGAAAGGTTTTCAAGTGAAAACTTTATTTATGCTAATAAATACTCATTTAAGTGAATTTGTTATTACAAATAGCAGGAGAATATATGCATAAATAACATGAGAACATCTAGTTTGATTGACCTCTTCTGGTAAGAGCCCTCAGGAGTTTTTATTTCTCTCAAAGTAAATTAGCATGAGCACAGCCTGAGGGTTAATTATGCACTCAGCAGAGTGATCTGAAATGTGTGTGTGTGTTTTATACAATTACTTCAATGAGTCGTGGATGTTGTTATCCACTTCCACATCTTATTACCAGTTAGTCCATGTGAGCCTCTAAGTTGTTGCAGCGTCCAGCATCAGCAGCGACATGCAGGCGGCGTGTGAAGGTGGGAAAAATGGAGAGAAACTGTCTGATTGTACACCGCCAGCTACGAGAGGGTGAAGAATTTTAACATCAGGCTTTGTGAGGAAACAATCTTTTTGTTGTAAACAGCTTGCTAGTGCACCACTGTGAAAAAGTATTTGCCCCCTTACACATTTAATCCAGTTCCCTTATGAAAGATTATCGGAGTAAATACAAAGTGCAGATTTCAAAGGATTTCATTTAGAGAAAAGGCTATCTGAACCAGCTTCATCCCATGGGAAAAAGTAATTACCCCTCATGTTAAATCATACATTCTGGTTCATTACAATATTGGGAAGCTGAGTTCATTCTGACCCACACCACTCATGCAGCCAAACAATTAGAAACCTGGTTGGTGTGTTGTCTCAGATCAGTTTTGACCATTGAAGGAAGTTAGCTAAGTTGCTCTGTCATTAGCAGAAACTGAATCACAGCAGTTAGCAACATGTTAGCCCTTATCCACAAAGCATAAATGGATTTATTATTTATTGTATTTTCATTAGTAACGGACAAGATTATCCTCATGAAGACTTTATGATTTCTTTACTGTTTGATGTGTAGAATTAGACCTAACTGCTCCACATTGTTAGAGAACTGGTGGTAGGGAATTTTACCAGTAAAATATTCAGTCAGATGAAAATATTTTGCTTCATTCCCTGCTCTAGTGGAGAGATGTGATTTTTTGCGCATCTGAAAACTGACTTGCAAAAATATGCCCCACCCCCCAAAAATTTCACCAGCCACCACTGCTCCCAACAGTCAGGCATGGTGGTGGTAGTGTGATGGTCTGGGGCTGCTCTGATGCTTCAGGACCTGATGACTTGCTGTAATTGATGGAATCATAAATTCTGATGTCTACCAGAAAATCCTGAAGGATAACGTTTGACTTTTGACCTCAAACAGACGGTTTATGTTGGAAACCCTCCAATGTGACTGAATTCTGTAAAGAAAAGTGGGACAGAGTCCCTCCACAGTGACCTGAGAGACTTATTACTAGTTATCGCAAACACTGACTGTAGCTGCACCAGGAGTTACAGCCTGGTATAAATTTATGGAGCAAAAACTTTCTTGCATCATCAAATTGGTTCCAACAGCTTGTTCCCTTTAAAAATTAAATCATCTTTTGAAAACTGCACTTTGCATTCATCCAGGTTTTCTTTGTCTGATACTGAAATCTGTGTGCTGATCTGAAGCCTTTTGGTCTGGAGGAACAATCCTATTTCACAGCGCTGTGGATTTGAAACACGTGGTTCTGTTTGGTGAGCTGCTACGTTGTTCTCCCTGGTTGTTCGTCTCCTTCAAGCGGTCCTCCTCTAAAAGCAGCCTGAGGTTTGAGTGTTTGCTCGTCCGCTCTTCTATGTTCACTAAATTATACCCAACAATTACATCCTGTCACCACATTTGAATCCTGACATTGAGCAGAACTGCGTCTAATTTTCTTCCTGAGAGACTGTGAATATTACTTCTCAGGTCTTCTACTGTGCACAGAAACAATGTCAACACTTTTCCTGAGCAATTTGTTTTCTATTTGCAAGTCCACCTGCGTCCCAGCACAGGTCACCTACGGCGCCGCCTACTCTTCTCATTCTCCATTGACCTTTGATGAAATGCCTCCAAATTGACTTGTCACCAATTTTTTGTTGCAGGAGTTACTTCTACTCCCCCTCCTCGCTCCCAGCTGATGAATTTTTGAGGTGATGGTAATGTCTCCTGTGCTTTTTGTTTCGGGTATTTAAAAAAGCATTTTCACTTTCCACACAGGTTTTGCAAGAGTGCATCGAGCACTGCTTTTAAATTACTATTATTAACAAGGGTCATAGGAGAATAACACCACCACAATTTATTTATCCTCCACAGCTCCTGTCAGAGAGCACTGCTAAAACATGTTGGAGGGTTTTTCTGCACGTTGGTTTAGAAGAAAGTATTTCCAGGAAAGCAGCACTTTGGAGCGTGCACAGCATGAATCAAGATGCAAATCCACAAATGAACACATGCTTTACAGATTAACATCTTCCACATCTGTCTCTACATTTAAAACGCTGAATTTCCAAGCAGTGTGAACACGCTGCGAGCTCTACATGGCTGTTTCTGCAGAGGCATTGTTCATCCAAGACATTATGTTGATCTGCTGGCGAGAACAAGGTGTAATGGAAGCCAGCACCAGCAGGATTTTTCTCTCAGCACTGAATCATATCCATCCAGCCCACGATTCAACAGGCTCCGAGTGTTTTCCCCTTTTTCTCCCAAGCAAAATATCCCACTTTATTCCCACAGGGAGAATGACACTCTGCCTTCTTGGCTGTTTTTCATCCCGAAGGGTGGTTTTCTGCAGGATTAAAAAAAATTTTTTGGTTCCATCTATCCATGGCAGGTCAAAGCCTCAGAGTTCTGCCACACCTGACATCCTTCAGTCTATTATTAGGTAATAAAAGTTTCACAGAGTTCTTTAAAGAAAGAATAAAACCTAGAGTGCTTCCCCCTCTCTCAAACAATAATCCTTTATTATTATTATTATTATTATTATTATTATTATTATTATTATTATTATTATTATTATTATTATTATTATTATTATTATTATTATACTTCTCTGTAAATTTCCAGATCTTATAAAGAAACAGCAGAAATCTTCTCCTCATCCCAGCAACTGTTATCACCACAGACAGAAAACAACTATAATGTCATATGTCACCGTCCTAGTGTCATATGTCTCCCTCTAGTGGCCTGTCTTGTGCTTTGTCTAACCCTCTGCCTTTTTGTCTCCCACAGGTGAATCCAATTGTCATCCTGCCACCTGTGTCTCGTTTTGTCATCACCTCCCCAGTGTATTAGTGTGCCTGTCTCGTCTGTGTTTGTCGGATCTTTGTCTTCATGTCACCAGCCCTGGTTTGTGTTCCTCGTCTCCCTACCTTCGAATAAAGTATTATTGAGTCTACATCTGCACCTGGATCCTCCTTAAACCTCCCAAACCTGACATATAAACCTTTAACTTGTCAGAAAGGAGAGAATGTGCTTATTAATGCCCAGAAATAGACATCAAATAAACCCTATGTCATAAGTAGTGCACGTATGGAACCAGAGAGCATATTTAGACTCATCTGACTGTAGCAGCAGTAATAAAAACAAATAATATCCTGGTCATCCTGGTTTTTGTTTCCTTTACTTAAAAACATTCTTCTATTGGTTTAAATGGTAAAGAGCCCAGACTGATACCACTCTAACAATGCAGACTGTCAGTTCAGACATGAGGTGAGATCGTCTCATTCAAAATCAAAGATACATTTTTTAATCAGAACTATTCCTGCATCACTTCTCGTGCTCATATCAGGCCGGTTTCATACAGCAATGCAAAGACTTTAAAGGAATTACAGTTTTATTTTTCCTTTCTTGACTTTTTACACTGTCACAATTCACAAACTTCATACAAAATATCAAAACATGTATTTTAGGCTGCAGAAAGATGAAGAAAACCTGGAAAACATATCGATTTATTGTGATCAGTTCTCACATTTATGTGAGTTCTTAACTGTCAGTGGTCGTAATGTTTTCTTTGTTTGGTCACCTGTTTTGGATCTGTGTATATCTGGACAGAGCTGTGAAAAAGTATTAAACCTACAGATTTCTGATGTTTTTGCAGCAATGTGGAGTATTTCAACAGCCCCTCCCAAAGCATCCAGTCTCCCCCCTTCCGCGTTCTATAGCCCCACATCAACACGCGCGTGCACACGGTGCATCACTTTAGGACACTGTGCTTTGTGGCTCTCAGCTCCTGCTCAAACTGTATCACAGGGTTCAACCATTCACAGCTCACAAATCATGTTCTCACTCTGTAGAAACACGTCGCTCAACACGCTCGTCACACAACAGGGAACTGCAAGAAGCAGAACCCGGAAATGAGGAGACACTCAGGCCAGAATGGAATTCTAGACCAAAATAAACGCTTATCCTTGGCAAGCCTTGCCATTCTGTGAGGAGAAAAGTAAAAAAATTAAAATAAATCCCTCAGTCAGGGAATGGATGAATTTTTAGTAATTAGCTCTGACTTCTCCATGACCGGCTGAGATTGTAAACAGGAAGACACGGAGCGTCCTGGAAGCACGGCCCCCACCTCTACAGGTTTGCGTGAAGCGCATGCACATTGACTGACAGGCCAAAATGTGGAAACGTGAATTTTATTGGCTGAAAAAGATCACTGGTCAGAGAGAATTCAAAGCGGTCTATAGGTGGAAGGAGGGTGAGGGGAGAAGAATAACAGATGTTGTGAAACTCATATCATTTGAAACATTTAGAAAACTTTGATACATAGAAAAATAATCCACATATCCCCATTAAATGTTTCAGATCAGCAAACAAACAAATTTCATTATCAGACAAAAAGAAGCTGAGAAAATATAAAAAGTCTTTTTCAAATGATGATTTCATTCATTAATGGAGAAAAGTTATCCAAACCAAACTGGCCCAAAAGTTAATGTGCTCTTTGTTTTATTAATCACATTATTTAGAAAGCTGAAATCAGTTCCACCCAGACCTGATCCCTACCAGACCTGATTCCAACCAGACCTGATCTCTACCAGACCTGATCTCTACCAGACCTGATTCCAACCAGACCTGATCCCTACCAGACCTGATCTCTACCAGACCTGATCTCTACCAGACCTGATCCCTACCAGACCTGATCCCTACCAGACCTGATCTCTACCAGACCTGATCCCTACCAGACCTGATCTCTACCAGACCTGATCTCTACCAGACCTGATTCCAACCAGACCTGATCACTACCAGACCTGATCTCTACCAGACCTGATCTCTACCAGACCTGATTCCAACCAGACCTGATCCCTACCAGACCTGATCTCTACCAGACCTGATCCTACCAGACCTGATCACTACCAGACCTGATCACTACTAGACCTGATCAGTACTAGACCTGATCACTACTAGACCTGATCACTACTAGACCTGATCACTACTAGACCTGATCACTACCAGACCTGATCCCTACCAGACCTGATCCCTACCAGACCTGATCTCTACCAGACCTGATCCCTACCAGACCTGATCTCTACCAGACCTGATCCCTACCAGACCTGATCTCTACCAGACCTGATTCCAACCAGACCTGATCTCTACCAGACCTGATCCCTACCAGACCTGTAGAATTAATAAATCACTTTAATAGAACCTGTCTGACAGCATGAAGGAGGCTAAAAGATCTCAAAAACCAACACATCATGTCCTGTTCTGAAGAGATTCTAGAACAAAAGAACCAGAACATCTAAAGTCCTGCAGGACTCATTTAATTAAAGTTAAGGTCAGAGGTCATGTTTCAGCAGTAAGAAAGAGATAGGACTAAAATGTCCTCCATGAAACAGTTCAAAGCTCAAAACCTCTGATGACCAACAACAACACAACGGTCCGTCTCACATTTAACAAAGAATCCTTTTGGTGATTCCCAAGACTTAGAAAAAATATTATGTAGACCAACAAGACAAAGTGGAACTTTCTGATAGGTGTGTGTCCCGTTCCTCCTGGAAGGTGTGTGTCTCGTTCCTCCTGGAAGGTGTGTGTCCCGTTCCTCCTGGAAGGTGTGTGTCTCGTTCCTCCTGGAAGGTGTGTGTCCCGTTCCTCCTGGAAGGTGTGTGTCTCGTTCCTCCTGGAAGGTGTGTGTCTCGTTCCATCAGGACGGTGTGTGTCTCGTTCTCCAGGACACTCACCAGGTACTCCTGGTGAGTACCAGGAGTTACAACCTGTTATTGGGTTTAGGGGTCCTGGGTCCAGGGTTTTGGGTCCATCACTGTTCACACAGGACCAGGGTGGTCTGGACAGATTTTTCCGTAATAAATTAAATCAGCCTTTGGAAACTGTATCTTATATTTACTCAGGGTTTTTGTCTGATATTGAAATTTGTTTCCTGATCTGAAATATTTAAAAGACAAAAATCAAAAAAGAAGAGATGTTTAAGGGGGCAAATACTTTCCCACAGCTCTGTAAAAGAGCAGCATCTGCTCCTCGAGTCACACAGTCATTACTGAACTGATCCTCATTCAACACAGAACATCACTGAATTAGATTCAATTAGGCTATTAAAGTTATTTGGTTCACAGTTTTGATTACATTTGACTGTTTTTCATGTAATTCAACTGGGGCAGGCCGAGGTTAATCAGAATTAATTGAAATGTTTTGATCACAGTCTGATTAAATCGAACTTGAATCACGTTTGTTTATCTTCCCTAGAAGTCGACTTCAGATGTGTTTTAGTTCTACAGATCTGGAGGCAGATCCACAGGAATGGGTCTCCTGAACAACGTTAATAATAACAATGATAATTCTGTGTTTTGAATTTCTCCCAAACCACCTGGTATCTGGTTATTTAGTAATTAAAGTCCAAAAGAAGAGAAAGAGATCCAACGTCAGACCTCAGGGTCACCTCAGCAGAACAGAGCTGGCATAAATGAGATTTATATTTAAAATGCTTCAGACACGTCATCAAATAAAGTTAAAATGAAGAACCAGGTGGCATTTAAAGCACAACAAAATAAGACTACACTCTCCAAACAGTTTACATTTCTCATCTTTATAATAAAGATCCTATTATTAAAATTAATACCTGATTTGAGTAGGTAAGACTCTGGGTCCCTAAGTCGGACTGATCTGCAGACTAGAGCTTAAACCAAATTTTGCATGTAATTTTTTTTATCATTATTTACAAAAAAGGCAAAATCTTTCATTAAATACTTCAAGTATTGAATGAAATCACCTCTTCCAGCAGAGATCTAATGTTTTAATAAAAGTTTTTTTTATTTCATCGACCTCATTAACATGAACCAGAACCTGCTTTACAGATAAACCCTGTTCAGACAGAGGAGACCACAACGTTTGACTGAAAAAACAAAAAGACAGCCAGTCGCCACTTCCTCTTCCCTTGTGCTTTGAAGTTTGAGGACTCAGCATTAGTAATTCTATTGCTGCTTGATGATGAAAAGCTTGAATTGGCTTTTTGAAGGCATATGCAAAAGGTCTTCTTTTTCAAATTAACAGCTCTGTTTTTGAAAGGATAAAGCGACAGGATTTCATGTGCAGAAGGGGAGGGTGTCTGAACACATTAAAGGACCATTACGTCCTTATTTTATATCAGCATCACGCAAACGGGGCTTAAAAAGGTTTTTCGTCAAGGCTGCCTTCAAAAAATGAAAGTGGACGTTCGTTGAAGGTGACGACTGTTTCGTTCTCTTTGCTTCCATTCAGACTGACAATAATTTAGCATCTTTATGTGCCGTACAGCAGGCCTAATACAATAACCTGGACTAAATTATGGTAATCAATGACAATTTGGCTACATAAGTCATCACCTCACAGCTTGAGCGCGTTAAGATCTGAAAGCCTAAATCAGGTTATTGTGCTACTCACAGTAAAGGTTTACATACACTTCCAAACCAACATTTACAGCGTTTGAGAAACTGGACAGTGGATCTCTGGAATCAGGAGCAGTTCTATGTGCTAACACTGATGCTTCCCTGCTCTATCATTATCAACATCTCCAGCTCTGTTCTGCATCTTTGTATTGCTGCTCTGACACTTCTCACTAACACACAAACATTTCTTCTTCTGTTTGAAATCATGGAAGAACATCATGTGGATTTTTTACAACGTTTATGGCATCCATAAATTATGGCTGTGCAGCTGAGTTCATCTCAGCAGGACTGAGCCTCGATTTGAGGCTGCACCGACTGTCGTTTAGGACAGAGTATCTTTGAGAAAGCCCTTCGGAAGCTGCTGTGGCACAGAGGGTACAAGAATGGGTTGATGGCCGAGTTCAGCCACAGAAGCCAAAAGGTGATCTCGTACCAGTAGTCCGCCACGCACTCACCGCCACAGGCAGCGCGGATGATCATCAGCAGAGTGTACGGAGCCCAGCATATTCCAAAAATACAGACTATGATGGCCAAAGACTTGGCAATCTTTTTGTCTCGGGAAAGACGAGATCCCGGAGTTCTCCGGCCGGGAGCCATGCAGGAGGCAGTGGGCTGAAACAGCCTGGAGTTTTTTCTGTGTGGGGAGAATTTCTCCCTCTGTACAAAGATCTGACTGGTGTCAGGGCACTCGCTGGAAGATGGTGACAGGATGTCGTCGTCCTCAATAACCGCAGAGATGGCAGCGGGCTCGCTGCACGTCACCTTTCGAGTTTTGACAAAAAACACCGACCATCCTGCTCCATCTTTGTGCTTCTTGGATTTCCTCTGCGGCCTGACTTCCTCCTCTGCACACGCGTTTCCGTTCTTATTCCTCCGATGGATGTTAAGGTAGATGCTGAGGTTGAAGAAGGTCACCGACACGAACGGAGTGAAGAACTCGAAGGTAGAAGCGCTGAGCAGGAAGTACCAGGTGAAGTAAAACTCTGCGTAGCACTCGTGGGCCGGGACGACGCTCTGACCCACGATCGTCTCCCAGAAGATGATGGCAGGACCGTAGAGGAGGAAGGCCAACACCCAGACCGCCACCATCTTCAGCACGGCCTGCCGGGTGATGTTCCTCTGAGCTCTGTATTTAACCTGCAACGAGAAGAGTTGGACTCACATCGGCGCTCTTTGAACACAAACTGCTTCACAACATCAGTGTTTGTGACATTTCAAACATGCACAGCTGCTCTAACAACACGCTGGCTCCGGCTCAGAGGCTCCTCTTCAGCTGAAGCCTTCATTGTGTCGTATCAGCGCTGCAGAGGGGTGCTGTAAATAAAACCCACTCATGACGCATTTATTCCACGGTGTGTCACTGAAGCCAAAGAGAGCAGGGGAATGTTGGGCTAAGAGCCACATTGACTGATGCAACACGGCTCTGAAAGAGACATCTGGTTTCCAATCGCTCATTCTCTCTGTCCTCGCCGCCTTTTTAAACTTCACCTCCTCTCAGGCTAAACCCTCATTTAGAAGGATTCCTCTATTTGCTGCTAGATCTTTTGTTCTCTGTCTTCTGTTCTTTGTTCTAATTAAACCCTCAAACTGCCTCTTTATGGCTGCAGCAGCTGGGTATTTCACTGGCACCAATAATACGGGTAAAGACCAATTTAGGAAGAGAAAAAATGATAAAACAAACTGACTAACAATGATAATGACACAGCGCTTCTTTATGATCGCTCGTAATTGGAGCTGTCCCCAATCTTAAGTGTTCACTAAAAGCAAACGAAGCTCTTGGGCTGTAAATGAAAGAGATGCTCTCTTCAGATCTGAAAGTGATCAGGTTTCATCGCAGCCTATTGAGGACCGTCAGTCAAAACAAGATCAGAACACTGAACCATGATGTTATTAGAAAACACATTACTCATCTGTAAAATGGGAAATGCTTTCATAAATAAATAAAAAAAATTGTAAAACTTTTGAAATAATAAAACAGAATCAGACTTATTTCTGATGACTAGAACTGCTTCAACTTTTTTGACCTTCAAAATTCATCTTTAGAGCATTTAGTTTTTAGATCATTCATTCAAAAATGAGTCATTTCTAGAAAGCCCTGCTTCTCTGCAGCGATGTCGACTGGACCTGCATGCTTCCTCTGCACTTTCGTTCCAAATTCTACACCCACAAAAAGATCACAAAAAGCACTTCCTAAAACCTGCACGAAACCACTTACATAACCATGACATCATCTGAGCTATGGAATGCTGTACGGACCTACACAGCAGCCTAAAACCAGCCCCACCAGAGCCAGGGGTTAAAACATCTCTGTTCTCGTGTTGGGACTTTTCAACACCATCAGAGTTTTATTTCACTTAACCAAAAAACAGGAGGATTGTGTAAAACTGTCCACAGTTTAACTAAATCAAAAAGTGTGTATTGTGTTCAAATATATAAATAAATATCTTAAAGTCAGAGCTTCGGGGTCACGGAGAGGGAAGTCTGACTCTGAGCCACAGATCTAATATTAGATTTTGTATCTCTTCCTTTTAAATGCAGCATAACTTATGTCTCAAAAAGAACAGAAAACTCTTTTTCACTGTGTGAAACCAGCAAACTGCATTGACAAAATCTAACATGAGAAACTATAGGAGTAGAACCCATAAAAGGGTAAAGAGAAGAGGATCATCCTAATCCTATTTAATCATCTAACAACAAAACCTGGGTGCTCATTTATAAAACTTTGCGTACAATCCTTACTAAAACTTGCTTAAGCTCAGCCAAAAAATTTCAGGTACGCAAATTCCATTTCCGATTAATAAAACCCTGCGGACGCACAGATCCACGCAATTCTGCTTTATAAATCGATGTCAGACCTAGAACTGAGCTCAGCTGTTTTTGGGTCAGAACCCTCCTCCTACACACCCACATTCTGCCATATGCGGTCAATGCAAAGTACCTCATGAATAATTGCATATGCATAAGCCGGTGGGTTTCTGGCTTTTAACAGTAAATCGTGACAACAGAGAGGTTTAGGAAGCGTAATTTTACAGAGGCTGAAGCTCGAGGTGCTTGTGGTGAAGTGGAAGAACGGAAAAATGTTTTATTAGATGGTGAAATGTGACAGATCACGAACACGGAAGTGCTCCGAGAGACGTCTCGTTGCAGTGAGTCTGCTGTCAGTCTGACAGAGAGATCGTGAAGATCTAAGAGAAACGTTTAATGACAACATTTAATTTAATCCGAAGGGGAAGACACGTCATGCTGTTCATCCTATCAAACAGTCAACCTGCTGGATAAAATAATCGCTGGTTGAAGGGAACCTGAGTACAGCCGGTGACACCGGGTTTTACTGGTTCCGATGGTTCTGTTGATCTAATACTGGACCCAGTTGATCATAGGATGCTCTAATGAATCTATCAGCTGATCGATCGTCCAGTCATTGTCTAGAAATCTCTAAAAACTCTCTCCCATTCATCCGGAGTCTGACTACTGGCTGAGCTGCAGCGCATTCCAGCGCATTACGCACAAGTGTCACTGCAGGATTCCTAAGTCTCAGAAATCACAATTAATGCACCAATAAGTGCAGTTTGTTATATAATCTGAAGACGACTGGATGAACATAATGGGATATTTTTCGAAAATGCGACATATTTTCATTCAGATTTAAATTTTTATTCTTTTTAGAGACGGATTGTTGGTTCTGTGTGCGCGAGGGTCTACAAGTCTTTAATTGTGTCATAAATTCAACATTTTTCATCTCACCAGCTGCTCTGACAGGTTTCACGTCTCCAACATGTGCTTACGCAAGGTCTAAAGTTTGCTTAGAGTTGCGCACATTTTTCCGTTACGTTTTCTTTTATAAATCCCAAATTTTGCGTAAAAAGTGACCTACGCAACTTTTTGGCAAATTTTGTGCGTAAGCAAGTTTTTTAAATGAGCACCCTGATCACTACTAGACCTGATCTCTACCAGACCTGATCACTACTAGACCTGATCAGTACTAGACCTGATCTATACCAGACCTGATCACTACTAGACCTGGGTGCTCATTTATAAAACTTTGCGTACAATCCTTACTAAAACTTGCTTAAGCTCAGCCAAAAAATTTCAGGTACGCAAATTCCATTTCCGATTAATAAAACCCTGCGGACGCACAGATCCACGCAATTCTGCTTTATAAATCGATGTCAGACCTAGAACTGAGCTCAGCTGTTTTTGGGTCAGAACCCTCCTCCTACACACCCACATTCTGCCATATGCGGTCAATGCAAAGTACCTCATGAATAATTGCATATGCATAAGCCGGTGGGTTTCTGGCTTTTAACAGTAAATCGTGACAACAGAGAGGTTTAGGAAGCGTAATTTTACAGAGGCTGAAGCTCGAGGTGCTTGTGGTGAAGTGGAAGAACGGAAAAATGTTTTATTAGATGGTGAAATGTGACAGATCACGAACACGGAAGTGCTCCGAGAGACGTCTCGTTGCAGTGAGTCTGCTGTCAGTCTGACAGAGAGATCGTGAAGATCTAAGAGAAACGTTTAATGACAACATTTAATTTAATCCAAAGGGGAAGACACGTCATGCTGTTCATCCTATCAAACAGTCAACCTGCTGGATAAAATAATCGCTGGTTGAAGGGAACCTGAGTACAGCCGGTGACACCGGGTTTTACTGGTTCCGATGGTTCTGTTGATCTAATACTGGACCCAGTTGATCATAGGATGCTCTAATGAATCTATCAGCTGATCGATCGTCCAGTCATTGTCTAGAAATCTCTAAAAACTCTCTCCCATTCATCCGGAGTCTGACTACTGGCTGAGCTGCAGCGCATTCCAGCGCATTACGCACAAGTGTCCCTGCAGGATTCCTAAGTCTCAGAAATCACAATTAATGCACCAATAAGTGCAGTTTGTTATATAATCTGAAGACGACTGGATGAACATAATGGGATATTTTTCGAAAATGCGACATATTTTCATTCAGATTTAAATTTTTATTCTTTTTAGAGACGGATTGTTGGTTCTGTGTGCGCGAGGGTCTACAAGTCTTTAATTGTGTCATAAATTCAACATTTTTCATCTCACCAGCTGCTCTGACAGGTTTCACGTCTCCAACATGTGCTTACGCAAGGTCTAAAGTTTGCTTAGAGTTGCGCACATTTTTCCGTTACGTTTTCTTTTATAAATCCCAAATTTTGCGTAAAAAGTGACCTACGCAACTTTTTGGCCCATTTTGTGCGTAAGC
>SSNR01000423.1:440426-462137 GCA_006937965.1 Callopanchax toddi | reverse complement strand
CTTTGACGGGTCTGATAAGAATATGTTTTCGGCCCTGCTGAGACAAACTCTTGAATAGAATCACCACACAGTTCATCAGTCAGATCCCCAAGAAAATTACCCTGCGGTAATGGAGTTTCACCTTTTCTCAAAACATAAATCAAACTGTCAGTGTCGATATATAGAACGCTCTCATTTAACGCTTGCAGATGCTGCAACAGTTTCAAACGAGCGTAAGCAGTCGTAAAAGCTGCAACAAAGACATTGTTAGTTTTATTAGGAGGGTTAACACATTTTTTATTGTGAACCCACTGAAGTAGAATCATTTCAGGACTGAGAAAATGAAAGTATCGAACATCAAATTTCCCAGAAAAGAGAAAGTTAAACAACTCATTTGGATCATCGACAATGCTGGTATGAGTCAAATCATTTCTCTGTGCAAATTTACCCCATAGAGAATTAAGGGATAATTTGGCAACTTGTCTTTTGGATGGGTTTTCAACGATGTTCATTGGGTCAAGTTGTATACCTTGGTGTAGAAGGTAATTTTGGATGTACTCTTTTTTTTCACTGTCAGTTATTACATCTGTAGGAAAACCTGAGGCCTCTTGTTTTCCTTTGAGAAATGTGTGGATGTACTGAACGAAGATGGAATCACTCCGTTTTTCAAAGTGCCAGACTTCTGTTATCTTAATAACAGTATATCCAACTTTAAGGGCCTCATTGAATTCTTCAGTCACCCAAACACCCGTCAAACATCTTTCCTCTCTACTGTGCCTGCACACATCTTTCTGATTATTTTCCTCAGCACATTTTCGACAGAGCGTGAACACAAGTTTACCCTTAGATGTTTTCCAAGGTAACACTGGAAAGTACACCCCTCGAGGGGGTTCTACCACTGCTCTGATAAATCCATAGTATTTTTGAGGGTCATCAAAATCCTTGTAGATTATTTTAGGATGAGATAAGGGATAGCTACAAGTAGCATTAACGTAGGGGTATAGACTTGTAAAGTCTACATACTTTACTTCTTCATCAGGGGCCGCTGTGTATCTTAACCTCAGCGCTGATGTTCGACCTCCGAACAACGCCTCTCTCGGGTTGAGGGGTTCTGGAGGATTGTATTTTTTAAGAAACTCTTTCAGTTCAAGGTTTGATGTTTTAAGTTTAACCCAGTCATGTTCCCAAATAACCTGAACACACAGCCCATGCACTGATTTTAATGCATGTAGTTTTTCAAGCGTAGCAGCGTAAAGCTCTTCGAATTTTACCTTTCTCAGGGGACACTCTTGCATGGGTGAAAAGCAAGATTGACATCCATGAAAAAAGCAGCCAAGAAATTCGTACACATACGTGACACCATGCACTTGAGCATAACCGTCAACGTAATATGAACCAATCTGCTTTTCACCAGAATTGAGAGCGTGTTGAATGTTTACATTTTGAGAGTGGGAGAGCCATTCTAACCACTGAATGGATGCATTTGAATTTGTTTTACATTGACGCCTGTAATTTACAGGTGAAGGAATAGCCAGAGTGTCCGGTTTTAGAAAATTGGAGAGAAAAACTTTAATGCACGCTGAAGCAATAGTTATACGAGTGAAAGGGTCCACTCGAGTGTCTTTGAAAAATTGCTCTCTGAATTTGAGGCATCCTAGGAATAGAATCTGCACATCATTTTTGCAATAGTAGACAGCTTCTTTTTTAAAGTTGAACGTTCCCTGACTCGCAACTCTGTACCAACTGAAAAACTTATCCTGTTCAGCAGGGGTCATTTGATCAATTGAATAGTCTGTTGGTAGAGGGAATGAACCATTGTAATTTAGATGGTCTTCTGAGGAAAATTTGTGAGGAAAATACCCTTTGCTGTGATCGTTAAAACCAAGGGCTTTTGGGAAAGCGCTCAGTTTCATGGTAAGAAAACTGAGACTATCGATAAACCTGATAGCATAATCAGGTTCTGTGAAACAGAGAATTTTTGTCCCTTGCATAATGATGGAAGGTTTCACACCCAGTTGAATCATTGCACTAATTATCAGGTAGGAATCAAAGCCACGCCCATTGTGGGCAATAAAGGTAAAACCTCGAAACTTTGGTCTTCTGAAATGCAATATAAACTGTTTAATGCAACTGAGCCCGAAAGCTAAAAACTCATGGCCTTTAATAGACTTTGTACAAATCAGAAACGGTATGTGAACGTGATCTTTATTGACAAATGTTTCAATATCATAAAAGATTATTTTGTCACTCAGCTTTTCATCTACAGAGCATGGCTGCATGTAACACCGGTGATCTCCGACTGTTACATCAGAGTTTGGAGCTAATGACTGCCGGCATATAGTACATTTATTCTCTGGACAGACATGAGGAATTGTAGGTTGTTTCAAGGGTACTTCATAAGTTCTTTTACATTTAAGACATCTTTTAACAGAGTCACAAAAGCTAACATGCACTTTAGCTTTGGGTCTTTCTACAGGTTCTTTATGTTTAATGAAACATATCTGGTTTCGACATGTTCGACCACAGTCGTTACATGTAATTGGAGAAAGCTCATGAACCTTGCATGAGTGTTTTCTGCAGACTGGACAATATCCATCGCAGAAATGTCTTTCAGGGTGTGAGTAAGGCACAAAGCAGAAATCACAAATGTATTTAGATCCTAAAAATGCTTTGAGATTTTTAATTGCATAATAGTGTTCATTGAGTAGAAATAAAAACAAGGGATTTGACTTGTCTGTGAAATCAGTCTCAAATTTAGACATTACACGATCGTTTTTGGTTCTGTAAAAAACCACAATTTTTCTGTTTAAAATTCTTTCAAATTTACAAATATCTGCAAAGGTTACAGGTGTGTGCTCTGATAACCCCGCTTGAGACTGTAAAGTTTTTGCAAAATTTACAGCTTGAGAATCTGTGAAAGTCTGGTCAAACACATGAGCGAGGGAGATCGCAAAGCACAACTGATCATTTCGATCGTTAACAATATAAAGAAAACGTGCTTTCTTTTGAATTATTTCATGATCTAAAGTTTTTTCTGCTTTACGCTTTGCTCCACCACGTTGGTCTTGAATAATTTGGACAATAAATTCTAAATTGCTGTCTGAAACGATTTCAGTTCCAGATTGCACTAAGTTGTCAAGAAATCCTTCAAATTGTTGATGAATATTATCACCATTATCTTGTACTGAAAATGTAATATTATGAGAGACATTTTCTCCAATTACTTCTAATTGAATAACATCATTATTAGAAGCAATTGATCTGATTCTGTTAGCTAAATCTTCTAGGACACTCATTACATTGGTATAAAAGTTGACAAAATCAGGCTCGGCTTCAGGTAAAGAAAGCGTTTGCCGAATTTCATGATTATTGAAACGTTCACGCGATATTATGATTGGTTCATGCTGAATTTGACCCCCTCCAAACTGATGAGATGGAGTGGAGGGCGTGTTTTGACTGGAGCTTGATTGATCTAGTTCTAACTGATTATTTAAATCCCTTATTGCAGATTCTATGTGATGAGAAAAACTTGCTTCTTGATTGGGGTTGCTGAGTGATGGTGAGTGGTGATAACCTGTATTTTCATTTATTTGCACAAATTGATTATTACCACTCTGTGAAATTTCAAGACACGAATCTGTACCATTTTCATTTATTTCTGACATGATGACAAAAAAAAAAAAAAGCAAAGTAGAACAATACACCTGCAAATCCTACTGAATCTCCATCAATCGCAGGCTGAGGTCAGACACATTCTTCAGAACTTGAAGACTGGTTTCAAGAAATCTTCGCACCTTCTTAGTACGTGGTTCATGTAAGGTTTGGCTACTGTCGAGCGTCCCTGTCAAACAATAAGACAAAATTGATATTCAAAAAATAAAATACAAGTATATTTATATATATTTTATTTAAAAAAAAAATGTTATACTCACCCTCCAAATGTGTTTCTCCTGCTTGAAGATTGGGGGTAGGTTTGGTTTTTGAAGAAATTGGCTTTTTCTTCGAATCTAAATACAAAAAAAAAATTTTCTTTTTTTTTAAATTTATTATCAATAAAAACATAAAAGAAATTGTTGAATACATTATGAAGATAAACTCACCTTTCAGATTTTTCCCCCTGCTTTGCTGAAGAGTGTAGGCAACCTTCTTTTGTGAAGAAATGGCCTTCTCCAAGTCTGAATAAAGAAAAAAAATAATTTATTGTCAGTAAAACATAAATAAATTACAAAAAGGATAATGAAGATAAAACTCACCTTTCAGATTTTTCCCCCTGCTTTGCTGAAGATTTTGGCTCGGTTTGTTTTTTGAAGAAATGGCTTTCTTCGAATCTAATAAATATAAAGAATCATGATCATTATGACAAGACACAGACCTACGTGAAAAAAAACTTAAAGTATAAGAAATGTTCACTCACTCTCAGGGCGAGGTGTTCCACTGCCAGCTTTTTGATGTTGTTGAAGCTGAGGTGCTGGGCTGTTTACCTTCTTGACACTGTGAGGATTTCTGATCAGGTTAGGTTTAGACGACTTCCCGCCCGGGGGCCCTGATCTCGAAGTCCCGCTTGGACCGGGTCGGTTCGGGTTCTGGTTCATGCGTTGAGTATCCGGGTAAGAGACTTCCTTACGACCCGATTCCACATTCACATGTGCATTAAACACGGATGGGTTTGCTTGAAGATCTGCAGCATTTAATAAATCTATTTGGTTTAAAAAAAAAAAAAGGAAAAAAAAAGAATGCAGATGGATTCAGAAATAAGTGTGTGATTAGTTATAAAAAATGAAAAAAAAACATATACTGGTCAAGAGAATATTTTATACCAATATCGCTCTGTGATAAAGTTGGGAAATCCTGTAGGTGATTGTCTGAAATGAGAAAAAAAAATTTTATAAAAAATAAAAAAAAAAAAAAAAAAAAAAGAAGTATATATGCGTTAAAAACACACACACACACACACAAAGATCAGGTCTTACATTCATCTGAAGATACATCATATATTTCTCCAGGAAATGGGACCTCTATGAAAAAGAGAACAGTGTATTTATTATTATTTTTACAATTTAAAAGACAAAAAATAAATAAATAAAGGTCTGCAGGTTTTAAAAATAAAAAAAGGGACCTAAATAGCTTTTTTTTTTTTGTTTGTTTGTTTGTTTTTTCTCTCTTACCTGACATGGTCAAATTTTTGCAGCGTGTCTTGGAGAGATTCTGTGAGAAACTCGGCTTCTTGATTGAAGAGTCCAAGACCTTTTTCCGGGAGCTAACTGATTTAAAGTGAAAATTAAACCAGTATTTATACACACAGGGTAGGTGGGGGTAGACCGGAGAACAGTTTTTCTGCTTTTAAAGATTAAAAAGTTGGAACGCTTTGACGGTTGTTTCAGTATTTCAAACTCGAAAGCTGATTGGTCAAACTCATTGGGTGGTGTTGTTACTGAATCAGGTATCAGAATTTCGATCTCAGATAAAGAAGAGTTTCCCTGTTAACAACTCTCCAAGTTGAATACAAAGTCTTATCTTAAATGACCAATGGCCAGAAAGCTGAAAAAGAGAACCACGCCTTCAATGGGTGTTTCTTTATATAATTTTCATATACATTCTTCTTTTTGTTATTACTTTGTTAATGTTGATGTGTGTGTGTGTGTGTGTGTGTGTGTGTGTGTGTGTGTGTGTGTGTGTGATTAATGAGGAACAATGCTCTAGTTGAATACTTAACTTGTCAAGTACTAACATTTGACTGAAGAGAGGAGATTTTAAAGTTTGTGCCAAGTGTGAAGAAATCATAAAAAAAAATACACAAATGTAACCAGAAAAAAACTTAGAAAAAAGATAAAAAGCGACTCTGCTCATGTTGGTTGGGTGTGACGGGCTTATCTCACCCTGCCAGACCGCCCTGCCAGAAAAAGCAATGACTGAGAACTGCGGTTTTAGGAGAAAAAAAAAGAAATTTTTTAACTTAATCAGAAACAATTTTTTATTTTGAACTAGTATTAAAGTTCTAGTAGTAAAAAGTATAGTTTTTTGTGTGCTATATGTATAGTAGGCTGAATACTGGCATTTAGCAAAAAAAAAAAAAAAGTATTATTTTTTAGGGTTATTTTAAAATTATTTAATTTATTGATATAATTTATAAATTAAACAAATGTGAGGGTGTGGACCAAGTCACGTGGGTTAAGGGGCGGGGAAAAAGGGATGTGCTACTTAACGTTCATTTATTGTTTTTATTCATCATTTTATAAGTTTCAGAGGTAAGAACAATATGGTTTTTTATTACTTACATTATTTAATTGTTCATTTATTATTTTGATTATTATAGTTATTCTTAATTATTTATTTGCTTT
This sequence comes from Callopanchax toddi, assembly GCA_006937965.1. Lineage (NCBI taxonomy): Eukaryota > Metazoa > Chordata > Actinopteri > Cyprinodontiformes > Nothobranchiidae > Callopanchax > Callopanchax toddi. The sequence continues at coordinate 455,820 of SSNR01000423.1, read as the reverse complement.
TTTTCTTAAGTTATTATTTTTAAAACATGGCTCTTTAGTTATTTAATTGTTCATTTATTATTTTTATTTGCCTGAATTATTCTTAATTATTTTATTCCTTACATTATTTAACTATTCACTTACTATTATTTTGATTATTATAGTTATTTCTTAATTGTTTAATTTATTCATATAATTTCTAAATTAAACAAAAAAAAATCAAGGGGTGGGATTATAAAAGTCACATGGTCTAGGGGTGGTTTTTGGGGCGGGGGAAAAAGAGGGGAGTGGGAGGAGTCGAGTTCTGATTGGTCAAGGGGCGTGGAAAGGGGGCAGGGCTATGGGAGGAGTCAAGCCCTGTGATTGGTCAGTGGGCGGGGAAAGGGGCGTGGTTATGGGGAGGAGTCATGCTCTGATTGGTCAAGGGGCGTGGAAAGGGGGGCAGGGCTATGGGAGGAGTCACACTCTGATTGGTCAGGGGGCGGGGAAAGGGGGCGGGGCTATGGGAGGAGTCGCTCTCTGATTGGTCAGGGGGCGGGGAAAGGGGGCGGGGCTATGGGAGGAGTCGCTCTCTGATTGGTCAGGGGGCGGGGAAAGGGGGCGTGGTACCTGTCAAAATGAGTTTGACGAAAGGTGGACCCTACTTCTCTCTCTCATGCATCTCATGCATTTCTTGAGGAATCAACACAGCAAGCCCACATCTTCCTTTACTAGAGATATCCCATCTAAACGACTAGTGGGACCTCTGGTTTAAGGGTTCTGCTAATTAAAGTACAATTCAGAGTTAAAGAAACGTATTAGAGATGATTTAGAAAAAGACAAAATCCCCAGAAACATCAGTTAAACCTATTGTGACTCAATTCTGTTACTTTTTGTGCCAAACAGGTCTCTATCTCCTTCCTCCTAACCAGTGAGCCTCAGGTGAGGATTCAATCTCTATTTCTATTTGAAAACAAAACAATGAATTATCTCAATGTCTAAGAATGCCTTTTCACAGGTTCCTATTTTACATTCTGTTCAAAAATAAGGTCACGTTCAAAAGTATTTAAACAAAATCATGTTCCAATGTGGAATATCTTAATAGTTTACTAAATGAAAAATACTTGAATACATACAGGACTCATCGCCTTTCATGCAAGATTTTTAGACTCAGATCAATTGAAGTTGTGCAATAATAGAGTCACAGCTATGTAGCCAAATATCAAATATGACATTATGAACGATCTCTGGGCTGTGAATGACTCCTGGCTAAGAACACGTTAAATTAGATCTCAGTATGTATAAAACTGACTGGCATAGAGACATTTTTGCTAAAACCGATTAGCGATGGCGGCCATCTTAAATTATGCTAACTGCAGGGCTGACTTGAATTGATGTCAAAGTTTTAGAGAAAGTTTTTGTGCAACATGTAGTTCTTAAAGTTTGTAAGGGAGACGTTTTTGTTAACTCAATAACTGTAATTTACTGAGGTTTATGTTGGCTAGTGTAGATTAGCTGTGATGGTAAATCTGGTTGTTTCCAGAGTAAAGCAGTCATAGATGCACATCCATTGATTCGATCCTGATAGTCTCATTAAATTCCTTTTAGTGATCCATTAGATATTTTGTTAAAAGTCAGAGAAACACATTTAGGTACAAAACCATGACCACACACCTTTGGCTTGTCGACAGAGCGACCGTGAGCTTTAATAATGCTTTTGTGGTAAAAACGGACCAAAAAATGTAAGTTTTATTTTAATATACTGAATTTTTTGTGTGTGCTTTTTTAGCAATTAGAAACAAACTGTTTTTATAAACTTTATTATTTTTTAAATTTTATTTTAGGTTTAGGCAACAATGAAGTTACTGCGTTGTCATGGAAATGCCTTTAAATTCCTGCATCCATGAACAAAACACCCTGACATGATGAGCTGGAGAAACTGCAGGTCCGTCTGGCTGATAAGTCTTGACATGATGAATATTGTTGCTCCCAGAAACCCTTTTCTCAGTAACTGGTGGTGACGATATGCATTCAGGTAGAATGACACAACAGGGACAGGATCACACTGAGTGCTGCTTCTCACTGGAACTCATTAGATATACTGTAAATCCCTTTAATTTTGTAGCTCTTCATCTTACTTTACTGTGTTCATTATATATTTTTTTCAAAAAATATATGGTCCATCAACCGGGACAAGGGGGCCTACCAGCTGTCTCACACCTGGGACTCACAGCTCCAGGGACCAGCCGGTGGAGATGGGCGTGGCCAACCCCGCAGATCTGACAGGTCGAGGTTGGCCACGCCCATTGGGAAGAACAGCTGGTAAACGACACGTCACACTAACACCAGTGACACTTCTGATGAAGGCCGCAGATGCGCGTCGAAACATGTCAAGGTAAAAACTTACTCAAAGAACGTACATGTCTGAAGAAAAGAACCTATAATCATTTTTGGATTTCATCTTCTCGACCATCTTCTGCTTAGGGGGCTGCATGCAGCTCAGTTGGTAGAGTGGCCAGTCTGGCAACCAGAGGATCACTGGTTTGATCCCAGCTCCAGCTGGGTTACATTGTTGCCTTGTCCTTGGAGACACCTTGCCTACTGGTGGTGATCAGAAGGACTTAGTGGGCGTTGGTGCATGGCATCCCCGCCTTCGTCAGTGTGCCCCAGGGCAGCTGAGGCTACAATGTAGTTTATCACCACCAGTGTGTGAATGACTGTGTTGTACAGTGCTTTAGGGAGTGTAAAGCGCTCTATAACTACAGGACATTTATCTTATCTTTGGTCCTGATCGGACTTTCTTTTCACTTCAACAAAAACAGCATTTGCGTGTAAACTCCGACTCTCGGGTAAAAAGTATGTCCCGGGGCTCGAAGCCTTCTCCAGGACTCACTGGATGCTGTTGGTCTTCAGGGCTGCTGGGTCCCTCAGCGTGTGCGACCCCCTCGCTGTGCGTTGGTGAGGTGGTAGTGGGACATCCCCTCCCTCTCCCTACACCTCCTTCACAGATCACAAACACACACATACTAATACTTATTCATAGTCACAGATTCAGACACACACAAACACACACACTTACACAAAAACAAATACCTATACTCACAAGGAAACACACAAAAACAAACTACATAGAAGACTCAGTCCAACACAAACACAGGCCAATGGTCTCACATAAAATCACAAAGCAACAAGGATGAACGATTATTTACTGTTCACACAGCTTAGGGTATAGTAAATAAATACTTATACTTTATGCCGTTTGTGTTTTAACTAGGGCTGGGAATCGATTAAAATAAATTAACGAATTAATCGCAAATCTGAAAAAAACTTATCGCAATTAATCGCACTTAAAAATTTTTTATCGCAATTACCGTAATTGCATTAAAAATGTATCACAATTCATCGCATTTAATCGCTTCTTTTCAGAAAAAAGAAATTACATGCAGTTTAAAATGTTCATCCATGAAATACGCCAAAATGTTTTAAAAATCATTTATAACGCTTTTATAATTCATGAAAAAATGCATTTAAATTGCATTTCAGTTCAAAACAGTTGAAAAACAAAATATCCCTGACAAAAACTGGACAGACCCTAAATACAGTACTTTATAAATCTATTTGTTTATTTTATGTACAATTTCAGAAGGGTATTGTTTTAAAATAATAATAAAAGATTTCCAACATGTGGAAACACTATGAGAGAATCATTTTTTGCAGTGTTCAAACTGACCCACGGTCTGCCTCGTTTTCAGTGAGGGGTCAGAGTCAGGTCTCTGTTAAAGTCTGGGAATGGGATCGCCTCGGTCCGGTACTGGTTTTACTTTTCAGATAGGGGTAGGGTCTGGGTTTCTCGTACCGAGCCGAACTGACACCTCCGCTCGGACCTTGGTGTCAGACCGGGACTGGAGCCGTAACACCCGCTCCCTGCTGAACTGAACTGAACGGGACCGTACGGCGAGAAAGGAGCAGGAATAAATCTAAAGGCTAGAGACCGTCAAGTATCACCGCCGATTACCTTCGGATTTCACGGTGGAAGGAGCGGAGAGTTCCGCGACCGGGTAGACAGGTGAACTGATGACATCAGAAGAAGCGGGTGGGGCGGGCTGGACCCATACGAATGATACAAGGGAGGATAGACACGGGCTGGGAGCTGTCTGAGTCTGGGCAGCAGGAAATCAGACTGACAAGCGCTCCGCCTTGCTTCAAACACAAGTTGCATTAATTGTGTTTTTTTTTTTACGCATTACTTCTTTCAAATTAATCAAGCGTTATTAACGGGCTAAAGTCCCGGCCCTAATTTTAACCTATTCAATGTTATTATTTTTAGTCATTGTTTTTGAATACTTCACTGTTGTTTTGCCCTCCTTACTGTTGTTATCTCCCCCTTTCTCTTTCCCTGGATCCCTTTCATTTGTCTCTCTTCTCTGCCTGTCCACTCTGTTGCCTAAGCCAGTGGTGTCCAATCCTGGTCCTCGAGGGCCAGTTTCCAGCCTGTTTTAGAAGTTTTTCTACTTCAACACACCTGATTTCAATCAGTGGCCTTCAGAAGAGCCTTAGGCCTGTCAGAACAGGTAATTCAACCATTGAATCAGGTGTGTTGGAGGAAGGAAACAACTAAAAATGCCCTCAAAGACCAGGATTGGACACCACTGGCCTAAGCGAATGCACAACAGGAAAAGTACGTCACATTTCTTCTGTCCTAGAGTAAATCTGCACTAAAACCCAGCAATCTACCTGCATAAACTGTCAGAACAAGTGGGGGGAAAAGTAATTATTTATTTGTTGCATTTAAAGTTTATTTCATTATACATGTATATACCATGTACATATATATATTTCTTTTAAAGATTCCAATAAAGTGAGTCATTCCTGCTGACTTATTTATGAGAATCAATAGTATTTATACATTGAATTTTGTTGCTACTACTAGAAATAAAATATATAACTCATACTAATACTGTATTAGTCACAAGGGACCCAGTCATACATTAGTGTTGGTGCTGAGAATAAAAATGCGCGCCTGTGTGTTTCGCGACAACCTGAGGCTGTGCGTGTGTGTGAGAGCCAATTCAGTGCTGCTAATGACTGCCTTCCCGCGAGCTTAATCAAAGATTTTTACATTTAATTGCTGTCAAGTCAGCGCTCACCACCTGCCACGGCTTGCCACACGTGCTCACCCCCTCTCTGGGAGCATTTCCAGCTCCATCTATCATCCCTGGCTGAAGGCTGAGACAACACAGCCTGCTGGGCAACCTGTACTCAGCCGTCCAGCAGGGCCCAGCCAGGCCTGCGCAGCATGGACCCGGAGAGAACTGCTCAGCTTGGAGGGAGGTCTGTCAGCACCTGGGCTTTACTGTTCCAAGCCATTCCCCCATTTATTAAAAACAGATTCGCCTAAAACGGACTCTGAATTAAGTCAGCGAGACGTGTGTTTTTGTTTTCACGTCTCATGGAGGCATTCACACGGCCGCGCGCAACCTGGTTGCAACATGAGCTGCGTATCAAAGCAGAGGAGTTCTGTGAGACGCTGCCAACTCTCGGCCTCTGCAAGTCTCACACTTACTCCAACCCTAACAGCCTTCACCGTGTGAGAGAAACGGTGGTCTGCTTTGTCCCTGCACAGCCCGGGAGGGAATGTGGGCCTGATCTGTTATCAGTCTCTGCTTGTTTTCCCAGCTGATGCCCACAGGGCTGGTGTCATACAACCAAACTGTACAAGGATTTGTCAGGAATGGTCGCTAATGCCTCACACCTTTGGATTTGTGGGGCTATGACAGCAGGAATGACAGACATTATTAGTCCCCAAAGACATGTGCATCAGACGGCATGCAGTATCAGAGTAATCTTAATTGCACATAGATTTATCCTTTTGACTAGATTTGAATGTTTTCTTGAGATTCACAATCACATATGCAGGATAAAAAAAAGCATTTTCTATGGATAAACTCAGTGTTTTTAATTGTGAAATAATAAACTCATTTATTCACCCATAAATCAATCAAATTAGCACATTATTATTGCTTACAAAGGCCTTGAGTCATGAATGACTCGAGATCCATTAACATTTTTCCACTTAACTTTATTTTTTTAAATCATCATCCAGATGTCAGTATTTACTTGGCGAACAGAGAACATAAAGTGCGTTGGAGATGTTCAGCAGCTGAAACAGACGTTAAACTGGTTTTCCTCCTCTGCATCGTGGAGGCTCAGGTGTTACACTAAATCCAACGGCACACTCATCCTTGAAGGTTTGCTAATTATCCCACACAAGGCTGCAGGCTAGACAAAGGAAAACAGGCCTAACTCGTAGGGTGGGATTCAATTTTACTGTACGCTGGCAAGTCTGGACAAGGCTTTCTGTGGCCTGACATCTCATGGGGCTGAAGAGCTTTAGGCGAGGCGTAATCCAAACCTGCTCCCAGGGGCGCCTCTGCCTGTGAGCAGGTGGAAGGCTACAGCGCACTTCTTTTTTTTTTTTTTTGACTCCCTGAGCTCATTAGAGCCACAAAAGTTTCAGGTTAATAGGCCTCCCGACATGGCTTTTGATTTCACAGCTCATTCTTTCAATCAAGAGACTTTTTAAATGGAGATTTAAGAGGCACTTTTACACATTCTTTAAGCATTACTTGGTTCATTGGTTTTACTTCCATCAGTCAAAGGGCATTAAGTGAGCCGAGGTAAAGAGATGTTCGGATGAGGGATTTTCCTGAAGTTGATCCAGTTATCTTCTCCTGTTAACGAGTACTTAAGCCTGGCTGAGTTTCCAGTTTGGGGGTCCACTCACCAACATTCTCATGTAAAATACTAACCTCAAGCTTTGATGGTTGGAGAAAAGGAAAGGGTTGCACAACTTCAAACACAGATGCATCTAAAAGCCTTGAGCTTCTCTAGAACCTGACCTAGACTTTAATCATTAGGATCTATTTCTGCTGAAGCACGTTAAAGTTAAACATTATGGTTTATATCATTTTAATTATTTTAGATTTTTAAAGAAATTAAAGGGATATTTTAGCTTTTTAAAAAGTTTCTTTGCAAAGGTTTCAAATATTGAATATTTTAGCCTTTCATAGACTCCTGAATGGCCTCAGTTTGGAGAAACAGCATTTATGTCCAAGCAGACTGTTGAGCTAGCTCAAAACAACCAGAAACAAAGTGTAATGCTGCCCTCTTAAAACAGCTCCAATCTCCTAGAAAAGAGGTGTAAAAGTACTAAACAACATTCATATGACTAGTGTACTGCTGCCCTCTGAAAACAGTGCAACAACTTATTATAAACCTTTAAAACTTTGTCAATTTTGCATTTTACAGTTATTTTAGTAGAATTTAGCACTTGAAGTGCTATGTTTTGCTACAGCTGTGATCTTTAAATCCCATGTGAACGCAAAACTGACACCGACGTCAAGTTTTATGAAATAATATTTAATGAACTGCATTCAAATTTTGAAGATTTGAATTGTTATAAAATGCCATTAGCTCATCAATCCTGTCTAACATTATTTTTCTCAATTGAACCCATTCAGGAAGGTATGGGTAAGAAAATGATGTTTTTAAAAAACTTTTACACAGAAGCATACTTCAAACGGCCAAAATATCAATTTACCTTCAAGTTACCTCCTGTCCTTTTCAGAACAGCCATCAATAAACTGGAAAAAAAACCCTCAAGAAACTCACATGACAAAGAAAAAAAAAAAGTAATTGCAGCAGAAAATGTGTTGCTAAACTGAAATCAGGTTTATTTTAAGAATAAACTGTAAAACTAGACTGAGTTAGCATTGTTTTTTTGCAGCAAGGATGTCACAGGTTCAACACCTGACTGTAGCATTTTTGTGTAGAAATAACTCACAATTATTAAAATTTTAAACTGATGTTCACGCTGCATGGTGACGCAGTTGGTTAGCACTGTTGCCTTGCAGCAAGAAGGTCACAGTTCGAGTCCCAGCTGTGGCCTTTCTGCGTGGAGTTGCATGTTCTCCCCATGCATGTGTGGGTTTCCTCCGGTTTCCACCACAGATCACAACCTTCCCCATAGGTGAATGTAGTACTGTAAATCACTTTGGATAAAAGCATTCGCCAAATAAATAAGCATGTTCAAGGCAAGACACTGGAAACATCCAGAAACTGTTTTCTGAAAGGGAAGGAGGCTAGTTATTCAAAATTGAGAGGAAAATTGAACTAAGTATGTGTATAATATATAAATTTTCTGACATAAATTACAGTATTTGTTGATTTGTAAAAATCTTGATTGGTAAGACAAGTGTAGGATTTAATACGTTTATACTTCTCTTTTCCTTTTCGACACCTTTAGGTTTCGTATTTTTAAATTTTCTGCAACTGTTGAAGCATTTCTTTTCTGATTGAGTTTGAAATAAATTGCTTTAAAAAAAACTGCATGTTCTTCTCATGTTGCTTTTCTTTTGTTACTCCGGTTTCCTCCCTCGGCCCAAATGCATGCATGTTAGATTCAATGTTTACTGTAAACTGTCACTAGTTCATGTTTGTCTCCCTGTGATGAACTAGTGACCTGCCCAGGTGTTCAGGGTGACCTCACCTCTTTCTGTTTGACTTTACAGAAAGACAACAACTCCCTGTGATCCTGCACAGGAACGAGAATATTAAAGGATGAACTGAAGAGATATTCATGCACGTTATAAGAAATGCAAGTTCATCATAAGTTTTTATTCTTAAAGCGGGTATCTTAACTCTTATTTTGTGTTAAAATGTGCAAAAATGAAGTGCTTCTCTACGCATCGTGCATCTTTTCAAAAAGCAACATATGTTGACTTCTGACTCGGTGTTTGTTCATCTTTCAGCTGAACCTGGAGAAAACCCAGTCCGACAACAGGGTTCGAGGTTGCACCAGCTGAATGAGGGCTTGACCATATGGCCTCTCCTTGGGGAACAAAAACGAAAAAAAAAAATCTGCGTTTACAATCTCTCATATCGTGACAGCAGATGCAAAGTGAGTGGTCTTTTTCACTGACTCACATGTTTGGGCCACCCACATATGAGAATACCAAGCAAAGATCACGCACCGTCTCCACGACAACCAAACCTTCAAAAATAACTTTTATTTTCAACATTTTTGTTATAATTGTGCATAGTGAGCCTGTTGATGAAGAGGACTGATGCACCAAGATGAGATGAAACCATTCAAAAACAGATGTTGAACCAAAAAAACAGCAAAAATCCACAATGAGAGTGGAAAAGTGCTTTGTGAAAGCTTGATCCCTCTTTTTTTTTGGAGGGATTTTATCTCACTTCCTAATGCTATTTCCTATTTCAGCTCAAACACAGCTTCCTACTTTTGGATCAATCTGAAGAATATCATATGTTGGAGCCAAGATACCATTTAAGAGAAAGTCAAGACCTTTGGACGTATGAATAGGAGGAAATAGCTGCAGAGTTCACCCACCAAGGCAGTCACTCAATAATAACAGCCTCTCTCTGAGCTCAGGTTAAATACCAGAGCTTGTTTTCTTTGAGCAGATTTCATTTGCTTCCATGATTTGAAAGTGACCCCCCCCCCCCCCCCCCCCCCCCCCCCCCCCCCCCCCCCCCCCCCACTCCCGTGGTGAAACCACGGCCCGTTCTGGACCCGGCCCCAGCGCCCCGCTTGTTGGGACAGCTGCTCAGATGGTCTGGGCCCTCTGCAGGTTCCATGATTCACTTTCTGAGTCAACACCACGAACTTGAGCTTCAACCTCAAGGCAGCCGTGATTCACGGGCAGATTTGTAAATTTGAATGATTACTCAGATTTATGTATCTAACGCAGCCCGTGGAGAATAGTTTTTCCAAAAATAGAACGCTGCAGCTTATTGACAAGAGATCTAAGTTAGACAACAATTTTTGCAATAAGGTGTATTTTTTAATTCACACCTAGTTGCCTGTAATAAGAAAAAGCAGCTGAATTTTGAGCTACATCTCCACCATCATAATGCACGTGAAAACAAAAATGACTTTGCAGAACTGCAGTGGGAGAAAACACTCTCCTTTTCCTGAAACAGGGCATTACCGGCGAAGAGCCCAGTCACACCCATATGACGAACGGGAGGGCAGAAGGATTCAGTGTGGCTGATCTGGATCGCTCTGGTTCTGCTGCTGCTGCCCAGCTCTCAGCCGGGACCTTCCCCTTCCAGTGTTGCGTGTAGAATTTGTGTGGGTTGGAATGGATTAATGATGTCAGGGCTGCTGGTTCTGTCACAGCCTCTCCCAGTCTGCGCAAAAAGCCACTAATCACCAATCCACCTTCTTCAGACTGCACAGACTTCCTTGCTCATGCTAAATATTATTGTTGCGAGTTGTAGATCTCGTGACTCATATTTTCCATCGACATCCGACTCATTCAGACGCTACAATAAGAAGGAGTGGCTTTCTGCTGACACACATTCCCACACATTTCTTCATCCACACTTGTGCAATAGCAGTTTGTCCGTCTCAGATTTTTACTTCTGTGCTGATTTTCTCAGGAAATTACCTTAAAAAACACCTCAACCGATAGCAACAACAGAAAAAGGTTCATGAAACTTGAGTTTGAAATGAAGCAATATGACCTAACAGTGTGTCACTGGAGTCATGTTCAGACTTAATGTGATTTTGACTGGTCACACAAATCTGAGGCGAAAGAAGAAGTGATGAACTTCTTTCAACCTCCAGTCAAAAGTTGAGCTAGAACACTCGAGAACATCACGGATTTCCTGGACCAGTAAGCCCTCCTCAGAGTCCAGAAGCCAACAGCTTGACGCTGTCGGCGCATTAAAAGGTGTGAGTATGAGTTTGAAGATCTCAGCAGTGCGAAGAGCGATGAGTCAGCCTAAATGATACAGTAAGTTCTCGTCATGTTCAGCGATAGGACAGTAAAAATAACACATTCCGTTCTCAGAGCCGTTTCTCTTGATCTGGAGAAAATTCAACATAATGCGCTTGTGTTTGCATGCGCTGCTGTAATTCTCTCGCTGGCTAAGCCCTCGGAGTGTGTGAGAGTGTTTGAGCGCACACTGTAGGGAGTCGGCACACAGGCTCACTTCACGTGGTTCCAAAGGTGAAGGGCTATTAGGGGAAAGGTGAGTGTGGGACTGCTGCTTCGGGTTATTCTGTAACTATGTTTGTGTCCTGCCCCTCTCAGGCCTTATCTGATGCTTGCTGAAATGTTTCTGACACAAATAAATAGATTAGGATTCTGAAGGCTTTAACAGGGCCGTAAGTGGCGTGAAAAACTATAATCCCTCCTACTCATTTCTTCAGTTTTTGCATTTTATTTACTTAAGATTCAAATCAGCAAAGAAATTTAAAATCAGATGGAGAAAACCCAAATAAATACAAGATGGAATTTAAAAACCCTATGTGGGAAAGTAATTCTCCCCCTTGTTAAATCATGAATTTACTGTATAAATCACTTCAAGAGAACCTGTGTAGAAGGCTAAAAGATCTCAAAAAGCAACATTTCACACCCCATTCTAAAGTAAACAAGGGAAAAAAGAACTCAGAGCAACATCTAAAGCACTGCAGGCCTCGCTCGGTTAAAGTTAAGGTCAGAGGCCACCACTTAGCAATAAGAAAGGAAACTGGTATTTATGGAAAAGTTCCAAAAATAACTCAAGAACCTCCATCGCATTTACCAAAAACATCTCAACGATCCCCGAGACTTTTGAGAAAATATTCTGTGGACTGACGACACAAAAGAGGGAATTTTTTTGGGAAGCTGTGCGTTCTGGATTAAAACTATATTTCAGAAAAACTTCCAATTTTTCACAACTAAAAAAGAGATAAGAGAAGTGGGAAGAAAAGAAGAAAGGGGAGACAACATGCAGCAAATATTCACAGATCAGTTCTCAAACTTATTTTAGCAAAAGTTAAACTAAAAACGTATATACACGTATATAGTTCAATTAAAGAAACCTCAAACTGAGGCAACAGATTTTTGTTTTTGACACAGAAATAATCTGACAGGTGATTCAGGTGAGCTCCGGTGATGGAGTGGACCACCAGGAAGGATCTAAACCTGCAGCTGCAGCATCGTCTCATCACGTCGTGTTTAAAAGCAGCCAGAACTCGCACCGTCTGGCCTGTTTGTTTACTGTCCCTGAGCAGGGACACATGAAAGTGGGGTAACCGGGTCTGTATCTGTGACCCTGATGACTACATCCACCCCTGTCCCCCGCACGCTCACGTAAGAGCGCGGCTCAGCCCAGTTGTTTTGCCTCAGGATGGCAGTCACGGGACTGTGCTTTGAAGAGGGCCAAAGCGAGGCCACATGCAGGCCAATGGGAGCCAAGACGGTGTTCTCTGTGAGAGCAATGATTGACAGAATATTGGATTACTCACAGAGGCATTAGTCACGGTCAATTTGTTGCATGTTCTTGTTCTTTTTCCCCCTGAGAGTGAATAGGTTGGCCTGTCCCACAGGTTCATCAATTTGGTCGTGAGGCAGAAAATCTGCTGAGCTGAACTTTTTGTATGTATCACTTTAGCATCTGAGCTGATCATTGATTCAGACAGAAAGAGAGCCGAGATTTTTCTAACGTGTTCAGACCATCTCTCGGTACGAAGTGTTCATACCTGCGAAAGCAAACATGCTTCTGCTGGGAGGGAAAGCTTACACAATGAAATATAACAGCCACACGCAATACTGTACAAGCATTCTGGGGCACCATCGGGGGGTCCAACCTTTTTCTAACAGCGTGAGGGCAAAGCAGCTCCATCATTGGCTAATCGTTGGCCAGAGCGGACCAGTCAGCTCCGCGCTCTCCACTCATCCCACAACTATCCAAACACTGAGCTGTTAGCGGCTTTGTTTATCAGGCCACCTGGACGTGCATCTGGTCAGCCAGGGTGTATAGGCCTGTCAATAGCAGCGCCAGATGGATCTGCATTAATAACCGCGTCTTATGTGTCAAAATCACAAACGGTGACTTTAGAGGCAGCCCTGGAGCCCGAGGAGCCGAGTGGAGTGAATGAAATGCTGATTGGGGTGATGGGAAAGGCAGACAATCAGAAAGGAAAATTAATTACAGAGTACTCGAGTTTCAGGTCAGCACTTCACTGTGCTCCCCTTCCTGTGCTAATAGACAAAATTACATAATAGCTTATGAGGAGAGGGAGGTTTGACATAAGGTAGCCTCTCAAAATAACAAAAGAGATGTGGAGAAATAATTACGAGGTATTGATATGAACCAGGAGGCATCTCAGCCTCATAATACGCTGAATGACCACGTCCTGCTATTGAAGCAGCTTGGGCAAAATGCACAGAGGAAAATGTTACATAACTAATGTCTTTATTCTAATGGGCTTAATAAGGGATAGGCAGTGAGGGGAGGGTTCAATTGTATAATAAAATACAGAAACAAAACATTTTCCAAGTACTGAGTAAGAACTCGTTACGCGAAAGGGCTGATAAATTAGATTTGGGGGGGGGGGGGGCCTCCCCTCCTGNATCTTTTTAGTAAAAGATTTCAGCTGTGGATTTTAATGAAAGGGACAAGAATGACTATTTTTTTAATGAACAATAGGCCATCAGACAACGTGACGGAAAGCTGAGCCATCACGTTGGATAGCAGCGTTTCATGCTTCATCTAGTTTTCTTTTCATTAATGTGGTGTGTTATTACAATTAATATTAGCTTGATGGTTTGACAAATGAAACAAAGAACATTTGATTAATAAAAATAAGATGTATTTACAATATATATATATATGTAATTAAATAAGAACAGACCTGGAACTCCAGCATCTCAAGCCTCTTGTCTGTAAACTCAAACAGAGCCAGTGTGGTTTTCATCACATACAGCGAGTTGACCATGTAGGTAGCCATGTCAGCTGTGCCGAGGTTACTGGCCGACACGGTGCACAACTGTAGGAGGGGGTCCAAGATACAGGACAGGACCTGGAAGATGAATTAAGACAAATGTTTAAAGCAGGGGTGGGGAACCTTTTCTTGCTAGGGGGCCACACTTTTTAAATAAAGTCCTCCGAGGGCCACATTCAGAACGTAAACCAGTGATGACCAATTTTTTCAAGACACAGGGCAAAAATCACCAAGTGTAAAGTTCCCAGTCACAAAAATTTGAATTGAAACACGAAGAAAATAATTCTATTGTGATGTTTTTTTACTTTTAGGTGGTCAACAATATAATAACCATGTCAAATTTTAATGAACAGAACAAATCAGTCTCCCTGTCTCATCTCCCGCCAACGCTTGACTTCATGTTGTGTTCACTGACTCCGATCCTGGCTCAGATATAAGAACTGCTGTTGATTTAATAAAAGAAACACAGTTGGTTGTTGATATTTTTCCCTTTGAGTTTAATTACCAGTATTTTATTTATTAGAGAATGCGCTGCAGGCCTGATAAGAGGGGTCTGTGGGCCGTATACGGTCCAGAGGCCGGAGGTCCCCCACCCCTGGTTTAAAGAATGAGTGAAACAACAGGTTTATGTGAAGTCGGAGGTCTAGATCTGGAACAGAGACCATCAAGACTGCATGTTATACTGGGAATGCACAATAAGAATGCTTACTATATTTGAAAACTGATGCAGTAAATAAAAAACTTGTTTTGTCAAATTTAACCTTTTTATACTGGACCAAGATTGAGATGTAACCATGGCAACATTGACAGCTGGCGCACATGCTAATGGTCAATACTTTTGTTTATTGCCGTTTTGCTTTATTAAAAAACTAAACAGAAGTTTCTTGGAAGTTCACTGGAATCATTTGTCATTATATTTTGCATTCGTGCTTCTTCTCTCTGTTGTTGCTGTTTGTTTGCTTCTTTGTTTTTTTTTTTTATAACTTTAATGGTCAAAATTTTATTTCATGTCATTTCTTTTCACTTCATGTTGATGTGCTTTAGTTTTCTGACTTCTGTCTGTGTCATTATTAGAGAAGCAGCTGAGAAGGTGGTATTAGATAACATTTTCTAAATGTGCAAAAAAAGCAAGGTAAACTTTAGTTTTCAAAGATGAGCAAACGCATGGATAAACGTGTATTCATTTAGTCCTGGTTCAGCATGAGGCCCATATGTCTAAAGTTCTCTGAGAAAAAACACATTTCCACTCTAAACAGTTTTCTGAACTGTGTCAGGGCGTCTTAAAGTTTCACCTCAATCATTTTAAAGCCGCATTCTGGAGGATTTCATCAAGAGAGCAGTTTTTGAATCTAACGTCCAAAGGCTCCTCCTCAAAAGATCTCGACACACACGCGTCCGGTCGTGTGTGCGCGCGTGCACGCGGCGCATATACGTTGCGGGCATAAAGTGTACCGCTCAATGTGTAGGGTTTAATCACTCACAGTTCACAACTCTTATTCCAACAATACTACGAGGGTCTGATGAGTCCTCTCTGTCCCTGCTGCTTCTGATATTAGCTCTGTTAGCAGAGAGCTGCTGCTGGACTCTGAAGCTGAACTTGACTCGGCCCTGGATGAACTTTCTGACCAAAATAAA
>SSNR01000423.1:396914-440416 GCA_006937965.1 Callopanchax toddi | reverse complement strand
GGGGGGGGGGGGGGGGGGGGGCCTCCCCTCCTGCAGAGAGCTTGTGTTCAAAGTTTACCAGCAGAGCAGGGCATGAGGCAGTTGTCCCAATTCAGCGTGTACAGGACAGTTTGTGAAACAGCGCCTCATCAAAACAGATAATATATTAACACTGTGTACATCGTGGTGCTTACTTAGAAGTTTTGTGTCACAAAGTCCATCATTTCGTAATTGATTTCCTAACAACTTCCTCTTGGATTGGAGGCTATCTGTGAGAGATTAGAGTCGTTTTCCCTGAAACGTCAAGTCACCAATAAGATTCTTGTTTTGACCTGAAGAGAGAAGATCAAACTTTATTTCTCATCTTTATAAAAAGGTCAATCTGAATATAAATTTTACATGTTTAACCCTTTAAATTTCACTCCACATAAGTGAATAAGAATGACTGATAATAATAATGTAAAGAATAATACAAGTTTATGGTGTTTAACTTTTAATTCAAACATCTTAATAACTTCTAGTCTTTTCTTTTGGTAGTTAGGTTCAGCACATGCCTTTCTAAGGATACGTGGGCTAAAATATATTCTACCAAGTGGATGACCTGTCCATTAAAGGTTTAACCTATATTTATTTTTTTGAGGAGTAAAATGTCCACACCAAGAAAAAAATTGAAAAAACAATTTTGGGGCCATTTTTATTTGCAGCAATAAGGCAAAATGATTTTAAAAATTCTATTGGTTGCTGTTTTTAACTCTTAAATTATTACATTTATGAAGTATCCTGCTGTTTTTCAGATTTTGTTTATTTTGGTCATTTTTCATGTAAAGGAGAACATTACAATAATACAATTTCCAAAATGTAACCAAAAAGGAGTAGGTTGAAGTCTGGCTTTTGTATGCCTACCCTTTGTACAAATAAATTTTACAAATTTATGTCAAGTAGCTTAAATTTCATGTTTTCTAACGTCTGTTTTATCAGTTTTCTCTATCTTTGCTACTACGATGTGTGCTGCTGCCTTTCTTGATCATGATCTCAACAGCTTTTTCTCGTCTCGTCTAGTTGGGGCAGCATCCCAACTAGAGAGTCCCAGACCGTCCTATCCCCGGCCAGCTCCTCTGGCAGGACCCCAAGGCGTTCCCAGGCCAGGTTGAAGATGTATTTTCTCCAATGTCCTGGGTCGACCCAGGGGCCTCCTGCCGATAGGACATGCCTGAAACACCTCCTTGGGGAGGCGTCCAGTAACCAGATGCCTGAACCACCTCAATTGGCTCCTTTCGATGTGGAGGAGCTACGGTTCAGGTTTCTCCTGAATGTCAGAGCTCCTCACCCTATCTCTATGGCTGAGCCCGGCCACCCTGCGGAGGAAACTCATTTCAGCCGATTGTATCCCCAATCTCGTTCTTTTGGTCATTACCCAAAGATCATGACCATAGGTGAGGACTGGGAGGTAGATCGACCGGTAAATCGAGAGCCTCATGGGTTTTTCTGCAGCTATAATATAATGTACAGTAATGTTTAAACTTTTATTTACACCTATATTTTTTAATTATTTTGTTCAGTGCTTCCAAGAGACATTGGGACTCAAATAAAAACCAAGAAGTTGACCTGTCGGTTATCACTCTGCTGTATCATTAACTTCCTTCTACAAGAACTCATAAGAGATTCATTTATAAATAAGATCAAAAGAACAAATGATCTAAAATTGACCTGCATTCAATGATTTCTTTTATTTTTCTTCATCTGTTCATCACTTATCAGTTGCCCCTGAAGTGCGAGGAAGGAGAAGAGAGAGACCCAATAATGCTGGTATTATCCTTTAACCCAGATTCCTGCTGGTTTCATGCTCCAGCAGGCAAACGCCTAGTAACTGGTGTCATATGGAGCGGATGATGGGATGAATGTTCGCCGCTGTGCTCACTACTACCTGCCTCTGGTGACTCCATCACACCTCACATCTGCCAACTCATTAATACAGTCAGAGGAAGGACAAAGCTCCCACATGCTGCATGTATTCACCCAGACCTCGTGTGTGGTTGAGTAAGAGAATTGTTACTCATGAAGCGTATTGTTATTCAATAACCCCGCTTCTAAATCACCATACCACCTTTTTTTTTTTTTTTTTAAACAGAAGGCAGCCGAGTTGAGTTTGTGTCCAGGCAAAGCCAAGCCGGACTATTTAAAGGATTTAACGACGCCATCCAGATGCTGAACTTTGTGGTATTCCATTTATTCCCAGTACTCAATGTCCTAGCCAATGATATCCGAGTAACATCCGGCGGGCTGGGGAAATCCTGGGACTCTGTGCTGGCAGTGCTGCCAAGATCCCTGATGTCAGATAGCAGAAATAAAGTGCAGCCTCTCCGAGCAAAGACCACAACAACACACTGAAGCAACACTCACTTATCTTTACTGGTTCACTGGTGTTTTATTAGAGATTACGTCGTTTGTATCAGATTTAATCAGATCAGATCAGAGATAAGTTGTCCCCAGAGCCAACTGAAGAATTTACTGCTGAACTGAACGGATATCAGAGGGACTATATTTACAGATGTGTCGTGTATTTCTAATTGGGCCAAACAGAAAAAAAGAAAGCCTCACATTCAGTGGAGTTTCTGTTGTTTAGTAAATATAAAGATATTTTCGGGTTTTCCCCGCTGTCATCACTTTAAACTGGTTCAACAACATGGTGAAAGTTTTTGGTCAAACATGGGTGGATGCTGGAGTAAACAGTGAGTATATTTTATTAGAAACATTTTTTTTATCACTTAGACAAATCTCATTTACTATAAACACAACGTTCATAAATGTTATAAAAAAATTTTTTTTTAATCATTGGGTAATTTAAATTTTAAATTTGTTGTCGGAACTCAGAAATTCTGACTTCCAAGTGGGGAAAAAAAATCAACCCCGACGTTGGACTTCCCACTCGGAATGTTGGAGAATTCTTTGAGCCCCGATGGGGAAAAAAGATGGCGGCTCCTCACACGAACAGTTAAATGCCATAAAAACATGTTTATTTTGCAAGATCTGCTTGTTTGGATGTGTCCAAGTTCAGAATCACGTGTAATGATTTGTGTCTTCTAACTAAACAAATTCAAAGTGTTTGCATGAGCGAATTAATTAAAGTGATAATATGCAACTTTTTCATATTTTTAAATGTTTTCCTTGAGCCAGTCTGTGCTAATATGACTCTTTACAGAGTTAATGAAAAGCCACTTAGCCCCATCTGGTGATTAGATCTAGAATACCACGATTGCAAGATCTCCGTCGCCGTCACGGTACCCAGGAAGTCACGTGTCTCACGAGGGTTAGGCTAACCCAAAGTGGCTAGCTGTTATGCTAGCGCTGGAGTGTTTTTAGCTCATGATTCCTGATTTTTTCCATCTCTCCCTGCTTGAACACAGCTGATTTCTTTGAAGGAGTAAATAACCGCTCCTGTAGAAAGCTATGAAGGCTGAGGCATTTCAACAGGTAGATTTAGGCGTTTAGAAGCTGAAACAATATGCTAACTTGTGTAATGCAGTGATTTAAAATGGACACCAGAGGGAGCCCAAAACAAGCAAAACTGCATATTATCACTTTAAAGTGTAAAACAATGTTTTGAGTGTGCGCTGCTAACAAAGGCAACCCCCGACTTTTCCGACGGGAAAGTTTGTAACTCAGGTGTGACATCATTCACAGTTCCGACCTCCGAGGACAAATTGAACGCACCATTAATATTAAACATAATTCAAACGGAGCATGTTTTATTCTATTGAGGGAGAAATTTAAAAAACAAATTTTCACACTTTAGTGAACTTTTGATGCAGCTCAGCATTTGATAAACCTCCAGATGGCCGAGAGGCTTATAAATTAACTGATGTGTTGAAAAGTTTACTTCATGTTTGTACATTCATACAAAGACTGAAAACACACATTTTGTCTCCTAATAATTTGTCTAAATGACCAACTAACGATTCCCAGCCTTCATCAGGTAACAAACCCTGATGGTTCAGACAGTTTCCAGAAAACAGCGTGATGATAAAATAAACACGATGTTTGTTCTGAAGCCTCTGAGGTTCCCCTTGGCACTGCTGCTGAATTTTTCCTGACCACTTCTGTGTGCGGAAAACAAGACAAGCCCCGGAATTCAGTTTTCTTTTGTTTTATGTAATGTTCAAACTCTTCAATCAGAAGACTTTTGTTTTCTACAACACCAAAAGGCTACTGGATATGAAAACAAAGAGGAGATGCATAAAACCCAAACCAGTTAAATAAATGTTCTTTAAGGTTTTATATACAGAAAAACCTCTGAGGTCAGCTGAACATATACAACCACTTTTATGTACACTGTTAATGTATAATATAAATTTCTGTTGGAGAATCAGTCAAGACAGCAAGGTCTGAACCTGCTGAGGAGATCTGGGAAGCAGGATTTCTGGATCCTTGTAGGCATTGGCTGGGCTGGTCAGAGCGGCGTAAACCTCTCCATAAGCTCGACACACCAGCTCTGTTGACTGACGGAAAATCTGCTCCCTGCAAAAACAGATCAAACTCATGAGTTCAGGATGGTGATGTGATCCTCTCAAATGAAGCTGAATCACATGTAAAGATGTATTAGTTGACAAGTGTCCCAATAAATTAGAATTTACTCATTTCTTTTCTTTCAGTAACAGCTGTGTGCTTCTACAACACAAATAATAATGGTGTGTGGTGCACACTGCCATCTATGGACACACATCACAGCATGGAGACACATAAAGTCTGACCTCCACAACAAAATGAACCAAAACATCTTAAAATGTCGCCTATTTAACCACATTGGCTAATCTCTTTATATAATAGGTTTCCGAATTACTTTATTTATGTTTTCTTTTTAAATGTTGGGTTTTACCTTTCAGATGAGATGTTTGAAATGATGGTTGATCCATCACATGCCAAACACATTTAAAAAATTAATTATTTAAACCACAATAAAGACATATTTTAATTGTTTTTGCAATATTTTCTTGCTTCTTAAAGATTACTTGACAACGTCTGATTTTATAATTTTTTTTATTATAATGAAACCATGAGATTTCTGATTTCTACAACCTAGGTGTTCCACAAACTAGTCGACTTTTGTGGGCTGTAGTGACTTTTTAAACCAAAGGTCGACTAGTCGCTGATCACGTGAACTTTTATTTTGAAGGGGTTTCCTTTGATTAGTTCCGTTTCCTTTGATGTGTTGATATTTACTCAAAGAAAACTTCTTGGCAGCTTTTGATGCCCTTGTCAATCGATTGTTCTTATTTAATCAACTTAACGGTGAGTCTTTGCTTTCTTTATCTCTTGTTTTACTAAAAATGCCGCGCTATTCAGCCCATTCAAACCTCCGATGTGCTAACGGCTAAGCTAACGAGCTAATGGCTCAGCTATCAAGCTTTGAGTGATTTTATTCATTTAATAGCAAATGTCTTTGTTATGATTATGGCCAAACAATAGACCACAATCTAACTAAAACTGTAGTTTTAGTCAGACTAAAACTGTTTTTCATATAAACCTGACTAAAATGTGACTAAAACTAATCAGCATTTTAGTCTAAAGACTTGATATTAAAACCAAAGTGCTCCTAAAACAACTGCTCTCTCTGAGCTGTTTGTTGTCAGTCAAACATAAAAATCTGTTTTTGCAATAAAGCCTGTCAAGTTTTATAAAGTTGTCCTGTATACGGCGTATGTATGACGTCATCAGCGATTAGTCGAAGTCAACGCGACTTTTATTACCGTAATTTCCGGACTATAAGCCGCTACTTTTTTCCCTTGCTTTGGACCCTGCGCCTTAAACAACGGTGCGGCTTATCTGTGGCTCAGCTAACGGCTACCAAGGGGGCGCTATCAAAGCACCAGCGCACAACAAAGTATGTTTTGAAAAACTGGACTGCTGCGTGATGATGATGGAGAGTAAGAGATGACTGTTTGGGAACTGCTGTATCAAAATAAGCAGCCTACCTTGTTATGTCTTCCTCCTCCTGCGTGCTAAAACCATCAAAATCCTCTTTGTCAGTGTCAGAAACGAACAGGCCCAGAATCGCCTCATCAGCCAGTCTCTCTCCTTTGTTGTCGCTCTGAAAACCAATAAAATCCTCTTCCTCTTTGTCAGTGTCTGAATCAAACAGCCTCCGAACGGCTCCATCAGCTATTGCGCAATCCACTTCTATGGCCGTGTGTCGCATTTGCGCATGCGCACGTAATTTACGTGACCGCGATTCATAAAGCTTTTGCGTGTTTTACGTACGTGCGTTTACCTCGCAGTCACGTTCATTACGTGCGCATGCACAAACGCGACGCGTGGCCATATTAGAGGATTACGCAATAGCTTATGGAGCCCTCGTTCGGAGGCTGTTTTACTCCGAAACTGATGAAGAGGAAGAGGATTTTATTGGTTTTTAGAGGGACAACAAAGGAGAGAGACTGGCTGAGGAGGCAATTCTGGACCTGTTCATTTCTGACACTGACGATGAGGATTTTGGTGGTTTTAGTACGCAGGAGGAGGAAGACGATGACACGGTAGGCTGCTTATTTTTGATACAATAGTTCCCAAACAGTCATCTCTGTCCCAACAATCCCCTCTGTGGTAGCAGGAACTCATATATAGAGTAATTAAACATTAAGGAACAGTGAGGCCAGCTAGTGCTGCTGGAACCGGTTGGGCCGCTCCGGCTTTCTCTCAGTTCAAGCAGCAATCAGTAGCTGCCCAAGGTGGTAAAACATTTACATACGAACAGTAGGCTGTGTCCTCAGAGCAGACAACAACCGTATTCACATACAAACAGACAAAGGTATGTGGGTGTGAGAGTAGCCTCTAATTGGCCTCCCACACACACATACATATGGTAACTAAACATTAAAACACCCGCGGCTTATAGTTAGGTGCGGCTTATGTGTGGACAAATCTGCAATTTCCCCCAAATTTAGCTGCTGCGGCTTATATTCAGGTGCGCCTTATAGCCCGGAAATTACGGTACTTGGTAGTCGACTTGTAAAAATAGCAAGTCGTTCAACCCCTACTACAACATGAATGTTGAAAAAAATCCCCATTCAGCATAAGAACATCATTTCTGCAGAAGAAGACCATATGGAGGAGGTTACACTTTAACTGAACACCCCAGTGAGAGGACACCAGGACACAATGGGAGAACTCGGTTGTATTCCTTTCAGGCTCTTGAGAACCCATTTTTTTAATTGGCCCGGAGAGAGCATGGCACTACCGTGGAGCGTATAACACCTCACTCCACAATAACATAAATGCGGAATAAAATGAGCACAAAAAAAATGATACATTGCTTTTATTTGTTTGCTCCAGGAGTGTTTTCAGCCTGTTTTTGTGTATTTAGGTGAGCAGAGAAGCAGACGTGAGCGATAGCAGAGGAGAGAGGGAGGATGAATGATTTCAGGCAATGAGTATGAGTGAGAAATGGACCAGAAGATAATTAATGGCGTCCTGCCCATCAGCTCTCCCATGTCCATTAATAGAGAACATTAACCTGAGGTACAGAGTGCTTCTCAAGCCTGCTGCACTTCCCCGCAAGCATAACTCACAGAAAGAACCCTCCAACGCAGCAGCTGGATTGAGCTAAAAGCATGTGCATTTTCTGATCAGTAGGACAAATACGAGCAGTCCTGTTGACCATTCGCTCGATGTGTCGGCGGATTTAGCAATTCAGCATCCAAACTCCCCGTGCATTTAGCAGAGTGTTTTGTTCAGAATGCCTCGATGATTGCTTCAGATCTGGAAACCTAATGAATGTTGACCACTTTTAGGCAAACGTGCCTGTTCTATTTTTAACCTCTCTGTCTGAACACGCTCTTCTACCGGACGTTACACCACGTCAGACGGTAAACATTTCAAATGACGTCCTAATATCGCACGAGGCCAGGGGATGTGAACATTATGGACTGAGACTCACTTTATAGCTGCACTTAGAAGGAAGTTGAGCTGTGGCATCACAAGAGTGTCTGGTGACGACAAGTACCGATCAAACTGGGCCTGTAATTTTACACAAACACACGGTCGTTGATAAGGTACTTATAGACACATCTGCTTTACTGATGCATGCTGGGTAACTCACCATGGCTGCTTTCACTGAAGAGCTGTCCATACTGGGGAGGAGGGACAGGGGACCCTGGAAAAGAAGACATCAACTTATAGTTCAGTGACAGTATTTCACAAGAAACAATGCTGAGTCACAAGAAGTTTAAAAAAAGAAAGAAAGAGAGAGTTGTTTCAGGCTGAAACCTCACTGGGCGGTGACTGTTGGGAATATTTGTGAATATTCAAAAGTTTTGAAAAGTTTGTGAGTGTTCTCATTCTTGTGAGTTGCTGGGCCACTCTGTTGTGAAATCACTTGTGAGGAAACTTTTGATTCAAAAAAGCTGCAGCCCATGGCTGTTGGACTACCGGAGACGCAAAATTGGAAACAATGATCAGATGTTTTTCGATTAGAATCACACTCATTTGCCACTTTTGCGACAAGATCGAGTTACGTGGGGACATATGACGTAATCGTTAAAAAAATAGCAACTGTCATGTAAAAATTTCTCATCACAATTTAGTGTCAAAGTTTTTGAGGCCCTGTACACACTATGTGGCAGTAGCTCAGTAGGTAGAGTATTTGTACTGCAACTGGAGGGTTGTTGGTTTGATCCCCACTCCAGCTGAGTCACTTTGTTGTTGTGTCCTTGGGAAAAACTCTTCACCTACATTGCCTGTCAGTGATGGTAGGAGGGGCCAGTGGCGCCTGCTTATGGCCGCCTCCCTCCTGTGGCTACAATGTAGCTCACTGCCATCAGAATGTGAACGACTGTAATCTAAAGGCCACAACTTAGAAAAGCGCTATACAAACGCAGGACATTTACATTGACCTGGATGGTTATAGTTATTTTTGTGTGTTTCCTTAATGTCAGCACACATACCGTATTTTTCGGACTATAAGTCACACCTTTTTCATAGTTTGGCTGATCCTGTGACTTATCTACCAAAGTATAGAATTTCACATGTTCGTCACACCTAAAACTGCTAGACGGATGGCGGTCTCGGCCTGTGTACACATCCGCCGCCATAATTGGTAGAAAATATTACCGCAATGCCAGACTTGTGAATGAAAATCACAACAGAGGGAGGTGTTGCTAATAACGTAGCAAAGGTGAGCCGACCCCCAACTGGAAAAGTATTTAAAAATCAGGTAAACACCGTAAAGCTGTTGCTCATACTCGGCGGAGATGGCAAACTGGAGCGACATCGAACTCCGGGACGAGTGTTTCTGGCGTTATAAGTAGAAGCAGAAGTCGACTCGCCTGTCTGTTTACTAAGGGAACTTCTGTCTCACGTGTCATGTAACCCTGCACGTCGACAGCGCGAAGATCACCCCCATACCTCCACATGGTTGTGCAACATTACCGGTACGGTCTGAACCCTTATGAATGACCAAAGGCTCCCAGATACTGGCTCAGCTTTGCGGCGAATTGTTTTTCATTGTTTTATGAAAACAGCTAATAATGTGAAATACCAGTTCTTGGTCTCGGATTTAGTAAAATTAAAGTAAAGTTTTTTTTCTTCTTCATTGTGGATTTTTGGGCTGGTGCGACATATACTCCGGAGCGACTTATAGTCCAGAAAATACGGTACTAAGATTTTGTGAGAAAACAGATTCATCTTCAAAAGTTTTGTAAACTCTGTTTTTGGCGCCCACATGTGGACAGAAGATTCAAAGTGTTTCAGAAACAGTGACTCAGCAGCATTTTTACTTCATTTAAAATAGAAACAAAAACAATATTTAAGTTTTTTTCATAATTTTCTCTGCATCTGCCATTAAACTTTGATTATATGTAAAAAGGGACAGAGATGAAATGCTAAGCTAAGTGTTCTTCCTCTGTATATTAATGTTATTTATGAGGGAGCTCTTGCCACCTAGTGGCAATGAGGGGAAATGTCTGCATTTTAAACAATTCTGAAACAGTACAGACAGGACTTGAATTATGTCTATGTTTGGTCACCAACACCTCCTAGTTTTCTCTCATTTCTGACTCTCAGAAACTAAACTGAGACAGGTATAACAACTCTAATTTACCAGAAAGTCTGCTTTGCAATTTTGTTTAACACGTTTAAAATTCAAGCGACAAGAGTGAGGCTCTGCTCCTCGAGGATAATTAACATTTAAGAAACTCCCTCGCAGATTTGGTTAGCAATTTGTCACCAGCAGCTACAGCCCAGTGAGATTCCAGCTGTAGGATCTTTAATCATTCATGCAGATTTTGTGGTGCTATTTAGTTCCAGGGTGCCACTTCTGATTAAAACTTTAAGATAATTAGAAAAAAAAAAACTAGTGTTCATTAGTTTTTCTATTCTTTAATTAAAAATACTGCACATGGTTTGAATGAAATCTACTTGTGTGGTTTTGATTTGAAGTAAAATGTCCTCTTAAAATGAACTTGGTAAAAGTAAACAAATGCCTGACACTGTGTACACATCAGCAGGTACTTTTAAGGCAATTAGCCACCACTTTATATCCTAAATGGTTACATTAAGTCAAGCTTAAAGCCAAAATTGCCAGCGTTAAAACCAGCAAATAACGGAAAGTGCAAGGTTCAAAGTGGCGGTGCAGCACCTAGAGTAGATTTATAGGGTAATAGCACTCTAACAAACACGCAGAGCCATAAAATCATCTATCCAGCTGCAAGATCCACTTTTCTACTCATTCATCTTGGTTTTATCAAACACAAAAGATGCCAAAACTCATTCCATAAATAGCAATAATAAATCTTTAGGAGTAAAAGAAATGGAACTCTGCACTGACATGTGGGATTTAGTTAAATAGAGAAGCTACACTTTCAAATTCACACCCTTTTTTGGATGCAGACCACCCAGGTAGAAAACTAGTCTGCAGGAGAGTGACAGTTTGTAACTAGGCTTTGCGTTGAGCTGCAGCAGCAGCAGGGTGTGGCGTGTCCTTACACGACCCGGAGTCGAGACTCGCATGCTAAACCGCAACTGTGGGTTTCAGTCAGCTCAGCGTGTTAAAAAGAGGGAGGAAGGCTCCAGAACATCGGCTCTCTTATCTGCACAAGACATTTCTGGAGAAGCCAATAAATTTTAATAGAACGTGACACAATCTGTCTTTGCCTCTCCTTTTCTCATCTGTAAATCTGATAAAAAATGCTATTATGTTCCAATGTAGTCGCAGGTCATGCGGTAACCATGGCAATAGTAAAGCCCATAAACACTTCCAAAGCCCAATGAGATAGTGTAAACGGTGCTTCAGAGTCTGTATAATATATATATAAAAATAGGACCATTAGAGGGTCTAAAAGGGAAAATTTGGAGAGGGGGAAAAAAACCACATATGTGAGACCTGCTCATCGCCGTGCTGCTGCACGCAGCTGTAGATGTAGCTCAGTCCAGCTCGGGTCAACACGTAGGACGCCTGCTCGTTGATCAGCGTATCAAGGTGAGCCTCGATCTGAAAAACGCAGGAGACAGCGGCTTCAAACTGATTCCATGCATTGTGAATGGCACTCGTGATTAATGGAGAATTACTGTGCAACTGATAATGAAACTTCTAGAAGAGCTCTTGTGGTGCTCAATTAACAAAAGATGTGCTAAAAATAGCGGGATGGATGGAGCGTTTGAGCAGGAACAACAATGCATGACGCACACCCTTTTATGAGACAGTAAATTAAATCTTTTTAGTAAAAGATTTCAGCTGTGGATTTTAATGAAAGGGACAAGAATGACTATTTTTTTAATGAACAATAGGCCATCAGACAACGTGACGGAAAGCTGAGCCATCACGTTGGATAGCAGCGTTTCATGCTTCATCTAGTTTTCTTTTCATTAATGTGGTGTGTTATTACAATTAATATTAGCTTGATGGTTTGACAAATGAAACAAAGAACATTTGATTAATAAAAATAAGATGTATTTACAATATATATATATATGTAATTAAATAAGAACAGACCTGGAACTCCAGCATCTCAAGCCTCTTGTCTGTAAACTCAAACAGAGCCAGTGTGGTTTTCATCACATACAGCGAGTTGACCATGTAGGTAGCCATGTCAGCTGTGCCGAGGTTACTGGCCGACACGGTGCACAACTGTAGGAGGGGGTCCAAGATACAGGACAGGACCTGGAAGATGAATTAAGACAAATGTTTAAAGCAGGGGTGGGGAACCTTTTCTTGCTAGGGGGCCACACTTTTTAAATAAAGTCCTCCGAGGGCCACATTCAGAACGTAAACCAGTGATGACCAATTTTTTCAAGACACAGGGCAAAAATCACCAAGTGTAAAGTTCCCAGTCACAAAAATTTGAATTGAAACACGAAGAAAATAATTCTATTGTGATGTTTTTTTACTTTTAGGTGGTCAACAATATAATAACCATGTCAAATTTTAATGAACAGAACAAATCAGTCTCCCTGTCTCATCTCCCGCCAACGCTTGACTTCATGTTGTGTTCACTGACTCCGATCCTGGCTCAGATATAAGAACTGCTGTTGATTTAATAAAAGAAACACAGTTGGTTGTTGATATTTTTCCCTTTGAGTTTAATTACCAGTATTTTATTTATTAGAGAATGCGCTGCAGGCCTGATAAGAGGGGTCTGTGGGCCGTATACGGTCCAGAGGCCGGAGGTCCCCCACCCCTGGTTTAAAGAATGAGTGAAACAACAGGTTTATGTGAAGTCGGAGGTCTAGATCTGGAACAGAGACCATCAAGACTGCATGTTATACTGGGAATGCACAATAAGAATGCTTACTATATTTGAAAACTGATGCAGTAAATAAAAAACTTGTTTTGTCAAATTTAACCTTTTTATACTGGACCAAGATTGAGATGTAACCATGGCAACATTGACAGCTGGCGCACATGCTAATGGTCAATACTTTTGTTTATTGCCGTTTTGCTTTATTAAAAAACTAAACAGAAGTTTCTTGGAAGTTCACTGGAATCATTTGTCATTATATTTTGCATTCGTGCTTCTTCTCTCTGTTGTTGCTGTTTGTTTGCTTCTTTGTTTTTTTTTTTTATAACTTTAATGGTCAAAATTTTATTTCATGTCATTTCTTTTCACTTCATGTTGATGTGCTTTAGTTTTCTGACTTCTGTCTGTGTCATTATTAGAGAAGCAGCTGAGAAGGTGGTATTAGATAACATTTTCTAAATGTGCAAAAAAAGCAAGGTAAACTTTAGTTTTCAAAGATGAGCAAACGCATGGATAAACGTGTATTCATTTAGTCCTGGTTCAGCATGAGGCCCATATGTCTAAAGTTCTCTGAGAAAAAACACATTTCCACTCTAAACAGTTTTCTGAACTGTGTCAGGGCGTCTTAAAGTTTCACCTCAATCATTTTAAAGCCGCATTCTGGAGGATTTCATCAAGAGAGCAGTTTTTGAATCTAACGTCCAAAGGCTCCTCCTCAAAAGATCTCGACACACACGCGTCCGGTCGTGTGTGCGCGCGTGCACGCGGCGCATATACGTTGCGGGCATAAAGTGTACCGCTCAATGTGTAGGGTTTAATCACTCACAGTTCACAACTCTTATTCCAACAATACTACGAGGGTCTGATGAGTCCTCTCTGTCCCTGCTGCTTCTGATATTAGCTCTGTTAGCAGAGAGCTGCTGCTGGACTCTGAAGCTGAACTTGACTCGGCCCTGGATGAACTTTCTGACCAAAATAAACGCGTAATCCTGTCAAGCCTTGCCATTCTGTGAGGTGAAAGGTTTAAAAACAAAAATAAATCCGTCTTTAGCTGGAGAATGGGTAGGTTTTTAGTAGAAATGAGCTGTGAGTCCTCAGTGAACAAAACGGTAAACAGAGAAACACACGAAGCGTCCTGTACGACAGCGCCCCCTACTGGTACAGGTTTGGTCGATGCGCGTGCGTGTTGAGAAAATGCAGACATTTGAATTTCATTGGCTGAAAAATGTCGGCGGCAAGAAATAATGGAAAGGGGTCTCTAGGAGGAAGGAGGGTCTTCATCAGAATGACAGATGTTGTGGAACTCAACCCATAGATCATAGTTTAGACCTGAAATATCATTTAAAACATTTAGAAAACTTTGATACAGAGAAAAATGCTCCAGAGAGCCGCTTTAATGTTACAGTGTCTTATTTAGTTCAGGTGAAAACAGAGACACTTTATTCACTCAGGCATAAAAATGTATCACATTTAAGTAAATCTTTCTTATAAAACTATTGCGAATCTTTGAATCTTGAATATACTGTATGAAGCAAAGTCTAGTGGTATAAACTGATAAATTACACCTCACTGTAACTTTTTAAACTCTATTATAGTGTGAGATTCTACATGTTTTAAAACAAAGTTATTAAAAAATGTCTTCCTGCAAACAGATCACTAGAAATGTTGCACTTTGTCACTTTAACAGGTTATATCCAGAAGTTGTTCAAACTATAAAATAGGTGAATTTTGCTGGCTTTCCATTTTAAATCATTTTCTACCTGAGCAAAGTCAGCCTGACGAGCACCCAGAGGAACCACAGAGGAGTCGTGGGAGGCGAGCACCTCCCTGAGGAGGGACAGGGTCTGGTTGAGGGACGCAGTAGGTCCAAGGTCTGGGGGTGGCAGCTCCACCTGCTCAGACAGAACAGACCACAAGTGTAGGAGATGGAACACACAAGAAAGAAAAAATACCCTTAAAGAGGTTAGCTGAGTATCAGCTCTAGCTTCACAGATAATCAGCAATAACAACCTGCATGTTAAGCATACGTCTGAGCATCAAGCTTTCTGTAATGAAGAGGGCTGTGATTTCATTGCCCTCTGCACACACGATGCAGAACTGAGCAAGGCCACCTTTGTGCACCTAATAGAGCAAATTATGAAAAGGCTGTGTTCCTAGTATTAGCTGGAATTGACACCAAAACCCTGAGGGCAACCAATTTGATTAACACCAAGCTGCAGAGATAATTCTTGTAACTGCTATTGATCAGAACACAGGCATCGTGTAATGTGAAAGAGCTCGAGCACGTGCTAAGGTATATTTGGATGCCAATTTAACTAAACAGTAAGAAGTAAAGAGTTTCTTGGCAGCTAGCTTCATTTAGCTGCTGTGGCCAGGAGGCTGGAACTGTTTACAAGCACAAGTGTTTCAGAAATAGCCTTGTTGACTTTGGGGAGTTTAGACAAAGAGCTAAAATACACAATGTGCATTCAATGGGAGCAACACTAAACTTCACTGCACTTCCATTTAGACATTTTTATTAGAAGGATGCAGCAAACTACCACCACTTGAGCAACAAGGACATTTCTTTCATCTTTTCTGTACTTAAGGGTGTTGTTTTTGCAATAGTCACGTTTATTTAAGCACAATATCAAAGAAAACTACTCATACGTCACCTTGTCCATGAGTCTGCTTGCATGAAGGCTCAGGCTGTTGAAGAACATCTTTTTACTGAGGAGGTGCATTTCCTCAATAGTGATGAGCAAAGACGCCACACTGGTTCCAATGATGGAGCTGAACAGAGATCAAATAAGAAAAAAAAGGCGTGATTTACATATCTTTCTTCATTTTAATTCACCCATTTAATTTAGTTCTCCCTAAAAGGCAAACACAAGATTTAAGATCCTCAAATCTTTGATGATAAAACTAATAAGCTGCATCTCAAACTCTTAAATACCTGATTGTGTGGTGGTAAAACTTCAGCAGGTTGGACAGCTTGTAAAGCAGAACGGCGCCTGGCTCTGCCACAATGACTTGTTCTATCCGCACCTAAGGATCGGATCAATACCAACCAAGTGAGTTCATGAGCCAAACCCGGCAGAACACAGTATGTAGTCACCAGTAGGAGGTGTTGGACTTTAATAGTATTTAAAACTAAATTTGCTGCCCACTTTCAGCGGCCTGCAGACTCCCTCTGTGATGTGTCCCACCACTTCTTGCATGTTCTCCTCCACACCTGATAGAAAAGAACACAGAATCAGTCAAGGCAATATGAGCTTTAGACAATTGTTAAAAAAAAAAAAAAAACATTAATAATAGGATTAAATTCAATCATTACAAAAAACCTAGCATGTAATCTGGACATTGTGTAATTTTTCATACCTTGCAGAGAAACTTGTTTCAGCAGAGCTTCTAGGTGCTCCTTCTCTGAGGCGGTAGCTTGGTGCAGCCAGGCCAACATGTCCCCAACATACCTGAAAAAGGTTCAACATAATCAATATGAAAGCCCAGCAGAATCATCATTACAGCTTTATTAATAAATGTTTTTATTTTTATCACCTCATTGTTACATAATGGTGGAAAAAGCTGCAAATTTAAAGCAACACAAGGAAATCTGGCAGATTTCTGCTCTTGGGCTCCCTCTACAATTGTGGTTTGTACCACCAACGAAGCAAAAACAAATCTGTCTGAGTTCTGACTGCGGAGAACCAAACATGTGAATTTGTTGTGGAGCTAAAGAAGCCAGGACAGACATCACTAGAAGCCACCAAAAATGTTAAGTGACACGGCTGGATAAAGTTACGGGTAGGGATGGGAATCGAAAACCGGTTCTTAATGAGAACCGGTTCCCAGTGTTTCAATCCCTTGGAATCGTCTGCCATTTTTGCTAACGATTCTCTTATCAATTCCAGTCGGAGCAAAAAAATAAATTCCAGTCGGCGCGACTACGTCACCACGAGTCACTAAACTCACGTTTCTCCACCGTGTAGATTAGAGCCATATCTTTGTATAAGTACCTGGTAACAGCAGCAGTAACCTCCTCCTTCCATCCCGCTCAGCTAGATGCTACATGACGTGCTGCAGGTAAAAACCTGATCAGCGTCTGGGGTTTATTCTGAGCTCTTACTCCAACACTTGACGCTGCTTTTGCAGCTTTTGCTCGTTGACTGTCTCTGTATCTTCGACTTGGTTTTTGTGCAGGTGATAAAATATATTAGTGGCGTCGGAGTCCGTTGTTGGGACCGGTAGTCGGCAAACTTTACAAACAGCTGCTGTCTGGTCCACGTCGGTCTTTTTATATTAAAACCACATCGATGAGACAGAAGATGTCCCTCTTTTAGGTACAAGCTCCTCGGTTTGAGTTAGCTGGTTATCCTGTTGACTCTGGTCTAAAACGCGTCCACTACCGTCTGCCTCCATGTTTGTTTATGTGTTGCTGCGCGGTGCGTTCATGAACATCCCGTAAAGTGCATTATGCTGTAAAACTTCTATCGTGTCTTAAACGATAGAGCTTTTTATCTGACAGTAGACATTTTCTATCGTCCAGATGAAATATTTCGTCATAACGCACAGCCCTGTGTGCTCCACCTGTCTGAGAGGGTGTTCTCCACAGCTGGAGACACAATAAGTCCAGAAAGATCACGCATCCTTCCTGAAAAAGCAGATATGCTCATTTTTCTGCAGAAGAATTGTTAATTTTCCATAGTTGATGGTTGCAAAATTGCACAGTTCCATTAAACTTGACTTGAGTTGTATTTGTTGCTGGCTGATGTAATTTTGTGTGTTCAGCTCAGATCCTTTTTAAAAAGAGAGTTGAAATGTTACATTCTTGTGGAATTGCACAGAATAATTTATGTTGTATTTTATGTTATTTCTACAAAATAATATTTTATTATTATTTTATACTTAGAAACTTTTTTTTCTGGGCACCCTGTGACCTTAGGCTCTGGTTTTCTTAAGACCTCACTGTTGGATGTATAAGGTCATCATCTTACTTCTAAACTTGTATCTTACTCAAAGATAAGATATAAACCAGCTTGAAGCTAATAGATCTGTTTGTTCTCTTTTTTTTTCAAATGAGAATCGATAAGAGAATCGATAAAGAATTGAATCGTTATACAGAATCGAAAATGGAATCGGAATCGTAAAAATCTTATCAATTCCCATCCCTAGTTACGGGATCTAATAACAGTCTGCATATTTTCTGTTTTGATGTTGGAAGGAAAAAAAAAAACAACTAAACTCACAAAAGAGACAAAATAAAAGATGATCTGATTTTCCTGCTATCTTCTTTTTGGAACTTTTTCATGCACATGATTTATAAAATACAGTTTCTTGTTTTACAAACTGGCACAGAAACTTTTTAAAAGTTGCAAACGTCCAACGTTTTTGGTGAGATCTGCAAAAACTACAGTGAATATCTGGAGCTTAGAGAATGTGAGACAGATAAAATGCCTTTATTGTCACTAAACACAGGTACAATGAGAATAAAAGCAACACCTTCTGTGCTGCAAACATGTATGTAAACTAACAACATCAATATGTTAAAAAAAAAAAACTACATAAATTGTAAAAGAAGATGGGTGTGTGTGTGCACAGCTCTCAGTTCTGAGGAAATATAAATGTGCAAAAAAAAAAGGGAGAATTATATATTTTTTAAACTTGCATTTACTTGTTTATTTTTATTTGCATTTATTTAAATCTAGTATATATAGTAAACTTCACCTTGTTATTGTCCCTGTAAGGACATTTGCATAAAAACACACAATCCTACATTAAGCATAAAAAAAAACCACACAATAAAAAACCAGTGTAAAGATCAAATATAAACAATATTTACAAGTGTTTGACTTCCAGGGATGTTTGAGTGTCTGAAAAACCCGACATGTTGCTGTTCTGCTTTAGACGTCCAGTGTGTGTATTTGTGAGTGTGAGGACATGGGGTGAGAAAGAGCCTGATGTTCTCAGAACTGCTGAAGCCTCCAATGAAGTAAAGGTGATTCTGTGTTCCACACAGAGCGGGCGTTCTGAGAAAATCGCCTATTAGGCTCCTGAACAAAGAAAGAAGAGGATGTGCCACAACAAAAAAATCAAGCGGGCTCGGGCACTTTGTGCTCAGAACGATCACCGGTCCGGTACTTCATGTGATTGATTTACACAGCAGAAACATCAGGCACACTGTGAAAAAACTGTTTTATGTCTTATTAAAAGCTCTGTTTGTTTAAAACTGATAACCCTTTCCAGAAATATCTAATAAAACAAAACCACATGATTTAATTTACCTGTGTCATTTGATTATATTTTACTAACTAAAATTGAAGCCATACTGGTTGGCACACCACATCAGCTCCGTTCGTCCACTATCACCAGCATCACGTTCTCTGGACAAAACATTCCCCTTTCCACATCTGTCACCAACTTGGGTAACAAAATGGACTCTCAACTCACTCTCAACACCCACATCAAACACCTCTGTAAAGTATCTTTTTACCACCTTAAGAACATCGACAAACTCCGTCCAATTCTCAGCCTGGCAGATTCAGAGAAGCTCGTCCACGCCGTTGTCTCCTCCAGGCTGGATTACTGTAATGCACTTCTCATCGGGATCTCTGGCAAGAATCTCCAGAGACTACAGTACATCCAGAACAGCGCTGCCAGGAGAGAACATCACCCCCACTCTGAAAGCTCTTCACTGGCTCCCTCTCCCACTCAGAATAGAATACAAGGTCTGCCTCCTCTCCCACCAGTGCATTTATGGTCAAGCCCCCCACTACCTAAAGGAACTCCTCACTTCCCCGACCACACGCATCCTTCGCTCTGTAAAAGCTAACACTCTTCAAAACCCCAGAACCAAGCTCTGCAGCATGGGAGATCGGGCCTTTTCCTCTGCTGCTCCGAGGTCGTGGAACTCCCTCCCTGTCCACTTAAGGTCTCCACAAACTGGATGCTTTTAAACAGAATCTAAAACCCTATCTTTTTAGAAAAGCTTTTTGTTAGATTTATTCTGTAGCCTTTTATTATCTAACTTGTTTTATGAACTTTGACTCAGTTATTTTAATCTTCTGCTCTGTAGCACTTTGAGATTGCAAAATATAAAGCGCAATATAAGTTAAATTTATTATTATTATTATTATTATTACTAAAAGGACGGTATGACACCATGTCAGTCTGACACATGAGGGCACAAACACTAATGATAAAACTTACTTTCCATACTTTGAAAAGTGCAGTGATCATATCAAGGGCCAAACGTGCTGTAATACAATTTTAAAAAATCAATAAGAAATGAGTTATATCTTCAATTAAACTGTGACAAAACAGAGATTCTTCTCATTGGTTCCAAATCCACTTTAGCTAAGTCTGACAGCACCTCCTTTACCATTGATAACTCCTCCATCAGTCCATCACCAAAGGTTAAGAGTCTGGGTGTGATCTTTGACGGTACGTTATCATTTCAGTCCCATATCAGTAAAATCACTCAGGCTGCCTATTTCTATGTAACATTCTCCACCGTCTGTCCCTCACACCTCACAGTGCCGCCATTCTGGTTCACACCCTGGTCACTTCTCACATCGACTACTGTAATTCACTACTTTTTAGTCTTCCTCAAAAATCTATACACAAGCAGTTGGTCCAGAACTCAGCTGCCCGTATCGTCTCCAGAACTCCGTCCACCAACCACCTGTCCTACAGGAGTTGCACTGGCTTCCTGTAAAATTCCGGATATGTTTTAAAATCCTTCTCCTTGCATTCAATCTGCCTCACTCCTCCATATATCAGTGAACTGTTGCAGGTTCACATCCCCGTAGTCTCAGATCCTCCTCCTCCATCCATCTCTCCGTGCCCCATCCCGTCTGTCCACCATGGGGTCCAGAGCGTTCAGTCGCTCTGCCCCTCACCTCTGGAACTCTCTTCCCCCTCACATTCGTAGCATTGACTCCATCTCACGTTTCAAATCACATTTCAAAACCTACTTGTTCAAAACTGCTTTGTGAATCTCATTTGTTATCAGTTTTATTAATTTTTTTATTGTTTTTTAAATTGATTTTAGGGGATCTTACAATATTTGTTTTATGTTTATTTTGTTTTACCTTGCTGTGTTTTATCTCGTCTTGTTTTACTGTAAGGTGACCTTGAGTGTCATGAAAGGTGCCTATAAATAAAATTAATTATTATTAATATTGTAATGCCGGCAAAGGCGTTACTATCTCTGAATTCTGACATCTGGTCCATCAATACAATAACTCATCTTTTGTCCCAATAACTTGGATTAAAATTACTCTTTTATTATGTTGTAACCTGAATCAACATTCCTTCCAGGACCCGGTCGTGTCGGAAGACTAAGAAGATTTCCTTTAATTAATAATTAAACTTAAGAACTCTTTGATGTCTCATTCTAAAAAGACACCACCTTTAATCCACTGTCCAGAAATGTCTTAATATGATTAATTCATTTTCTTCCAGTATTCATGAATGTTGATGTTGCATCAGTATTATTTTATGGTTTCTACTTTTGCTAAAAGGTTAAAACATATTAATAATCCATCTAACTTCCTGGGCTTCCTTAATGACGAGAACCACGTGACTTGGTAACTCTTTCCCCATTGGGCCACGCGTCCAGAGTTCCCTCTGTCCGGCTTCCTGTCTGGAAGCTAAACAGTTCAGTTCAGTTCTCGTTTGACCCTACACGAGAGAACACAGCCTCCGTTTTCCTCCGTTACGCGGAAGGCTTTGATGCCGACCGAGCTCGTGAGTAAACCAGCCTCACCGGTCGAGGACATTGCTCCGGCTAAGAAGCCAGACACCATCTGTCTGCTTCTTTTCACCTGCCATGGGAAAGCCGGTTAGCCTCTGCGCCCGCCGACCATGGACCAGCTAGACCGGCTCGACAGACTCCTCCGTGCCTGCGGTAACGTTACGTTCACCGGGGATAACTCTGAGGTTCGTCAGATCAACGATCACACCGACGAACCTCCACCTACCACGCCGAGGCGATCTGGAGCGGTCTTAGCAGGTATCAACTCCGATCTGGGTAAACTGAGGCTCTTGATAAATAACACTCCTGTCAACTTAGCTCAGTTCTCCTCCTAACTAGCTCCGACTCCCTAGAGATATAAATATCTCACGGGCTCTCGTCATTAACTCTCAGCTTAATAATATCAGAAGAATCTCTTAAGATGCAACCATCTACCTCATATCTGTCTGTTCGTTCAATCTGTTTCTTTAATAAAATAACTGTAGTCTAAGTCTGCTTCTGGGTTATAACTTCCAAATATAACGTACGTAGGTCTTCCCTTTGAATCAGAAAGAACCTGAAGTCCTGCATAACCATTAGTTTAGTGAAGGTAGCTAACAGTGATTAGCATTAAAACCGACAAAACTAAGCTAATAACTTTGCAGAAGTGTGTTCGTATTATAACAATAAAATCAGGTTATATTACGCTACAATATTGTTATTATTATATATATGTCTTAGCTTTTAAAAAAAGTGACAAAAAGAAGTAAATAAATGACTAAATCTATCAAAATTATTTAAAAGCATCATTAATTTATTGAAACAAAAAGTAAAAACACAAAGAATGTGTTACATGTAGAATAAATCTAATAAATGCAATCAAAAATGCATTTTCTGAATGGTAAAACATATTAAATATTTCTTTATCATTTTATTTCCTTGCTCTAGTTCAGCACACAATATGTTGGGTCACCCATTGAACTGAATGGACAGATAAAATAAATTCATGATGTGGCGCAACACCGACCAGGAAATGAGAAATCCTAAATAATTATATATATGTGGTTTTATAAACAAATATTTTATTACTGATGCATTCAATACAGTATTTATGGATTTATTTAAGATTTTTACTAATTATGACACATTAAACTTATGTAATGATTTGCATATTTATTGTATTGTAGAACTTGTATCCCTCCATATTAAATGTGCTTCAGTGAAACTTAAAAAAAAGGTGGTTCAAAAGGTGAAAGCAAAATATAAAACTGAATGAATTTGCACAAATAATTTTATGCTTTAAATTGATTCCCATCAAGCACAGAAAATGTATTTTAAACAAGGCGTCACCTTTAAATAACAATTTGTAGAAAGACATAAAAGATATTAGGAGATGAGCTGCTCTCAGTAAAGAGGACTCTTAAAAAAAAACCTTAATTGACATTTTATCATTTAATTAGGGGTAAACATTAGTTTTGATAATATTTGGGTTACGTTTAAGCATCAAAACCTGGTAATATATAGAAACAGAACATGGTTTGGGTTTTTACTGAGCCGTTCTGCTGAAAAGCCTCTCTGCCCTGAAGGCTGACTTCTCTAAACGGTTTTGGTTTCCCAGAATTCACCAGAAGCCACCTTTTATAGGCCTTATTTTTCTTGACTTTGTCTTTCTGGGGAAGTTCTAAGTAAGACTGGAAGTGTACCTTAAAGGATCATGTGAATGCATCTCTATGGGCCGTGGAGTGCCTCCTGGCCCACCTCGGGTCAGGGCGTCAATAAAGCCTCGGACCACAGCACATCTGCGTGCGGTCCCAAACTCGTCCAGCGTGTACCTGAACAAACAAAAGAGGAGGATGACAACTTTCAACACTCGAGCCTCGTGCGAAAAGACAGGAGCCACAGTGTTGTTGAGCAGACTCTGTGCTGCGGTCACTTTTTTTTTTTAACAAACATAGAGCCAATGTTTCCATAAAGATCAAGTTTGGAGCAGCTTTGATGACTTGGCAGTAACAACCTCTGTGACAGACTAAACAGAAGATTGTGTGCTGGGGAGCAGACCGGTACCGAGCCTCAACAAACCCAGACAGAATGTGACCTTGGACACTTTGTGTCCACAGAGGCAGGTGCGCATCCGAAAAACAACACGGACAGGAGCAGGGCTGGCCATGAAAGCAAACGAAAACATAATAAAGTGTGAAACTTTTCCAGTTTATCTCCTATTTTAAAAGATAAAATTTGACTCTCTATAAGCTTCAGGAAGTCCTTCACAATTTCTTCTAAAATAAGAGCCTGTTATCTTCTGCTTGCTGTTAACATATTGCGGTTTTTAAATTGTTTATTCATTTGTATCTGTTTTCTATTTTAGTAAATACCTCAGAATTACTCAAAATAACAGGCATTTATTTCTCAATACAGCCAAACTGAGGCATACACAAAAGGTTAACATCTATAATACATTAGGGAAGAAAATGAGAAATATTTATTAGTCAATAAAGAGAGAGGAACACATTAAATGAAAGAAAAAACAAACTTCTCATAAACATTATAAAGCGCCTTGAATTGTTATCATATTCATGCAAAGTGATGCTCTTTTATCCTTTATCCTATTAAATTTGTCAGTATTGACATATCAAGAATGTCAAAGATTTTCCAGCCTCCATGGCAGTGCACCATTATCAGAACGGTCAAATTTAGACCATTTCATCATAAACAAACCTAGGACGAGTTGGAAAACTAAAATTTTAAGCAGACATTATTTCCACTAACATGCAAGAAACATTTTCCACAGGACAGGAGGTCAAATAAAACTGAACCTCTAAAACTGACTTATTTAAATCCCACTTGTAAACAAAGTCGATTCATTTAAGCAAATTTAACACAAGATCTGGTGGAAACCTGCAGGAACAGTTTGCAACTATGATGATGGATTAAAACTATTATTACATGTTCTTCCTGTCTTTTAAAGGCTCTGAAGTCTTCTCCCCTGCTGTCTGCACGGTAGTGACATTTTCTGTTGCCTCAGGCTGTTTGCTCTGTTCCTTTTCCTTTATAACCAGAACCTTGTTTTTCTCTCCAAGAGCAAAGCAGCAAAAACTGTCCTTAGGTCTCAATATTTATTTGCTAGTGCCCTAAAGAAAAAGTCAGCGTGAATTATGAAGCATAAAATCATAGATTCTAAGTTTATGTTAAAGATATAAGTAGGGGAAATTAATCATGCTGTGCATTTTTCAAATAAATACTACTTTTTTGTATGTTTTCTACCTACTTATAAAGAACAGGGCGATCCTGTAAGGCCTCCATGGCTTGAGTCAACACTGGACTGATGTCACACGTCTCCTGAGTCAGTCCTCGACATTCATCTAAAGAGAAACCAAAACAAAAAGACAACAAATGGATCTTTAATGAAGGAAAATCATCTTTCTAGTTGCTTTCTAGTAATCACTTATGTTGTGTTATGTTAGGCTCCTTGTTGCAAAGCAGTTTGAAGCAGAGATTCCTACAATTCTGCACCAAGACGTTCGTATAAAACAAACTACAGACAGTGTTGAAAACTGGTAAACATTGAATGCTGGAAATACAAGTCAAAACAGTCATATGAAAAGGCTTCCAATTAGTGGAGAACAACTATATCTGCAGAACCGCAGCCGCTCCGTTTGGTGAGCGCTCTATACTTTTGTTGTTGCACAATTTGAAGTAAGAGGTTTCTGAGATCTAAACAGTTTACTTCCATTTTGATTTCAACACACGGTTAAGATGTGGAAATTTTGGTTTGCTGGCATTGTGTTAGCTAAAACACTAGAGTCAGAAGATGTGAGTCAGATGAGTCACATGCATGGAATTACTCTCACTTGAAAGAGCAAAGTTCTTTTTCAGTAAGATTTTTTAAGGGGTAATAAAGGATCATTTAGAATAATAAAAAAAAGATTCAGACACTTAAAAAAGGTAAATAGACGTCTCATGTTTATAATTAGGTCTCGTCTTGGCGCTTGGTGGATCCTTAATGTGTTCGTGACTGTAACTGTGTGCAGCACTCACTCTGAGCCCAGCGGTAAAGCTGCTCATATGCCGTCTCCTGTAACACCGCCATCTGCTCCATGATCTCCAACCTAAAACAAGCACACACGCCAAGACCACACATCACACACTCACGACCTGCGGCGTAGTGTCAGACCCTGGCAGAGACGGGACTACCAAACCTAAAGTCAGCGCGTCTCTCCTGCCTCTCAGGTTCATTATAAATGCCATACATTTAACAAGAAGAAGCATGTGTAGTTTTTATTGTAGCATCATTATGTAATCAGACGTGAAGCTCACCCTGCTGTTTGCTGGTTGGTTCGCAGGAGGACTTTCACATCCTCATGTATGTGCTTAACCCTGAAGAGAACTTTGAAGAAATCCTGAAAAATTCAATGACACAAATTTAATAAATACTAGGATTAGTACATACAGTACAGATTTCAAGTTCTTCTTGTGGGGAAAACTATTTTTAGATACAGAAATGGCTTTTATTTAATACAAAAAATGAAACATTGATTTTAAGCTGCCAGCTTAACATTACATGTAAAATATATAACAGTCCAATGAGATCCTGCTGTCATCACACAGTGCTAATGATAGAAGACAGACGTTGCTGATTTCCACATCGTACAGCTGTGACCTGCTGATTCCAAATTATAGCTCAGAGAATTATGATGAACAAAAAAGTTTCAAAAATATTCTGATATACTTGAAAATTATGATTCTGGCAGTAAAAACTTCCACGTGGAGATCTCTTACTGACCTAATTTTCAGGAGATTAGAGCAGGTATGTCCAAAGTGCAGCCAGGAGGCCAAATGCAGCCCCCAGTATGATAAATGGTCTATACTTCTATAGTGCTTTTCTAAGTCCAAGGACTCCCAAAGCACTTTACACTACATTCAGTCATTCACACATTCACATGCTGATAGCAGTGAGCTACAGTAGCCACAGTCCTGGAGCAGACTGTCAGAAGCTGGAATCACAGAAACACAATCTGGCACCACTGGTCCCTCCTGATCACCACCAGCAGACAAGGTGGGAGGCAGTAGCTCAGTGGTTGAGATGTTGGTCTTGCAAGCGGAGGGTTGCAGGATCAAATCCCCACTCTGGATGGGTTACCTTGTCATTGTTGGACAAGACACTTAACCCTCATTGGCTGCTGGTGGTCAGAGGGTCTTGGTGGCGCCTGTGTCTGGTTGCTCCATCATTCACTCTCCTGCAATCTGTACAGATGCTCAGTTATTTTTTGGTTACTAAGACTTATGTTTTGTTGATTTTTTACTTATCATTGTATTCCGGTAAAATTTTGTTTTTTGTTTTTTTGTCTTCTGCACCAAATACCAAAACAAATTCCTCATCAATGTAACAGTTGACCTGGCAATAAATCTGATTCTGATCATGTGAATGACTGACTAATGTAAAGTGCTTTGTTAGTCCACTGACTTCAGAAAGTGCTGTACAAATGCAAGACATTTACATTAACAGCTATCTTGCCCAACAAAGTAACCCAGCCAGAGCTGGGATCGAACAAGCGACCCCTCAGTTGCCAGACAGCCACTCCGCCTACTGAGCTACACGCCGCCCTGAGTATGACTTTGTGTGGACCTCAACTGCAATCCAAGAATGGTAGAATGTAGTCCTCCAGCTGGCAGCCAATGCAGAGAGTTTGACATCTTTATGTTCAGATTTCAACAATAAATACAGATAAAGTAAAATCTTATTAAAATTAAAACATCAAATCCAATCCAAAGCATTCGTCTTTTATAAAGCAGAAGTTGCTTTTAAATTAATGGCATGTAAATAGAACCACAAACTTTTACTGACTTTGACTAAAGAGCTGACTTGTAAGACCGTTCATAAAACCTGACTAAACCCAGCAGGACTAAGAGGAAAAAGAGATCCTGATCCTGCTCTTGTTTCTGACATCAGACTTAATTAATTTCTGTATCTAAAAAACATCGACCCATCAAATCCAGTTAATATGACACTTACAAAAATTAAACAAAAGGTACAAGGCCCTTTGTCTCATATCTTCACAGATTACACATCCTTCTCTACAAAAAAATGAATACTAGTAAATCCAGATTATAAAATAATTTTTTACAATTAAAAAAAAGAAAATCTAATCTTTGTGGTCCATGAATAATTTTAATTTGGTGATTTTGGTTCTCATCTTGAACCGTTTGGACACTCCTGACTTAGAGATTCTACAAACCTGAAATTAAAAAAAATATTTTGGGGCTTGGCAATGGTGCACTCACAGATCAAATCTTTATTTTTTCCAACCATTATTACCCCTCCAAAAAATAAAACCCAAATCAAATCAACAGATGCAAACGTAAATATTTCAATAAATGAATAAAAACTTTTAAATTTAGATTTCAAGACTGAAAAATTTAAGTGCAGGTAGAAGTCTTAGCTTATTGCACCACACAGTGACAAAAAAGGTTTGCATGAAAACATTAAAACGGACTTAAAATTCTATTCATGGAGCTGTGGATGCAGATGTTCCAGCTTCTGACCAAGAGGTGATTAAGAATGGTCTAACTGAAGATAACCCCTACTGACATCAGCAAGATAATAATCAGTACTTGATACTACATCCTTCTCCTCTGTGGCTGCCAGAGGATTGTTCACATAATCTAATTTATTAGTCTGCATTATGACAGTGATTACCTCGGTAATGGGTGCATCTCGAGCGCCTCGTAGTGTGGCCATTTCCTCAGCAGATAGCTGGAACTTGGACAGGAAAGCTTGAGCAACCTGAGCTCTCACCTCAAGTCTCTGACTGAGAGAACAAAAAGAGAGATGATGTCATTTCAGTCTTATAAGATTGTTGCATCTTGATAAATTGTTTAATATTCTCCTGAAAATGCTCTTTTTTCTGTCCTATTTTAGTGAATTTGGAGTGTGATCTTTGTAGTTTTTGTTTTGGGGAATTTTTTTTCTTTGACTCCAATCTCTGTTTTTTCTCATCATTTCTTAGAGTTCAAATAAAATTGTAGGGAAACTGGATCACCACATAAATCTATCAACAAGGTGTAATGCTCAAAGTTGACCAGCAGATGGCAATCACACTCTGCGCACACACTTTGCTTTGAGCGACCTGAAGGTAACAGGGTAGGATACTGAGTGAACATATAATCTATGAGGAAATAAAAATCACAGGGAAGCACAACAGGCAAAAAGAAAGGAGTTGGATCTTGGCCAGGTTTTCCCAATGTCAACAGAGCGATCACTATCATGTCAGGAAGTGCCTCAACACAAAAGCGACCATGGCAACAACCCCAGTCAAACAGGGAACTCGACAAAGGACGGCAAAACAACAGCAGGTCCTCCCTCTGTCCCCGGCTTTCCATCCCATCTATATGCCCTTCTTCTTGGTGAAAGCAAAGCCTGAGCTGTAAATCACCAGGTTACGTTGTTGGAGCAGAATAACCTGGTGATTATCTGACCCTTGTTTCTCACATGGCTACAGCCTGTGCTCAACCAGCTGCAAGGACAGGGTTGTAAAACTGTTGCAGAAATCTATGATTCTGTATTTTTCCTCTCATCTCAACAAGCCTGACACACAGTGGACCTCAAGGCTTCTATGCCCTTTGTGTGTGTGTGTTTTTAACATGTTGATATTTTGCTGTCAAACACAAAGAGCACAGACTCACAGATAAACTCGGCTGGCATATTCCAACAGCAGACTTTAATAAAACACAACC
The DNA here is from genome assembly GCA_006937965.1 of Callopanchax toddi. Taxonomy (NCBI): domain Eukaryota; kingdom Metazoa; phylum Chordata; class Actinopteri; order Cyprinodontiformes; family Nothobranchiidae; genus Callopanchax; species Callopanchax toddi. The sequence continues at coordinate 411,271 of SSNR01000423.1, read as the reverse complement.
AAAACTGCATGAAGCAACATTAAAAGTGATTTTTTTTTAACACACAGACACACAGCATTAATTAAAATGGCCTTCAGAGGCCCAAGCTTTCACCGAGATTCAAAAAGAACGAGTCCAATCTGTATAAATATCTGTAATTACAGCACAATATTAAGCTAATAGAACACAATGACATATTTAGCTCTGGATTTCTATATCACTGCTCTGCATAGACACAATGAAATCACAAACAAAAGCAAAAGATTAGAAAACTGAATTCAAATCGATTGGTTGCACAGAAAAAACAGCAAATTAAAATAAGAAGCACTAAAACATCCCGATACCCCGCTGCAATTACAATAATCTATAGAAAAGAACAAGATATGCTAATGAAACCACTAATTGAATTCAGGGATGCATACATCAGTACAAATGCTTCATACTATGCTTCATGAACATTTAAACAAAATCTGATGCAGGGAAGAACTATACCCTTTGGATCCAGATGAGCAATTTCATCATTAATATGTAGATTTTTCCAGAAAGCTGTTAGAAACATCTGAATGAAAATAAATTACAGTATCTGGGATTGTGTATAAATAATGAACCTATTTATACAGAAGTGAAACTTTTGTGTAAACAGCTAATTATGTCATCTAATTAAGCTCCTGTGCCAAGTTTAGAACGACCGGATGAGTTTCAGTTAAGAACTTGTTTCTACTTGTTCTCTATTCATTCTCATTTTTTCCGCTCATGGATAAATTTAACTTCATATACTACTAGTTTACATCAGTGGAAAATCCCTCTCTCACACATCAAATCTAAAACTGATTCTGAGAAGTCAGGGAGCAGATCTAGTTTTATACAAAAAGGGCAAGAGTGAGCAGTTCCCCAGGTGTTTACAGTGCTGTGAATAAAGGTTTGTCCCCTTACAGATTACTTCTGTAATCTTCTAAACTTGAGCATTTGAAATCAGCATACTACTTTCAATACCAGACAAAGATAATGTGACTAAATACAAAATGCAGTTTTCAAATGTTTCTATTCATGAAGAGAGAAAAAAAAAATCATGCAGCTCATCCTGCTGGATCTGTGTGAAAAAGTAACTGGTTGAGCAATTCTTGGAGGCAACAACTGCAATCAAGCAGTTTACTGTGGAGGAATTTCCTACAGAATTGTTTGATTTCAGCCACATTGGAGGGTTAGCATGAACGGTCTGTTAAAGGTCAAAGGTCAGACATTCTCCTTCAGGATTTCCTGGTAGACAGCAGAATTCATGGTTCCATCAATTGTTGCAAGTTGTCCCAAGTCCTGAAGCTGCACCCCAGACCATCACACTACCACCACCACACATTTGATTTGACTGTACGATTGTTGATTTTCTGAAATGCAGCTAGTTTTACTCCTGATGTAACAGGACATACACCTTCCCAAGAGTTCTAGTTTGTCTCAACACTCCACTGAATATTTCTCCAAAAATCTTGGAAATTGGTTTATTTTGTTTTTGAATTTTTTAAAAACAGGGCATGATATATGGTCTGATCTTTCATATGTTGAACAATGCAAATCGGCACAAATGAGTGACAGAGGTGTGTTGCTTTTTGAGATCTTTTAGCCTACGTCATATTTTCAGACAGATTTTATTGAAGTGATTTCTTTATTCTACAGGCCTGGCCTGGCAGTAATCAGGTCTGAATGTGACTAGTGGAACTGAACTCAGCCAATCAAAGTCCATTCATGATTTAACAAGAAGGGCAATTACTTTTTCCAGCCAGGCTGGACTGGATAACTTTATTCCCTTAATAAACGAAATCATCATTAAATGTATTTTGTATTTACTCAGGCCATCTTTCTTTGAATTTGACATGTGTTTGCTGATTTGAAACATTTAATGTTGACACACAAAAAAAAAAACCCCTGAAGAAATCAATTATTTCTCACAGCGTTGTAAATCATGACAGGCAACACCTTCTGTACAGGATGAGGACAGTGAGGGAGTTCCCTTTCAGAACAAGCAAGAACATGGGAACGGAGGAACACAGGGATCATTTTGTACAGCTCTGTCAGGACACGACACACCTCCCTGAATACCACAGAGACAACATACTTGAATCAGCGATGTCACTGTAAAGTACACAGAGTTTATGTGCCAGAGGTTCAGGAGAAAGGAGGCCAACAAGCTGATTATATGTACAAAATTTATTTAGAGCAAAGTAGCATGAAAGAATGAAAATAAATCTTGTTTATGTGCTCAGATTTCCTCATTTGACCAGCTGATTTGTTCAAGCAGTCTAACACAATCCAAACGGAGACGCTTAAATTACCAGGGTCTGCTTAATTACTTCACACAGCGAAAACATCTGATCACGGAGTTACATTTACCAACCACCAATGCGTACCGAAGGAATGGCGAACAACAGATTACTGTAATGAGGGAACACCCTATCAGCTCACAGGATGCAAACTATGTGGGAGAATTATTCAGTTCAATCTATCGGGAGGCATTTCAAAGAACTGCATGAAAACCTGGCATTCACAGCGCTGATAGTTAGCCACGCGCCAACGATCAAAGGCGGCATGCAGTTACATCAGAAAACACACAAAGAATGCTCACTGCCATATCCTCATTAGCACCAAGCTGGGCTTTGATAATGCTCAAGTGTCGTATTACACAGGTTGTATTCACTCTCAGATATCCTTCATTGTTCCCTCCAGGGTTTCTGCCCTCTTTATTAATTAATGAGTCATGCTGTGAGCATTTGTATCCTTCAGGAAAATATTCACAATAACACAAAAACCTTAATGTCTGATCATTTATCACACGTGAACCACTGTTGCCACAAACAGAATTTAGATAAACATTATTCGAGCTTGCCAAATTTGATTTTTATTGCATTTTGACATGAGACTCAGTAGAGATTCATGGGGAGTTTAATATTAGGAATGAGTTCAGTAGCCTGTCACCTCCTGATCTGGCTGCCACTGAGGTCACTCTGTCAACAGAAACATCCGCCTACGTCTCGGCTGGCTTCACATGATCACACCAGTGCAAAAATTACAGAGCTTGACAGGTGAGCAGCATCACGTTTCATTATGGAACAACAACATCCATTTAGTGCTCTTGATGACAGCATCTTTTAACCGGCCCAAAACAAAAAGGACCCTTGTGTCTAAAACCAGTGGACAAACACAGGTTAACTGTGCCCTGCTGCTCACATTCTCTGCCTTTACTTCTGCAAACTGCAAGTTATCTGCAGTTTTTATTCAGTTTCACTAGAGTTGACAAATGATGCTGGCAGAAACGACAGCAAACGGCTACGAATGGTCCTCTGCTGCTGTTATCAAATCAGGAGCATCAGCAGAGCCTTAAAAACAACGCTCCCAGCAGAGCTGCCCTACGTGGGATTATAGTACAGATGTAGCACTTCTCTAATAAGCATCGAGACAGAAACATAAAAAAACAACTTGGGACTGCCGAGGTTTGTGTGACCTGAAAAAGATCTGACCAAGAGCACTGAAGTAAGGAGGTGTAGGGAGCTGACTTCTGGGTGGCTGAAGGACAACAACTTTCCTGCTACTTCCGCCGCCAGCTCTTGTGAGATAAAATTGCTCGAGACAAGGTCAAAGCCCAGTGTGCACAAACTATCTAATCTGGCTGTGGGGTCATTGTAGTTCTAGGCATGAAAATGTCACGAAGATGGACAGCAGGTCCCAATGGGAGCACGGTGCAAAGAAAAACACAAGACCAGGGACCGCTCACGAGGACATTTATGTCAAACGTTTGACTGCTTCCACGAGCCGCCCGACATGAAGACGTAAATGGTCTTAATTCAGTTCCTACATGTGCTCACTGGTGGCTTTATCGGCTACCTTTTCTCACAAACCTCCTCTATTTTTTAAAAATCTTACAGCTTCTTCCTTCGATGTCAGCTCTTCGCAAAGGAGGTGCCGATGATGCGCCACAGGAGCATGAATTACAGGGGCACATCACCGCTGTCTGCAATGTCTTTGGCCACAAATCTACCAGTGCCCCCGCCATTATGTCAACCCACAAGGTCACAGGGTAATGCAATCACATCTGCTACAAATGATAATGAGCTCCATCCCAACTCCCAGAGGACACGAGCGGACAAAATATCTTCACACTGCAGTCCACACTGGCGGACAAAAAAACAAAAAATGTTTAAATGCAACAAAAATCTGTTACTTTAATTTGTAGATCAATTTGCAATGAACACGTATTAAGTAACTAGTTAAAAAAATTACTATGAACAAAGAGCCTTAGTGAAAATGTGTTCATCTAATTGTATCGGCCACTAATTAGATCAGAACTGACCAAAAATCTGCTTCAGCTAGCAGGGGGCGGGAAACATCCTGATGGAGCAAATAAAGAAACAGGAGCTCACAGATTCTGGTTCCCAGGAGAAATGACCAAATTCATACATTAGTGACACCTAGATTGAGTTCACAAATCATTCAACCAAAAACAAACAAACAAAAAAACACCCAGCGCTAAATCTATCTAGAAAAATCAATCATCTGGTTACACTTTCCCTGCAGGTTCTAGTGAGCTGAATTACTCTACATCCATTAAAATGATGTCATCATGAGCAGATCTCAAATCACACACTCAAAGATAAAAACACACAGCACATGGAACCTTTGAAGTGTATCTCAAGGCCACACATCAAGGCAAATAAATCAAATAATGCTCCATTAATGACGACTGCTGCCCTCCTTACAGTATGCGAATATACAACTGCAGAAGTGATATTAGTCAGCCTCATGAATCATTCATCCCGTCTCACTCATCTCTGCTCACCAGCCCTTCCTGTCTTCCCCTGAATCTCTTTAACTTTTACAGACTACAAAGGAAGTCTTCAACTCATTAGTGGATTCACTCTAAGGTTCACATCTAATGGCTTCTCTCTGGATATATTTTAAATAAACTTTTTTCTACTTAATTAGGCAAAAGGTATTTAAAAGAGAAATCACTTTAAATTAAGAAAATAAAATTAAACAAGCAAATGTTAATGGATCTAGGAAGCTACTCCTGCTGTTGATTTTGAAAGTGAAGTAAGAAATCAGGATATTTTAGTTGGGATTGGTGTTCCTAATTATTGACACAAGGGATAGGTGACAGTTTAAAAAAAAAGGGAAACATCTTTTGGATTTCTTTGATAGCGACCAGCATGTTGTAGCCAGAAACTATGAAGATAAATATTTGGATAGAAATACAAATGAGATGTTTTTCCTCTTTTAACCTAAAAGAAGTTCTTGCAAATATCTACTGACAGAGGTTAGGATATACAAATGCTTCTTATAAAATTAGAATACTGTGAAAAAGTTCAATATTTTTTGTCACTCATCTCAGAAAGCTAAACTCAAATTATGTAGATCCATTAGACTGAGTCTTTATTTCTTGTATTTTGATGATGTTGGCTTTCAGAAAATAAAAACAAAAAATTCAGTGTCTCAAAAAATTTGAATATTACGTAAGAGCAATAAAAAAATTACAAAAATGTTTATTTATATGCACTCAGTATGTGGTTGGACCTCCTTCTGCATCAATTCCTGCATCAATGCAGCCTTCAGGTCAGGTTTTCTGATTCAGGAGTGGCTTGACACGAGGAGGAGATGCTGATTTTATTTTCTAACAGGAATTTGCACCTGTCTGCATTGCCAAAGGTACCAAATACTGCATCAATGACCACGGTGTCACTGAGCTTTGATCGGCCAGCAAACTGGCCTGACCTGAACCCCATAGAGCAGGGGTGTCAAACTCCTGTTCACCGAGGGCTACATCAGCATAATGGCTGGCCTCAAAGGGCCAGATAACTTAAAAATGTAACCAAATTAAATGCAAAATAAACGTAACAACTCCTTAACATTACATAACTCTGAATTTATTACTTATACAAGATAAAACATTACAAATGCATGAAAAATAGGTTTGCTTGTTGCTCTGTTAGAACATAGATCCTTTTGATTTGTCAGGTTATGAAACCCACTGAACTCCATCAATCAAGGATCAAACTATTCAAGTGAATTAAAAATACATCAAAGTTATAATAACTTTGATCAAAACATTTGTTATAGGTAAAGGGAACGGGCGCCAAGGTTGCAATATTGCGGCAAGCGTCATTACTGAGTTTAACGAGCTGCAGCTGCTGACATGAGCCCTGTTTTAGTTTCTACTTTACATCAGAAGTTCGTGGACACCTGTAACTTCATACTGAGCAACATTTTTGAGTGTGTTTATATTGAAAGTTTTGGAGAAAATGGAGTTTAAAAAACTCCTTCTGTCAGAGCAGATAGGAGGGGAGTGGTTAGAACAGCCGCGCCGCTCCGAGCAACTTTCAGAGCGAGGAGGGAGAAAACTTACTATGAGAAGTCTGTTCACTGGTCGCCAAGCACTTCATCAGGTAATGGCTGACTGATCAGACTCTGAAGAGGAAAATCCACACTCTGACAAGATAATCAGGCGTCCAGGGAGAGTGCAGCTGTATCTGCAGGCAGCACGACCCGGTTCGCCATGACGGCCCAAAAGCAGCTCGTCGGTCCGGTTCGGTTCAGCTCTTGAAGCCGTGTTAATGCTATTACATTAGCAGTGTGGAAAACACTGCCCTGTAGTGGCGGTAAGCTGTTACGTCGTGGATAACACAATTGACATGCATTGTGGGAAATGTAGTTTTTGGTCAAAGTACGCTTTTTACCTATTCATTTTTGAATACTCAGACCTTTTAAGCTCTCGCGGGCCACATTAAATGACGTGGCGGGCCACATTTGGCCCGCAGGCCTTGTGTTTGACACATATGGCATAGAGAATCTGTGGGATGTCAAGAGGAAAATGAGAGACACCAGACCCAACAATGCAGATTTCCTGAAAGCTGCTATCAAAGCAGCCTGGGCTTCCATTCCACCTCCTCCATGCCACACAGCAATGATGCAGGGATTCATGCAAAAAGAGATCCAACCAAGTATTGCGTGCATATAAACATACTTTTCTTACTTTAAACATTTCTGTTTAAAAAATCCTTCTTTTATTGATATTATGTAATATTCAAATTTTCTGGGACACTGAATTTTAGGTTTTCATAATCTGCCAAAGACATCAAAATTACAGAAATAAAAGCTTGAAATATTTCATTCTATATGTAATAAATCTATATATGAGTTTAATTTTCTGAATTGAGTGACAAAAATATTTAACTTTTTCCTCAATATTCTAATGTTTTTAGATGTACCTGTAAATGTTATCACGTGTTTGTCATTTGCTGTTCATTTGAAGAAGAAAACATCTAAATTTCATGATAGTTAAAATATGTAAAACATTCACTCAAAACTTACAACTGAGCCAATTTAATTGCACACCAAGGTATACAAGATTAAATATTTCAAACAACTGCATGACTAGAAGTTTACCCCTTAAATGTAAGATAAATTTGGAAGTGTTCATATAACTCTAAACATAAATCTGCTAATTTGATTTGTTATTCTAATCCACAGAGTGTTTCCCCAATAATAATTTAACTATTGTAACTGAATTATGCATGAATAAGTCGTGTTACAAGGTTTCACACAAACATTTTATTGCAAAAAATAAAAAATAAAAATCTACTCACTTTTCTCCCTGCAGCTTGTTGGTTTTTACTATAAGGTCTTGAGTTTGCTCTTTTGCAGCCTGTTGAACAAAAGTTATATTTATAAATTTGTAAACATATTTCAGTCACTCAAATAAAATGATTAACATCACATGTCAAGTTTACATGTTAAATCATCAATTTAGCTCAAGAATATTAATCAAAACACAACAAAAACCATGCAAATCTGACTGCCATACCTTCAACCTATTGGTCATTTCCTCACAACATGTGCTCATGGCCTGGACATCCTCATGAACACTTTCAAGCTCCTATAGAGAAGTGAAACGATAGGTTTTAAAAACTTTATTCACACTTTTTTCATACACTTACGGAGTATTTAAGTGCTTTATAAATAAAGCTGGAATGGACAGCTAGGAGTAAAATGAATCATAGACTGTTATTGTCCAAAGAACATGCATCATTGTATCCCAATGTGATGGACTCTGTCACTGCCCTCCACACTCACACCTGGTTTAGTTGTCATGTTTTAACGAACTCCCCTCAACGTCAGGCAGGGAACTTCTGTGGCAAATTTTAAATCCCTTTTACCCCTTGGCTTTTAATTCAGTTTGAGAGTTTTACCTTTTTACCTTCTGTCATTTTATTGGATTTGTTTTTATTCTACTTAGCTTTTTCTGTGTTGCACTTTTGTCAATGAAATGTGTTTTAAATGTGCTTGATAAATAAAACTGAGTCGAGTTGCTGAAATGCTAAAACACACAGAAAGTATTGTGAGTGATGTGATGACAAAACTCAGAGAGAAAAGTGAGAAAATTGTGAGTTTGTCACAATAAATATGATATAGATATTCAAGAATTATATTGCAATCACAAGTCTTTCTAACATGCAGTCTCTTTCATGATTTTGCAAGAAATTAACTTTCTAAAAGGCTTTTGAAAATCCTTGATTGCAGAACTAGCATGACTTAAATCTTGAAAATGTAAAATAAAAGAGTACCTGGAGTCATCCTGCTATAATTACTATAAAACACATTTATGCCCACCATTACTGCACAAACAGTATAGTTATAAAAGTGATTATTTTTTTCTCTCATGAAAATAAAGAATATTTTCATTCGAATCTTTTAATACCTCTTTCACATCTTTAAATATCCGTGCAAAGTCCTCGTTGATGGTCAGACTTCTCCTCTCTATGTCACCACGGAGGTTTCTCCTGGTGCGCAAACTGTTCTCATTAAAAAACACCGACAGCGCCTTCAGAGCTTCCAGCATCTCCTGAAAACACAAAACGCGACAATCAGAGTCAATATAGTGGGTTTAACTCTCATTAAAGCGAATCAGTAAGCTTCATGTGAGTGAAGCAATTTAAAAAGCAGCTTTAGCTGCAGTTAGCCTGCTAGCTGGAAGCTAACTCCAGCTTACCTTGTCATTGTCAAGTCTCGTCTCTAATATTTTGTTCAGTTTCCTCGAAAGCGGATTGTTGGGCTGAGAAGGCAGATTTGAATTCGCTGGTAAAGGTGAGCTGTCAGAAGAAATGTCTACTTTATTATTAGCCATCATATAAAGATATACTTCCACGTCAACTATCCGACGACTGTTTTGGTCCGTGTGAAATTAACGTTCGGCTGGAGCCCCGTGGATGACGATGCAGCGTTCCGCTCAGTTGTAATCAGTCTATAAACTTTATTAACATACCAAAACGTTCCAATAAAATATAAAATGCGTAAAAAAACACATAAAATAGATATAGATATAATAAATAAATGTTTTAGATAAAATACATAAAAATAACTACTTAATTTAGAGGTGGTCAATTTGTACAAATATTATTTGTATTGGTTCCTGCATAAATAGTTAAATCAAACTGTCAAAATTACATTGTTCTGACAAGTTGTCCTATAAGTAAATATAAGAAGAATATACCGGTAAGTTTGATATGTATGATACCTAAATGAAAAAATACGGCTCAATCAACATTAATGTCTACACAATTTGACATTATTTTCTTTATAAAAGCTTTCGAAATAAATTACTTGACTGACTGATGCAACTCAGATTTGTGTACAAAAAACATTTATTACCTCAAGTATTAAACCTATTCAATTTGAAATTATTTGTCAATCTTTTTCTGTGTCTTACTGTTGATGATGAAAACATTTACTGTCATAAAATGTATTTACCACCACCAAAATTAGTACTAAATGGTAAATATCTGATGGCTGCAACGTGTTATTTCATCAATCTTTTTCAATTAAAGTAAGAAAATGATCATTTTTCTAATTTTCTCTGAACAGATAGGGTTGTTGTTAAGAAATGATATTTATTTTATTTCTAGTACAATTTGCCTTAGATATTATTATTATTGTTGTTGTCAAAGAAATTATCATTTAAAAGTTGCATTAAAATATTTTCCTCATGAATAAAAGGCTTTAAAAAATCAGCTATATTAAAAATAGTCACTGACATTTCTTAGCTAAAGATCCACATGAACCTCCCCTGAAAGCTGCACTAACACATTAGATTTTTCGAGGCATCGTGAACGCAGCACCAGGAGGAACCTGCAGGAATGAGAGTCAGCGCTGAGTCCAGCCTCTGGGTGGGGATTTGTGTGATTGATGGTCACCTCCCAGCAGTGCTTCACGGGGCTCGCCTCCTCCCTCCTCCCTCCCACTCTCTCTCCCTCTCGGAGCAGGAGGAATGTTGAAATCCGGAGTCCGGTCTCTGCGCGCTGCTCCTCTCTTCGTCTCTGCACCGCGGAGGAGTAAATCATTGATCATCGCCTTGGGTTAAAAATATTAATAAGGAGGAAGTGATCTGTGTGCGGACACTGCGCTCACTTTCCTGGCTCGGCCGTAATTATCTTCTCGACTGGAGAAAAGTTTGCGTTCAGGAGACCCGACGCAGCTGGAGTCCGCGGATGGGAGCAGCCTCTCCCGCACCGAGCGCACCTCAGACCCGAACTCTCCCAACATGTAAGACTTTTCTCCTCATTTTCGCCTTGTTCTCGTTATTTTTCTCCCGCCGCAGCCAGAGAAGAGTGTGATCACTGAGGTCACCCCTAAGCAGAATTCACTGCATGTTCCTGAAGAAGTGGCAGCTCCTGCAGCCGGAGACCTGAAATATGTTTCCTCTGCTTCATGTTCGAGATCCGATTGTGTTGCTGCTGTTCTGCACTTCGCGTTGTTAATTAACAAGTCATAAGCCACGCTGTTTGAAGTTCCTCCATGCCATGTGTCTGTTATATAATGTCAAAGTTTATTGCATTAATGAGTTTGCAGATTTAAATATATGTTAAGAGTGTTTTCATGCTGTGCTCGTTTTTGTAAACAAAATAATGATGTAATCAGGCTGAATCGTTATTATCTCTTTGTATTCCAGCCAGTGTGAGAGAGAGAGAGAGAGAGAGAGAGAGAGAGAGGAAAAAAGGCTGAAATAAATATGTCAAGTGAAAAATAATAGTTGCATCCAGCTAATCTAACTTGAATTGATTGGACTATTTTCTGGCCTGAGTTTGATCATGGCAGCGTTTTGTTTACTATTAATCAAATCACAATTATATTGAATCCATACTGAATAATTAGAGGGAACATAAACAACAAGGTCTCAGTGAATCTCCTTTAAGGGCCAAAAACAGACCTCACCCATCACGATTAGAGCCAAACACCTGAGTAAGCTTAACGGAGGTCAGACGCTGACCTTTTTGATGCTTTCTGTTATTATATTATTGGGCTGGTGGTGCGTTTATAACGGTTTGTGAACACATTTCTCTGGTTACATAAGCAGCAACTTGTTTGCACGGATGATTTGTGATTCAGTCTGGCTGTTCCTCTTCCTCCTGACAGGGATCCAGAGTCACAGCGAAGGTGAAGACTGCAAGTGTTAAATGCTCACCCCAAGCCTTCCAGCAACACAGCAACTGCTCATTTAACTGCTGTCCATTCAGTGACTGAGTGAACCATTTGTAGCCTGTTTACAATGGCGTCTAGTCTGACATGTACGGGTGTTATCTGGGCCCTGCTGTCACTGCTGTGTGCTGCTGCCTCCTGCGTTGGTTTCTTCATGCCCTACTGGCTGCTGGGAACGCAGATGGACAAGCCTGTGTCCTTTGGCACCTTCCGGCGCTGCTCCTACCCGGTGAGAGACGAGGAGAGGCAGATCACCGTGATGCTGGAGCAGTGCGGGCGCTACGCCTCCTTCAACGGCATCCCCAGCCTGGAGTGGAGGATCTGCACGGTGGTGACGGGCGTCGGATGTGGCCTCCTCCTGCTGGTGGCGCTCACAGCTCTCATGGGCTGCTGCATCTCTGACCTCATCTCGCGTACGATTGGTCGCGTGGCTGGCGGCATCCAGTTCGTTGGAGGTGAGCACAGCAATGTTCAGTCTGGGTTTGTACCTGAGTCCACCTTGAGCATCTCAGTGTTTGTACTTTTGTCATCAGATAACATTTTATTCTGATTTACTTGTTATTACAAATAACCAAAGCTTTCATAGCTGTGGCTAACATTTTTCAAACTGATTGTAACAAAACTTGAAGCAGAACACCGGTGTGGAAACAAAAAATGCATAGACGTCTTTACTTTGGCCGTCAGCCCTGCTGTCCTCCCAGAAAACCCAAGGTGTCCTCTGATGCTCTGCTGCACAGGAAATGAAAAGGCTCCCGGTCAGCTCTTGGTTGTGCTTTTTCCTGTTCTCTGTGCTTCTACGTTTAAAGAAACATTCACATTCCTCTCAATATTGCTGTGTGCATAATTGTTTTAAACAAGTCATTGCACATTAACTGGTTTGTTAATTAAACATCAAGGGTTGTTTGTGTGTTTGGCTTTGCTTTGTTAAAAGCTCAGAATGGACTTCTTGGTAGAATGTAGCTCTGGACGTACAAAAAGCTTCAAAGGAAGGCCAAGCTTTTTACTGTTTTCTATTGTTTTTTTTTTTGTTTGTTTTTTTGCAGAATTTTAATTTACCCTTTCTTTTATGTGCACATTTGGCGTCAGTTTGCTTCTAGCTGAGTGAAGCCATGGAAAATCATCATGGCTACAAACCAGCTGAATTCCTCTGTGAGTTTGAGTTGGATTGCACCTCTTAAAGTTGAGAAGAAGCCTACGCCCCAACTTTTTACAGAACCCCACTGCTGCGTCCACGCTGCACAGCCAGTTTTTGTTTGTTTGTTTGTCTGATTGCGGTCAGTGGGCCCAGCTTGGCTCGGCACCAGCTTTGTTTACGTGTGCTGTTGGTTTTTGCACATGTGTACTCTTGGGACGTGAGGTCTGCGGGAAGGCTTCTTACTGAAGCTGCAAATTTTCTCTGCCCCAGTTTGAGAAGCTGTGGCGCTCCAGCCCTCTCATTAACTCTGGAAACGTTTGCTTGCATACTGTGGCTCACCACTCTGCTGTTTACAATGCCCATCACTTCAGCTTAAAACGTGATGGGACAGAGAGGCAGGTTGCAAGCAGATTTGATGGAGCTGCTGGGTTTTTCCAGAAGAAAAAATAAATACATTTGCAGAGGAGTACCGGAGCTCTTCATGTCCTACTTCTAAAAGGCTTAGCTTCTTAGGAACATCAGTATTAATGATGTATAATAAGAGGATGATTAAGGTGAAGGCTGGTTGGGTTACTCAGAAATCTGTCCTTTTAGGAAAGCTCCTTTAAGCTTCACAGCCACACACACACACACTAAGTGTTACAGCAAGCTGCTATATTTGGTTGCAGGATGAAAAAATTCCTGTCTGTCTTTCCTGCGATTTCTCCTTTCGCAGACTCACAAATCCAGACACGCATGAATTTAGACAGTGGGAAAGTGAAGAAAGGCGGCGTACAATGCAGGAGACGCCGCTCCGGACTTTTCATCTTGAACGCCAGCGAGCCAAAGGGCAGAGATGTCTCAGAAGGGCTAATTGGAAGTGACACAACTGAGAAGCTCAGTGGGCTGTTGCATGTATTGTCTTCTGTCACTTCCAAAGAGAGCCGAAATATCCAAGCAGGCAGGGGAAGTTGAGAGAAAGAAAAAAAAAACTGAGCACATGATTGAAACATTTGGCATTCGCTTCTTATTAACAGAGAATCTGGTTGAGAAATTAAGATCTGCAGGGAAACAGCCGGCGTGGGGGCTGGAGAGGTGTGATCAAATCTCGGTGATTAGCAGGAACAGGGAGAGGAAGTAAATGTGATGAACGGCAAAAGCGAAGTGAGCCTCATGAGTTGCTGTTAGATCACGGTGGCGTGCTCCCTTTGTGTTTCCTCTGATCCCATAGCGGACCAGTGATGAAGAGCGTTATTATACCAGTAGAGAGGGCAGAGGCTGGAGGCTGCTGCAAATATACAGCAATCTCCACATTCACGAAGCGGATTAAAGGTGAAATGATTCGTCAGCGCCCGGTCTCATTAGCTGCTGGCCCTGATAGGGAAATAAACAAGTGACAGAAACTTTGAACAAAAGCTGCTTTTGTTGTCAGACTTGTTGTTTTTGTTCCCAGTTCACTAAAGAGAACGTTGCTCCAGAGGTTGTTCGTTTTTAACGACTGTAGATTTTTCTCCAGGACACGGCGTTTCAGGCTCAGTGTGAAGCTGTTTTGGCTCATGAATCGAAGGGTGGAGAACTTCATTTGGCTGACATTTCACTTTGCTTTGGGCTCTTCTTTTAGTTTTGGAGCGATACAGACTTGTTGAGAACAACTGTGGAACAGACAATTGGCCTGGATATTTAAAGATTCTTGACTTGGATTTGGTTGTTAGGGGACCCCCCCCCCCCCCCCCCCCCCCCCCCCCCCCCCCCC
>SSNR01000423.1:297581-396904 GCA_006937965.1 Callopanchax toddi | reverse complement strand
CCCCCCCCCCCCCCCCCCTTTCCCCACCACCCCCTGTGTTTTCTGGGTTTCTCAAACACAACTACACACAGCTAGAGGAAAACTATTGAAGGTTTGTTTTCAACAACCATGATTTAGACGACTTTCTTCCTGCTTTGTGTTTTTCCCTCAGCACAGTGATCAGCCTGGAAATTCAGCGTGCTGCGCTTACTGACAGGTTGTTTATGTGGTTTTGGCGTTTTGCTATTAGATTGCATAACAATGTCTGACAGTTTGACAGGTTCTATGATTGTGTATCAACATCTAAATATCGGAGATCATTTTTAAGGTTTTTATTATTATAATAGGATGCTGTTTTTATTCAGGAATGTTTCTCATCGCTGGAGTTCTTCTATAACTGAAATACCTCAGGAAAACACAACTACAGAGGCAAAGTTGGTGCACAAAAGTTATAAAAATATAGTTTGGCTAAAATTAAGTCAGTAAACGATGCCATAATGTTCTAGGGTGGAATTATAAGGACATTATTTATTTTTAGGGGGATGTCCTGATTAGAGATGCACCGATTCAGCTTTTTCAGTCCTGATCCCGATCCTGATAATTGGGCTATGTGGATCAGTGGATACCCGGTATCCACATATACTATTGCAAACACTAAAATATTTTAATATAAGTTGTAATAAACCTCAAACATAATATAACTTGGACCAGAAAGCCCTCAAAATGGTCTAACATTTGTACTTCGTGAGTTACAGTGTAAAGTAATGTAGTTTGACACATTATTTCTCTGTTCATAACTAGGATAAAGTGTAGTAAATAATATCGGGTCTAGTATTGGCCAATTTTACCGATCCACCGATACAGCTAAAAGACCTGGATCAGCACCGATATCTGATTTAGTATTGGTATCAGTGCATCCCTAATCCTGATCCAGTTTTAGGTGAATGGGGTCCAGTTCACTGTGTTTTTCCTTATTTGGTGTTGGATCATCGCTCAGCTCCCAATCTCGATTGTTGACTTACTTTCTATGGATTTACTTCAAACGGGCTGTAGTAAGGCACCAATGTTTTCTGAGCGGTTTCCATTAGGGGTTGGAGGCAGGCTCAAGACAGGGGCGGATCTAGGGGGGGGGGGCATACCACCCTGACAACAAGCTTGGCCCCCATGTGGCCCCATGTTAAGTGCTTAGTGTTTTAGAATGTACCCCTTTAAAAAAGCAGCTGGCCCCTGCCTGGCCCCCCCTCAGATTTTTTTCTAGATCTGCCACTGGCTCAAGGAGAGCAGCAACCAATGTGAGCGCCACGCTTAAAATCTCTAAGGTTGTTTCACTTTTGCTCTGCTTAATTTTAGACAAAATACTTCACTTCAATGTGAATAAGAAGTTAAATAACTAGTGGAATTACATTAGCTCATCTTCCTGCAGTCTGTGTTTGTTTTAATCACCAGTTGTGTAGTTAAAGCAGCTCAGAACTGCTTTAACTACACAACAGTTTTCAGCTAAATTCATAGTGTTGTTTTTTTTTAACATCGCCAGCTGGTGTTTCTAGATCCTAGTTATGTGTAACTCCCATTCAAAGTGTTTTTTTTAAAGAAATATATCAATAAAGAGCATTCACAAGCATTGATTGTTACTAAAGCCTGATTTATGCTTCTCCATCGGCTGCGCAAGTGAGAGACGCAGACGTATTGACGTAGGCGTTTTGCCTTCAGACTTCTGCCGTAACAACAGAGGGCGTAGCACCGGGGAGCAGTACATTCACGTCGCTGATTACTATTTCCTGGATACGCACTTGCGCAATCTGAAAAATGGCGAGCAATAGACGTAGACTGTTGCTCGAATTGGAACTGTGTGATATACAAGAAGAAATGCTTATAATGATGAAACACGAGCGAGAGCGTAAAAGGAGACACCGGCGTCGGTGGGATGTCCGGCCACTAAATAGGACGAGGCAGATCACAGGCGAATTTTCAGGGCTCGTGCGACCTTTGAGGGAAATGGATGAAGAAATGCATGATCCATATCGATAAAGTGTTGCTAGATTCCTTGTTCGAGACCTATACTGTTGAAAAATTCACAGGAAATGGCGTCATGCCGGAAATGATCTCAGATTGTTGGCCCAACCAATCACTCGCTTGCGCTCTCCGTCTCATTTGATGGATGTTTAGAAAAGTTCCCTCGTCTCCGTCCGTCCTTGTGTCCTCGTCGGGGACCCCACGCAGTGACGTATAATGCATCCGACCCAACGTAGAAGCATAAATGAGGCTTTATTAGACTGGTGATATTTAGACGTCTGTCAGCAGGACGAACGAGTCAAACCCTGTGATCTGTGTAGGGAAACTGTCTCCCTGCTCTGTGATCCTCTACAGAAGCTCACATGCTTTGATTAAAATGAGACAAGTATTGACCTGAGACTCGATGGTGGTGAGATATTTAATAGTAAATGACTTGGATTGGTATTGAGGATAAACGTTTGTTTTTATTTCTATACCTTTACATGCTTTATTAGAAAAAATTTATCATAAAAGTAAAACTATTGTATATTTTTTCTGAACATCAGGTTGTCTACTGGATTTTCCTCCATTGACATTTCTAATTACTGTCTTCCTAATCTTTATTTGTCTTTCTCACAGCAAGAAAGTGCTGCCGATTTTCCACTAAATAACTCCAGCTCTGTTTAAAATCTGCAGATGTCTGAAAGTCTGAAAGCCTAATTCCTGGTCCGGGTTGTGTCTCAGGTCTGATTGAGCGAGGAGATTGCTGGAACTGCCACGAGCTCCGAATTGGCTCCGACATCTGGGTTTTGTCTCAAATCTTAAAAACTTGCCCGAGACGGTCTAATTCACTCACTGTGTGACTGGCTTTAAGGGATTAATACTGCAGACTTGTGATATCGCACCATGCCAAACCCAGCGATAGCTTAAAAATAAAATCTCAAAATTAATTTAAAACTGGCAGCGATTCGATGCAAAGGTGCCAAAAAAGTAGAGAGGTGTGACCTATTTTTCATCACACCTACAATGAAACCTTGTTGCTATGTTGTCAAAAATAATAACACACTAATTAAAATATTTCTGTTTGTAAATTAAGAAAAGGGATCAATTTCACCTACAATAACCAGCAAATTTAATTAATTCTGATTTGAAAACTATAATAGCTTGTGGATTTTCATTTAAAAATAGGTTAAAAATGATGCATCTAGTTCATACTGCAGCAAACTGTCGTCCTTTTGAGACAGTCAATCAAATAAAACTGTTTAGATCCAAAAACTAAATCTCAGTTAGTCACTTTACAAGAGTTAGTGATAAAATATCGTCCCAAAAACATGCTTGAAGTCACTCAGAATATAGTTTTGACCTGTAGTGAATGTCAGAATGACTGAACTCATTTTAGCTCTGGATAAAAATGTCTGCCCAAAGCAGGAGGCTGTGAACTATAGTTTATTAGGAAAGGTGTTGAACTGCTGAGTCCTCGAAAACTGAAGGTGAAATAACAAGACAAACACTGTGATGCATGACGAGCTGCACCCGGGCCTTCCCTGGGAGTTTGCTGGGACCGTGTTTGAGGTGCTGCTGCTGTTTCAGGCGAACCTTCATGAAGTTTTGTCCCTCGGAGATGGAAACCATGTTTGAAACAGCTTGACGCAGCATCAAGTGGGGTTGTGTTCAGCGGGGGAATCCACAACCTAAACTTCTTTGTCAGTTATGGGTGAAGTTGAGAAAACTTTTGAACAGTTTGAAGAAGAAAATTGAATTCCATCACTGTAGGACGAGGATTAATTATTGATTAAAAACATTTAATGCGCTTTACATTAAATATTAGTGGAGAACTTTGACGGTTCTTTGATGAGCTGAGATCAGAAAAACGCCGGGGTTCTCGTGCGACTCTCTCCCCTGAGAGCTCTTTCAGAGGACAAACTTGTAACTCATTTGACATACATTTATCTTTTGAGCACTTACAAAGCTTCAGATTCTTTGAAAAATGGATGAAGTTTCAAATAGATTTGGTATAAAAAGACTTCCATATAAGCTGATGAAGCCGTATCAGTCAAGACTTTTGGAGAACAATGCAACATTCTCGCTCTTATCTCCACTTTTTGCACAGACTTGTTTGTCAGCTCCGGTGGAAAACGCTCCGCGCAGCCTCGGCTGTAGCTGCAGTTGATCTGAAATATCAAATAATTGGCTGCGTTGCCTTTTGGGAAAGCTTCTCCATTTTGTTTTCTGGTTGATTGGCTGTGTTTACACCCCCTGCGCCACACTGATGTAGAAAGTCAGTAAATGAACAATCTAATACCTGAAATGCAGCCTATTCTACTTTAGTTTGACGTTCTACTTCCTGGAGTGGCTCCATTGTTACAGCAAAGGTGACCTGTTACACACGACGTGTAATATAGAAGTCTGGTCATGTGCAACCGAGGCCGGATGAAATTCACTTTCCAGCACATCTGTCTGCACCTCCTTTGTGGCTCAAAGGGCAAACCAAGGGCACGGACATGAGTGATAAATATAAAGACGTGTCTATAAATTACAGATGGGCTGACTTTATGGCAACTCCAATGTTGCCAAGGGCTGTTTGGCTCGGTCTCGTGTTGTCCTGTGTCAGAGCCGTAGCGGCGCAGCCAGGAGCTTTGTCCTTGTGTCGGCTTTGTGAGCACTTGCCAGCTGGATCCCACCCAGTCCCAGAATGTGTGCTTCCACTCCCCTCTCACTTCCAGCCCTCCGTTTCAAGAGGTACAACAAAATGAAATCACATCCATATGAGGACGGCTCCGGGATGAAGAGCTCATCTTTCTGTCTGGGACCCGCGTCTCCTGACACTCATTGTTTAACGGTGTCACATCGCAACACGTTTCCGGGGCGGTGGGTAAACATTTCCTGATGTGTCGTTTTTTTTTTTTCCATGTACGTGCCTGTCACCTCAGTGAGATGATGATGAACTGCACGGTCACGTCTGCCATGTAAGCACTGGGAAACGCTAATGAGATTGCAGCCTGTTAAAGAGAGTGAAGCCAGGAGTTTTTGGCCGTGGACAGGAACCTCGTGTATTTGTGTTTAGAACTCTCTCTTGCTCTTCATTGCTTACGTTTCCGGCCTCTAATGGTTATAAAGTGGATGTCTCTTCCTCTGGGTTGATTGATCACCTAAAGTACAGACCACTCTTGCACTGTAATACGCTCATTCAGCCCAGCAGCCATTTTTTCCCTCAACATACAGTTCCCTCAAACCCCCACCGACACGACTACAAGGATGTTTGGAGTCAGAGAGCTGTGAAACGTAGCCTGTGTGCCAGAGGCGCTGTATCCTCCTCAGCGCTGAAGTCTACCCTCGCTTTTTTTTTCATCGGATGAACCCATTTCTCCCTTTCTGCCCTCTTATCTTTTTGGTTACTTCGGTATCACTTCCATTTCTCTCAGTCTTTAACTCTCTTTTACAGACTTGTTTCACCTTTCCCCTATTTTTGCTTTCCATCCGCCCATCTGTGTCCTTCTCCTCTTTTCCTCCATCCTGTTCTCTCCACTCTCCTTCCCCCAGATTAGGTCAGTAACTAGTGACCCAAAAAGTGGACCAGGATCTAAGCAGAGAAAAATAACAGTGAAAGAAAAAAAAAATCAGTGAGTGAGACAGTAACAGAGAAATGGGCGGAAAGCAGCATCAGCAGGGATTTAGTTTAGTCAAACAGGAAGTGGGACGAACCAAAGGATAGACTGAATGGGTATTTCAGTCTACCCCTCTGTTAAGTCATTGTTTTCACTGGTAAGGCAGTGAGCACGCTGCATTTTTGTTTCCTTTTTTGTAACTGGGTCTGAAACTGTTCCAGCGTGTTCTCGTGTGTCTGCAGTCACGTCTGGTATTCCTGCAGCTGGAAAAATAAAAAGCAGCTCGACAGTAGAGTGGACAAACTGATTTTAAGGAATTCATTTTGTAGTTAAAAAAACCATGAATTAGTTGAATTGATGCACAGTAAATTAAGAGCGATTTTATAATTGCTGTGCCTGTATATCTGTGTTTGTTATATCTCATAAGCCACTGAATGGGTTTTAATAAAACTCTCATAAAGTAATCATTTGAAGTACATCTGATTAACTTTGAAGTCAGTTGGAATCGAGATGGTTACAGCTAACACGTAAATGGCGTTACAGTAGTCCCTCGTTTATCGTGGGAGTTACGTCCTAAAAATAAACTGCAACAGGCGAAATCTGTGAAGTAGCAGCCTAATTTTTTACAGTTATTGCAGATGTTTTAAGGCTGTAAAACCCCAAACTGCACACTTTTTCTCTCTTGTTTAAACACTCTTGTGAGTCATTTTGTAAATGTAACTGATGCATTGATGGCGTTTGAAAGATCCAACCCGAACATCGTGGGTTTCATCGCGGTATGAAGCCCGCAGCACTGTTTTCACCTGCTGAGAAGCTGCAAGTGAGCAGAGCTGCACTGTACTTCTCACCTCCCGCTGCGCTGCAGGCAAAGAAGCTCTCACAGCGGGGTGTGACTCGGTCTGCAGGTCAGGTGGAGAGGCACCCAGCTGCTCGTGGGTGGTCTAGTCAAGTGCACAGCGCGAGTTCTCCAGAGGACACACTGCACCCCGCGTCAGTGACATACAGGCAGCAGCGTCGGCACTGCATGGGACATCGATTGACAATGATCGGGATGCAGAACACAATGCGCTGTAAAAAAAAAAAGCAAAGCATGCACAATTGCACAAAAAATATCCGCAAAACAGCGAGGTCACGAAAGAACGAGGGGCCGCTGTAACTATACCTTGTAGGGGTGTCGTTTTGTCCTTGGAGACACTTCACCCACCTTGCCTACTGGTGGTGGTCAGAGGGACTTGGCGGGCGCTGGTGCATGGCATCCCTGCCTTCGTCAGCATGCCCCAGGGCAGCTGAGGCTACAACATATTAGCAGTGTGTGGATGGGTGAATAACTGTTGTACAGCGCTTTGGGGAGTGTAGAATACTCTAGATAGCGCTTTGTAAATACAGGACATTTACCAGTATTACAAATATTGAGCTAAAAGTTGGTGTTTTAATAGCAAACAGTCACCTCTAACAAATATTCCAAGCACTAACTGATCACAGGAGGTATTTGTTTTAAAAATTGACATAAAGTTTGAAGTCAAATGTTTAAGATGGCCGCTACAGTCAACTGAACTTACAAAACGTATGAAAAGCTGTAACTCTGCCATTTTCACACGTATTGACCCAAAATGTGGTGTGATAGTAGTTATCGTGCAAGATCTTAGCTTAAAACTTTAACATTAACTGTTGGAGTCAACCCTGTTTTTACCAGCATGTCTCATGAACTACTGCAGGGATTTTCATGAAACTCTCAGAAAGTAATCACTGGATAATCATCTACAACTCATCCATTTTTGGAGTTGACTTCTTTCAAGATGGCCCTCACAGCTAATAAATCTTAGCAAACACAAAAATGGCTAAAACTCAGTCAGTTCTACAGATTAAAACTGCAATTTCACTCAGCATATACTCTGAGTGCTAACAGAGCATCGCATGAGGTCAAGATGTCATCAAAACAGCTATAACTCTGTCATCCTCTTAGCTTAAAAGTCTACCTTTAAAGGTGGCTGGTGATAAGCATTCCTTTAAAGAACCCTAAAGGCCTTTTAATAAGATGCTGCAAAATATTAGAAGTGTTCCAGCGAATCAAATCTCTTGTTGCTCGGACAAAACAAGTCATTTTCCCATTCAGTTCTGGACGTTTTATAAACTAATCAGTTAACCAACTGTAAGACCTGTTCAAACCTGCACTAGTTTTTCTGGATTGACCAAATCCGCTCATCAATTGTTTTTTTTTTTTTTTTGGTATCCTTTTTACGTTTACTTCCTGAATGGTTTCTGGTCACATTAACAGATGAACAAAGCTTTTCTTACTATTATTTTCTGCAGATCTGGAGCTTTTTTAAAAATCAGAGATCCAAGTGAATGAGGGGAAAACAAAGTGTTTGCTACAGTGTTTTGAATCCAGGCAAAGTGGAAAATAATGATAACTGGAGCTGATAACAACTACTCTTATAGCTATAAGAGCACTTAGACCCTCGAAGCCAATCAGAGACGTTTATTACATCAGCTGTTCAGTAATAATCTGAGGAGGCTAAGCTTGTATTTTCAGCCACTCCCATCCACTGCCAATATAATATACACCACCACAGCATGTGTGACCTGATAAACTGAATCATCATGGCGATATGACAGGATGCTGCCAGAAGAACGCTCTAAGGAATGTGGCATTCTGCCTCACTTATATAAACCTGTGAGAAATGTGAATGTTCAGCTGAGTAGCATCACTCTAACAGACTGATGACACTATTAATGTTGACTGTTTTATATTTAAAAATTGCTTTACTCGTTTTTTTTATATTAAAAATAATCTTGCTAAAGGTAGAGATGGCAGGATTGCTAAGCTAATGTCTAGTCACAGCAGACCAAAGTGGAAAACCAAATTAAAAAATACAACCTCTAATTTAAAAATGTCATAGTGGTTTCTGTAAATGCTGGAAAACCTTACATAGCTGTAAATCTTACATTCAATTGTTAATTACATAGATTTTTATGGTTATTTGGAGCAGGAAAGCTAGTGATCTGTAGCATTTCCTGCTTGTTTTCATAATATTTTGGTCAGGATGACCATGTGATGCAGAATTGTTGGCAGTTCCATCAAATTTGGAGATTAGAGTTGTGTTTTACTGTAAGATGCATAAATCCACTTTGTAACTGGCAAGTTTTTAAACAGATGTTTCAGTCTGTTTTACAAGAAATAACAAATATAAACAACATGCAATAAAAAGCACATGCTCATACGGACAGAATAAGGCAGACAAAAGCAAATCACGTTTAAATATCTGCTCTAAATTGGTGCAAGCATCAGTACTGTTTACGTTACTGTAAGCAAAAACATACATGTATTGCTATAAATATTTATACAAATTGTGCACACACATTGCAGAACATTTTTCATAATTTGTAACCATCAAATTTTATATTTCAAAGTGTTAGTTTGAAAATCAAAAAGATGCATCAGAGGGAAACTCCCACAACACAAATCTGTTTAGTACTTTTAAAAACCTTTATTACTTTAAATTTCATTAAATCGCTGAACTCATTCATTAAAGAAGTTTTGTATTTGAAAGTAATATACAATAAGTGCATTATTTTATTATAAATTAACAACCTAGTGAAACTTCATTATTAGTGGTGGGACTCGATTTTTAAAATCAATCGAATTATTACAGGCTTTGTAACTAATTAATCTCAATTTATTGCAATTTAATAGTACAAGAAAAATTGCCCCTAAAAGTGGTTTTTTTTATTTAAAATATTTTAAGTGGGGGACAAAATCAAATAATAGTAAATTCAAAATGCATTTAAATTCAAAACAGTAGAAAAACAAAAAAATTCTCTCTGGCTAAAATTGGACGGATCTAAAAGTTCAGAACTTTATTATTTCATTAGAAGGTTTATTAATGCCAGTCTTAAACAACAGGCTCATCATGGGAACTGGGAACAAAACTTTAGCTCCGCCCCACGGACTATTAGTTCCACTTCCATCAATTAACGATTAATTGCGTTCATTTTTTTAACACTTTTTTTCTAATTAATTATTTTTATTATTAACTTTTATTTAGCCAGGAAAGTCCCATTGAGTTACAGAAACTCTTTTACAAGGGAGTCCTGGGTTACCACCTATAGGGCATGTTGTGGTCTGTGGGGGACACCGGAGTACTGCATGGGGAGAACATGCAACTCCACGCAGAACAGCCACAGCTGGGATTCGAACCTGCGACCTTCTTGCTGCGAGGCAACAGTGCTAACCACTGCGCCACCATGCAGCCAATCAATCAAAATTAATGTGTTAAATTCCCACCCCTATTCATTATAAATGATTTTATAAATAGCTGATGCATATGATCATAATAACAGAATTATTTATGGCTTTTATGATCGTAAATCTATTGCATTTATTGTTGTTTTATTTGCAGATTCCCATAAATCCACACAATAAAATTTTAAAACGCATTCAAATAGCTATACAACACATAATCCTCATAAACCTTCAACTTAAATCCTGTAAATAATTTCTAATTTTAGTCCAGATCTGGATTTACCAGAAAGGGTCAAGCTTCACCTGAAAGAGAGAAGAATAAAAGGTCATTGTTAACGCGTATCACGTCTTTGCAGCAGACACCTGAAACAGTGAATATGTGTGAGTGGATGAATCACCAGGCAGACAGATGCTTAACAGATGGCGGAGGCTCCACTTCTCTGTATCAGAGGTGACACACATTGTTGAGGGCATGTTTGATGCCACCGCTGGAGCCTGAGCTTACAGTGAGCAATGCTTTAGTCACCTAAGATTACAAGAATACCCTCCGTTTCAACAACAAAACAAACAGAGAACAAAGGCAAAAAACATGCCTCTATCACCACGTGTTCAATAATGGATAAGGGAGGATAACGGCGGAGCCCCTGGTTGACCTGTTAGGACCCCCTCAGCCATGTCCTGGCTGAATAAATGTATAGGTATAGATTGGCTGCAAGTCCAGTGGGATAAAGTAGTTTGCTCAGTATTCATACCTTGTTTTACAGTCTCAGTGGCACCGTGCCTTTAACACTCCAGTTAATTATCCTGTTCATCCTGGTGAGGGGAATGTGGGGTCAATACTCCTTTTGTGCTGCCTTCTGGTGGGTCAAATAGCGGGGCAGTGAGAAAATGGAATCGGGGCTGGATATGTGGAGGCAAATTCACAACTAAAATGAGAAGCACAGAATAGGATGAAGTCTATATCAGCTGAAGATGTTCTCGGTAATTTCCTGTCTTTGGTTCCTTTTCCCCTCAGACGGCTCTTTTTTATGCTTTTTTTTTTTTTTTTTGTTCCTGCAAACTTCCATGTCCTAACAGGCAGAGTAAACACCCACTAATGCATGAGTCATTTCGCCTTTTGAATGTCTCGTTAAAGTTTTTTTTTCCTTGTCGGTTGAGAATCTTTTGCATCCTGACAAACAATTTTATAAAATAACATTCTGAGCTGCGTGGAGAGGCAGCGCTTTCAAGGTAAACGTGTGGCTTCTCTGTATTTCATGCAGAGTTAGATCAGTTTACTTCAGTGCGAGAGGTCACTCAGCCAATTGTCAGCGTGCTGCCTGACAGCAACAGCTGAGGAAGGCGTAAAAAGCAGCAGTAGATCAGATCAGTGTTGATGCTGGTCACCTGTGCACAAGCATTTATCTCTCAGAAGTGTCCCGCTGTTTCTCTGAGGAGCAGTTGCATGTGTGAAAAGGACTTTCATGTGCAAGTTGTTGTTTCTCATATCTGTCTGTCTACATCTTCAGCAGACTCCGTATATATAGATCTACATATGGCTGAGGGTATTAATAACCTGTCTGCTGAGGCATGCGTCTGCCTTTCCTGTCTGCCTCAAGGAATGTTGGGAATTTAGAGTAAATATATTCCTATCTCCACCACTCCTCACTGCTGTATATTAAAAACTAGAGGTTTGAAATGAACATGCCTCAGTCTGGTGTAGTTTGTGATTTGAATGAGTGAAGGATCCCCCCCCCCCCCCCCCCCCCCCCCCCCCCCCCCCCCCCGTTACAGATTCAGCTCATGTAAATTAGGAATGACAGCTCCCTTGAGTGTTTGCGTGTTCAATAATCAATACAATAAAGAAAGATTTTCAAAGACGAAAATTTGCATCTTTTTATAAGGCTTGCAGGGGAAAAAAATAACACACCAAAGGCACCTTGGTGCAGTAATAAGCAAAATGTCACTCCCATCATTATCGTGAAGTGACAGCTTGCAAATGTGCTGCATGAAATTAGAAGGAAAAAAAAACACTGTGGAGGACTTGTTTATTTTTTGGGTTCAGGTTGACATAAGAGTAATCACTTTGTGGCTCACAGCTCTGGGAGTTCTGACTGTTTGGATGGAAGTTAGTTCTGTTTTAGTTCCCAGGCTCCAGTTGGTTGGGTGGGCTTTTCCCATTGGATCCAGTTTCCAGAGCAGCATGGGGTGCAAAGTCACGACTCTGAAATCCCTGGAGTCTCGTCTTTGTTGGGGATCTGTTGTCTAAAATAAACAGGTCGAGGCACAAGTCGCCTCCAGAATGGGGACCAGCTCACCACGCTCGGTTTAACTCCCACAGTCTATTTTTACCCTTCTTGGGCAGATTGTTTTCAAGCCTCAACAGTTAAATGGCACCATGTTGACTGGCCTTTTAAGTGAACTTGAAAGAGAGAAAACATTTGGCAACAGCAGGAGGAAACAAACAAAACCCAGGACACAAAAAAAGTTCAAGCCGCTCATGTATCCAGTCTAACTAGGCTGCTAACTGCTGTGAAATAAGAGGCCCCAAGACGGGATCCCCATTCCGTTCACTGTACGACAGGCTGGGTTCAGTTTGAAGCTCTCAGTTTAAATCCAGTCTTGTGTAAGCATAACACACAGTTTCTGGAATGCACAGCATAAGCTTCTACTCAGAGTCAGAGGAGGCTTTCACCGGGAGAAAGAGTCCTCGAGCCATATTTGTATGTTCATGATGATCAGCAAGAGCCGGTGGCCATATATAGGATTGTTGTTGAAAGATGGAGTTTTCTTGGTTTGGAAGCAACTACCGGTATATAGAATGTCACGGAGAACCGGTTATTAAAAATAAACTAGAGATTAAACCGAAGTCGAGTTAGTGGAAATAGCCTCCTGGGTGGTGGCAGATATAAGCAGCGTTACCTTATCTCCTCCCTCACCTGTTATGAGAGCAGAGAACATTAGCAAGGCAATCTGCGCCGTGTGCCCACTCCACCTACACACCTATCACTTCCATGCACTTTATTACCATTAGTCACATATTCTCTCGTGAGTGTTCTTGCTCCTTTCGTGTGCATGCTCTTTTTTGCTCAAACAGAAACCAAATATCAGAGAAACCCAAAGCTAAAGTTCTGCCCGTTTCCAGTGGGAACACAGGAACAAAGGCAGTCTTTGATCCAGCAGAATGGCTTTGCTTTCTGCTATGTTTCTGTGTTTGGACCATTGTGATTTCCTCACTGCTGTGCTCCCAGGACTGACACACTGGGCTCCCAACTGCCATGGCAACTTGGATCTAGTTGCATCAAAATATTAAAGGGAGTTTTCCTGGGTGAGATGCCAAAACTGAACATGGTTTTTTTTCTAATCACATACTGCTGCTACTGCCTGAGCTGGCTCATGAGTTGATATCTCATGTGGGAGATGGTGCGGATCGGCAGAAATGATTAAATAAAAGATAGTTTCAAGCTTTATAGGCTGGCCGGTGTAATGAAAACACCAATCTTCGCTGAGTGGATAATGCAAACGGCCGCCATCGTTTGTCTGCTTTGCATTGTGGCTTTCATTTTTAATAAAGACTCA
This sequence comes from Callopanchax toddi, assembly GCA_006937965.1. NCBI lineage: Eukaryota > Metazoa > Chordata > Actinopteri > Cyprinodontiformes > Nothobranchiidae > Callopanchax > Callopanchax toddi. The sequence continues at coordinate 383,527 of SSNR01000423.1, read as the reverse complement.
CAAGATGAAGGAATCTAAATCCACTTAAAAGTGAAAAGTGGGATCAAATTCATTTAATTCTGGTGGTGTCTGAGCCGTTTTAGCATCCAGCATCTGCACAAAGTATTGATTTTATTTTTAAAACCCCATCACAAAGTCTGAATGGTGGTGTGATTGTTTCGCTCGCCCACCGTCACACGGGCGAATCGGAGGGGAAGCAGAAAGCTTTTAACAGAGACAACTAAACACATGGGTGTCACTTGTTAAAGGATTTCCAAATATATGTGAAGTCAAAGTCCTGGTGAGTCTTTACTAGTGATCCATCCAGCTTCTGAACCGCTTTATCCTTCGGTGAGGGTCACGGGAAGCTGGTGCCCGTCTTCAGGAGTCACCAGACGAAAGACGAGTGAGACAACCTGGACAGGTTGCCAGTCCATCACAGGGTCACAGAATGGTAAATGGTAAATGGCTTGTATTTATAGAGCGCTTTCTACAGTGCAGAACACCCCAAAGCGCTGTACAACACAAACAGTCACTCACCCATTCACACTCACACTCACACACTGGTGGTGATAAACTACGTTGTAGTCTCAGCTGCCCTTGGACACTCTGACAGAGGCAGGGGCTGCCATGCACCGGCGCCCTCCAAGACCCTCTGACCACCACCAGTAGGCAAGTTGGGTGAAGTGTCTTGCCCAAGGACACAACGACAATCTAACCCAGCCGGAGCTGGGGATCGAACCGGCGACCCTCCGGTTGCCAGACCGGCCACTCTACCAACTGAGCTAATGCCGCCCACAGAGAGACAAACAACCATTTACACACAACTTAGAGTCACCAATCAGCTTAAAGTGCATGTTTTTGGTCTGTGGGAGAAAGCCGGAGTACCCGGAGAAAACACACACATGCATTGGGAGAACATGCAAACTCCAGGCAGAGGCTTAAAGCCAGGAAGTGAACCTATAAGGTTTGTGCCAAAAGGATCGACCAAAAAATACAGACGCATGCAAAATATATCCAAATATTGCAACCAAACATAAGACTGTTGAGTGAAAAACATCTTTAACAGTTCAATGACTGTAATTTAACATAATTCATACAATCTGACATTTACAAAGCAAAACAGGACTTACCTTGGGGATATTTTCCCTATGTCCCGCCGTGTACCACATCCGGGTCAAGCTTTCTTCTTCTTCTTTTAAATTTTAGTCCAGACAGCTAGCGTCACCCCACTCCAAAGCCTCATAACCAATAAGATCGAAGCACTGGCTAGCCCCTCCCACTGAGACTTTTTTCCAAAATCAGAAGCAGAAATTGAGAGCAGAATCAAACGGAGGCAAAGCTAAAGCTAAAAGCTAAGGACAGAACCAAACCATGCCCTTCAGAATAAAAGCCTAAATGGTACAGAATGAAGCAAAATCAAGTCAGAACCAAAAAGGTGTTTCAAAGAATTAAAACATGAATTGTTAAGGAGTAAAAATAAGTATTTGGTTTAGAAACATAAATATTTACTTATGAAATAGTTTATTTTGATTTTGGAGTGATTTTTTTGATTTTGAGTTTCAGACTTTTGCTTCCAAAATGTTCTTTTTGGTTGCAATATTTGGATATATTTTGCATGTGTCTGGGTTTTTTGGTTGATCCTTTTGGCACAAACCTTATCCCATATGAACCTGCAATCTCTATGCTGTGAGTCAGCTGTGCTACCTACTGCAGCCCCTTTACTAGTGAAATCACTCACATCTCCCTATCAGCTGCTGGTCTGCCAGAGACGACTTGATCATTACTGAATGTGTCATTGTCCTGATAGTGGCGCTTTAATGGCAACCCATTTGCTGGCAGTCCCCTTGTATCAACACCCTCACCTGCTTCCTGTGCCTCCGCAAGACCCTGGAAAGCTTTCATAGATTAGCAGCTTAAATTGATTTGGGTTCATTCATAAAGCACACATTCAGGCGATCATTTCAAGGGGAGGTTGCTCAAAGTGCGTTCAGCTGATCTTCCCATCTTTACCACAATCCACGGGATCAGCAGCTGTCCCGACAGCTCGGACTAAAGGATAGCAGTTTAGAAGCAAGTGTTATTTTTTCCCTAACATCGCCGAATCTCAGCGGGAGCAGCTGGCTCAAGACGTGAAATCCGTCAAAGCCGTTCAGCTCAACGTGTTTCCAACTGACCGCGATGCGCCTCGCCACCTGACATTAGAAGATAACCGTAGAGGAGTAGGCGGCTGGCCAGAGTGTGGGCTGGAGCACTCAGCCTCATTCATGATGGATGACGAATAGCTCATCATGTGCAAAAAGGGAGATAATAGAAGTTGAGAAGTCAGGCCTGCTGATAACAGCGCAGACTGTCAGCAACACAGTGGAGTTGACAAAGTATAGGTTGTACTGTAGTGATTGCCTGCTTGATATCTCTACTTGCATCTTTTTCTCTGTTGACTGGACAAGAAATATTGTTTTTTTTTCCTGCTGCTGTAACTGCTCAAACTCTTCAAAGTGAAGCAGCAATAATAGAGGTGGGCGAGTTTGACATCATATTGTAGTTTTCACTCATACACGGCAGTGACACGAAGGTCATTCTGAAAGACATCTGTTTAACCGACTCCAGCTGCAAACGCAAAATGTCAATAAAAGCAGCAGCAGCCATGTGGCACGCTGAGGCCCGGCTGTACCAAGCTGGGTTCGTAAGGCTGAGCGTCCATTATTATCTCAGCATCGTGTCATCCTGCCTCCATTGTGACTGAAACTGCAATAATTTAGCATCTACTTTCAGGCAAAGCGGCTGAGTCGACTTAGACTTCATTTTCCCTGTCAATCAGACAGATAAACTGCCTAAAATCAATTTGTTAAAGGGGATTTTTTCAGTGTGCTTCTGTGGAAAAGTGACAAATAAAAACTACCCCACCTGTTGTAGATAGTCTCCTTGGTGGCCTCTTTGCAGATAGTATATGGTTATTTAGAAGTGTAAGTATCACCTGCAGCAATTAAAGGTAACACATCCAGTTCATCCAGCAGGAAGTTCTTAATATTTCTGCTAAAAAATCACGTGAGGTAAAACAATCCATAGAGGAGATTTATTTAAAATATGTTGGTGATTTAAGGACCTTTAATATGTTTAGAAAGGGATTTTAGGGTTTACTTTTTTTTGTGAATATGCATCTGTATTTGTTCATATATTGAGAATAATTTGGAGTTTTTAATGTGATGTTTGGATTCGATTGGACAGATTTTTTTTGTGTTCCTGATGAAGAATTTTCCTCTTTAAATTTGGCTGTCCTCCTCATACCCACCTGTTGTTCAAAGTATGTTTCAATCCAATCCAACTTTATCTATAAAGCACTTTAAACAACCAGTACAGGCCAAGCAGCATCCAAACTATCTATGAAAAGCATTCTATGAAAGGTAAAATAGTAACTTATAACAGAATCTTTCTTCAAAATGGTTGAAAACACCCATTTAAAGCTGCTTCCGACGTCCCAAGGCCCCTCCCGAAACATCCCGTCTCCCCCTCCCACTCCCTCTAACCCAGGCATGTCCAAAATGCGGCCACTTGTGGCCCTCAGAGGGATTTTAAGAATGATATAATTTAGTCCTCCTGCAGGATAATGATGCAGAGAGATGCTTTCTGATATTTTTATGTTTAGATTTTTACTAAGAGACCCAACAAACAATAAGCTGGTAAATTAGAATATTTTTAAAATTCAAAATTTACTCTCTAATCAAAGTATTTGATTTTTTATTGCCGGTAATCAGCTTTTTCCAGATAATTACATTTCCTGGTAAAAAAACCAACACCTTTACTGACTTTTACTAAAAAGCAGGCTCTAATCATAAAACATGACAGAAGTTTTTAACTAAAAACAGTCGACCAATCTGATCCAGTGACTTTAATGCTCTTTATTATTGAGTCAAACGTACGAGATCCCTGTATGTCTCGTATTCACAAAGATTCTGTTCATTAAAATGCTGCATTTATAAGGAATTTGTGAGCGGAACAAATAAATAAAATCATAATTGCCTTTTCTTTTTATTTAAAAATTTTTCGAACTTTTGTGGCCCTCGAGGACTTTTACACTTGGTGAATTCGGCCCTCGTGTTGAAAAGTTTGGACACCCCTGCTCTAACCCACTCCGGTCTCTAATGAGTTTTTCGCCAAGTTTAGTTGCCAGACTTTTCTTTTTGAAGGTGATGTAGCCCTCGGTAGCTGAGAAATGGCTACGTTTTTAGCAGATCACTTCCGGTATGGCGACTGTAAACAGGAAGAAACAGAGCGTCCTGTGTGCATGATGCACATGCACGTTGATTGACAGCTGATAATGTGGAAACTTGAATTCTTTTGACGTAAAAAAGTCCTGGTCAGTGTGAATTCATAGGGATCTATGAGAGGAAGGAGGGACTTTAGCAGAATAACAAATGTTGTGGAGCCCCACCCATATATCATAGTTTAGAACTGATAAAACTTTGATACATAAATAAATACTCCAGTCTGTAGCTTTATAAAAGCTCAATCCTACAAACAAAAATAAATACTATAAATTACCAATGCCGATACCAGCATCGGGTATCAGTCCAGTACCATGCACTTGTACTCATACTCATAAAAATGCTCTTAAACTATATCTGATACCAGTGTGATGGGAGCTTTATTTCCCTCTGACAGTAACAGTTTGAACACAAACGCTCCAACCCAGTAAATGGCATTAATGCACCATAAAATGAATGCAAGGCACATAAAAAGAAGAAGAAGAAGAGCTGAACAAACCATTTAACGGCAGTGTAGAGGAGGAGCTATGTCAGCGGTGTAGAGGTGTTTCCAGCTGAATGAAGGTGACAAAAGTAAGGCAGACTGCAAATTAGGTTAAATATAGTTCATTTATAAGTTCATTTTAAGGAGTGTAATGATATTAATTAGTACTCTTATCGGTATTCTGCATTGGCAAGTACTCAAATGTAAGGACTTGTCCTCAGTTTTTAAAAATCTGGTATCGGTGCTAGTATAAATGGACAGAACATCTAGCATGTTGTTAGGTATTCATTCACTGATCTACTCTCTGAACTCAACTAAACATATATACATTTTATATTGCTGCAATGCTCTAAAGTCCCCAGCTTACTTATAACCGATTGAAGTTTAAATGTATGTTTTTATTCTGAATTCAAGGCTTAAAACATGTAATTTAACAAGAAAGGGGAGCAGAGAAATAAAGAAGAGAAAACCCGTTTGAAATGAAAAGTCAAAGGTTCTTAAGAAAATCTGACAGCTTTTCATTTTTAAAGTGTTCCTGAGTTGGGCGCTTTCATGTGCCTCTCTTAAAATTCACAATCCCTGCCTCTTATTTTTCTTCATTCTACCTAAAGAAACACCAAAGAAAGATGACAAATATATGGTTGCTGCTCGTTCCACAGCTTTGTTCTGCGTGCTTCAGAGATACTCGGCGTGCGAGACTTCACAGGAGCCGAGCGCTTTTCTCCCGGCGCTTGTTGGCCTGCTACTGGCAACTGGTGCGTGGAGATTTCCCCCGGCGGCGTGCGCTCAGTTTGAAGAGACACATTTAGACTACACCACTCAAAACTTCAAATCAAAAAGGCACTGGAGTTTTACAATTGATTTTTGTGTGGTCACTGCATCTTTTCACTGGTGAAATGTGATGCCAGTCGGTGAAGGGAAACCCTGCATGGTTTCATGTTTTAAAAGAGTCACACTAGATTGTTTAAAACTTGTTTCCTTCACAGAAATATAAAAAAGTTTCTTGGTGGAGGCTCCCCTGGGTTTTACCAAACATTCTCTCTCTTGCAGGCGAGTGAACAAAACAAGAAGGCAGCATTTACAGAACTATCAGAGGCTTAAAGATGTTTTAAGGGTTTTTTTTTTGGTCACTGAAGGCAAAGCGTTCAGTTATTCGTCCCACTGCTTATCGATAGGCTCTCAGCAGGGTGTTGCTGAGTCGGGAAGACACCTGTCCTGAAGCACAGCCGTCTGTAATCATGATCAAAGCTCACATCTGTCAGCTGGAAGCCCACTAGTGCCCTCACTCTTAGCTTTGTTACACTTTTCTACTTAGTGAGCCCTGTGGTTAGACACACAAGAGGCAAATGGGGGATGTGGGAACAGTGGAGGGTGGAGACCGAAACAAGCATGCACCAGGCCCAGGCTTGTGATAGCAGCCTCAGCGGGACCTATTGATCTGTGAGAAAAGATCTACATTCTGTCCAGAGCACCAGCAGAGCTCTGTTTGACGAAGAACGTTCTGCTTTGCTGTGTACTCTGCCTCTCTCTCGCTCTCGTTCTGTTTTGGTTAGCGACGTCTTCATCTGCTTCCTTCACATGCAGCACCTTGTTCGCTCCTCTCCAGTCATCGACCTTCGCCGCTCGTCTTTAAAATGCACCAAATGATTGATCCCACATCATGCATCTCGCAATTAACAGCTCACACATGGGCTAAACATATCATGCTCTGACACTCTCCCCTGTCTCAGCCCTTTGTGATAATTACCCCCTCGCCAGACCTTGAGTTTGAGAAGTAGCACCTCACCAAGGGCAACGTGTCGTGTGCAGAGCCGGGGTGTGATTCATTGGCATGTATATGGTCGGCTGTATATCTTCAGGGAAGAAGTAATAGGTAGCGGCAGTAAAATGAACATGCTGAAAATGGGCCGCTGTCACTTGAGCGTCTGCTAATTTGTCTTTGCACTCATGATATGAATCACCAGGGAATAGAGGCCATTATTATTATTATGTACTAATAGATTAAACAGATCAAATGGCGAGCTTAAGGCTTCATGTGGGACTTCTATGAGGTGGAACTTATATAAACTGAACAAGCTTTGAGATTTCCAACCAACAACTGGAAATAATTCTCATCAGAAAGATAAATGGCTGGGAAACGCTAATTATTATATCAGTTTAATGATGAAACGAGCCCCTTCTTTGTATTTATTAGCCCATAACTTGAACAGGATTTGATAAATGCATCCCTTTATCACAAAGTGTAGTTATAAGCCTCTCAAAGACTGAATAAGGTCGTCGCCGCCCCACTTAAGAGACACAGAAGAACACTCCACTCTCTCAACCATCCAATTGCTTTCTGCTGTGGAATGTCAACTGTGATTCAGACCTAATCTACCAGCCTGATAGTGAGGACCTACAGGGAGCCTGGGGCCCTATAGGCCCATTGCCACTGCCTCATTCGTCTTTAAGACAGGCAGAGACCAGCCTCACGCCTGTCCTGCTGTGCTTGCATATGCAGAGTTATGAGAGGATGCTGAACCCAAAGCTTTCATCCTGTCACAAGTGGCTTCTCTCTAACCCTCAAACTCTCTTGGTGGAGCATGTTTTTTTTTTAAACCTGTGATGGTCCCTTCCCCTGCAGCCTCCTCCGAGGCAACAAGCAGGTGGGACCGCGGAGGTGACAACGAGCAAACAACACGGTGAGCTTCACTAGCTCAGCTGTTTGTGCCGTTTCCTGTTATCATGTCTGTCTCCTGTTTGTTTGGGGAGCTGCTCACACATCACACGTGCATGTTTGCTGAAACAACATTTAATATATTTTTCTTCTTCCTGTTGTAAATTTTAGTCAAAGCCTATGTTGATAGCTTAGTGTCTCTCACAGCCATGCAGACTCCTGCAGATGCTGCAAAAAGTTGCCTGTCATTGTCTTTGTTTCTGCATTAACTAAAGATTTTAGGCCAAATAGCCATCTGCAAGTCATTTATTTGCTTGTGTAAGACACTTTTTGGATGTTTTAAAACCTGTTTCCACAGCATTATAGCTCTGAATCTTTAATAAGCACCAGATGAATAATTTCCCACAGTTAATATATAACATTCAAAGCCATATTGCTTTTTATTATAAAAAAAATTACCATAAACAATGCTGCTTTCCACTTTGCAACTGTACACAATTGTTCTAAACTTGTTCAAATAGTGTAAAAAAAATATTAAAGTTCTTCCAGATTGCAGGAAACAGACGGTCAGCCTTATGTTGAGTTGTTTTCTTTGGCGAGCACACTCGGAAAGTCTTGCATTTGTGGCCAAATGAACGACACGTCGTCCCCAACAAAGAGGCAGAGGTCTGTGTTTGTTCCATTCTAGTGGAAGTCAAACACAGCTTAAGCAAACGTGATCCCCCAACGCGGCAGTAAAGCCGCCAAACAGCTTGTTTCAGCTGGAGCCAGATGCTGACTGATTATTTGATTAAACATTACATGTTTTAATTTTTTTCTCCTTCCTGCTGAAGTAAACCCCATGAAATGAGACATTTGAGATAACAGCTCATCTCGATCCATCCTCTCTTTCTGCTTCCAGCTCACTAAGTAAAGAACACATTAAGGGATAATGAAATAAAAACATTTAAAGAAAGATTTGAACTGAGTGTCAGTCACGAGTGGAATATCACATTACCAGTTGTCCATTGCATTGAGTTTCACTCGCATTAGGAAGTATTATGATACACTCAAATGTGGTTATCGTGGAAATGTGCTCACGTCTGAGCAGCTGAAGTGGTCAGAAATACACAGAGATTTGATTTGATTTGACTTTTTGTTCTTTAAGTTGGTTCCTGTGTGTGTGTCGGTATCTGGAGCTTCTTCTTCAGATATTTTCTGAGGAACGCACAAAAATAAAACGAGAGAAGCTGACGCCCACTCTTGCTATGGATCCAAAACGTGCAGCACGGGGAAGCGAGATGATATTTTAAATGTGTCTCCCTCCTTTTTAGCTCCAAACCTCGACTTCTTTACTTGTGCTGTTTTCCCCTTCTTTCCAGGAGCTGCTGAAGGTTGATGGGATCTGAGACTGGGGGAGGGAAGGGACTCTGGAGGCCGCCTGTGGAATCTTTACATACCAGCAGAGAAAGTGGGAGGGCTTTTTTTTTTACCCCCTCCTCCCGATTTTCCCCCCCAGCTATAGCATCATAAACTGTGCAGCAGCAGCTGGTGTCAGAAAGACAGAAAGAGAAGAGCGACGCCCCGCTATCTCGCTTACCATCTTCTTTAAATAAAAGCCAGTAAGCAGAAAGGGATGGGGGGGAGGAAGAGGGGGATGTTTTACACTAAAGAGCGAAAGATGTGGCACCCATCCCTACAGCAAATCACCAGATGGAGCAGATCTAAATCAAGTTTCCCCCCGCTATAAATACAATGGAAAACAAGTCGACACGTGAAATAATATGCAGCAGCAGATGCTGTGGTCAGCCTCTGTGGATAGAAAGGAGTAATATGCTTCCATGCTTCGCATTTCTCCCCTTAAGTCAACCATGAAGGCGTGCAGTTTAGCACAGACCACAGCCGAAGCAGCCCTGGCAGCAGGAGATGCCATCAGACTGTACTTCCATGGTCGCTTTACTGTGGAAAAACAGTTTATATCCAATGAAAATTAACTCAGGTGATAAAATGCTGCATCCACCTTTATGGTCCAGCAACATTACAGCAGGCTCAGCGCCTCGTCGCGCGGTAATTAAACGTCGAGCACGAGGCAAGCTGGGTGAAAAATCCACTTTCCACAAAGAGTTCTGTAATTTTGGAATAGGTGTAGTGGGTTTTGGGCTGTTGGCCCCAGAAGTATCAATTAAGCCATCACGAGGAAGCGACGGTAATAAGACGCGTAATGAAAGGTCCGTGTTTCACAGGAAGACTGTGTCGAATTGATCACCGCCTCATGTTCACACGTTTATCACCGGCATATTACAGCTTGTAATCTGTCGCAGATGTCAGGGCTGGTGCTGGCTCTCCATCACATCGCGCGTCTTCACACTCAAACTGTGAGAACTCATGGGAAGGATCACATGCAGGCAGATTGAATTAATTACAAAGTCGAGATTTTGCAACTCATCTTTTCCTCTTATCTTTGATCGTTTCCTTTGATTTACAGATGGACTTTAAAACAAGTCATATCAGGAAAAGTCTTGATGCCAGTGCAGAGATTTCTAGTGAAACCAGGCTTCTTCTGGAGGAGAGTTGTGCAACCAGCACATGAAATATAATCACAGGGTGCAAATCAATATTTTTATATTCTAACATGTATTACATGTGCCTGTCTGGCCAGCAGCGCGGGGTTAATCTATTTGCAGCCTTCTTCCCAGAGTCGGTTCCACACTTCCTGCCACAAACGGGTTTCTGTGTTACACCAGCGGTACCAAAATGGGATAAAGCTATTTGTCTTATTAAACTAAAGAAGGGGGAAACTATTCACTTGGGAGATGTTGAGGGTCAGGTGTTGAGTTTCCAAGGTGATGCACAACAATTTCAGTCTAGTAGCTCAATATGCACAGACCAAAAATAGTGTGCGCCTTGTAATTTCAGTGTTTCAGAATGAATGGCCTCCTTTCACTGCCAAGCTGCAACTTTCACTTTGTTCAGTGTGGCCGAGAAAGAATTTCAACCACGCTGAGCTCTAGCCCGACTGACAGTGCTCTCCTTCACTCGAGTCCTGCATATCACTTTCAAGTCTCCGTGCACTTTAAAGGGCAACATCTCTATTCTCTTCCGCCATTTCCCCCATTTCTTCAAACTAGAAGACACATGGAGCAATTTCTATCATCGTTTTCAACAATGTGCAGCCATGCAGCTACAGATATTTAATACTTTTTCTTTCTGCAACACTCATCTGAATTTGTTTTTATGTTTATGTATTTAGCAGACGCTTTTATCCAAAGCGAAGTTACCGTCAAGGCTAACAAACAACTAACCCTGACATTAACCCTAAACAAACTACTTTGTTTTTGAGCAACTAAATTAAAAGAATAACAGGAGTCTCATCATTTCACATTAATAAACTCATTGTTTTTATTCTCTGTTCTTGATATTTTATCAGTTTACAGCTAATTATGTTTTTACAATAAGCTGAATAATCGTTTAGTTAAATTTTATCATCACCCATTTAATTTATTTGGAGTAAAAAAAGCAAAAACAATGAGTTCAAGCTCTCTATAGGTGACCTGGACTCAGCCTTAACCATTTTATATAAGACTTTTCATATTTCTGATGACACACACACATTTTTTCTAAGGAATATTTAAGTTTTTTAAAAATATTTAATGTAGATGTTGTTTATGCTTCCCACTTTTAGCATCTTTCCCCATAGATTTTATAAAATAAAAGAAGCTAAATGCACCTGAACGTGCTATAATTGGAAAACCAAAAAATGTGGGTCAGATTTAGCAGTGAATCAGACTTCAGCACAACACCAGAGTGTGGTCTGTGGTCATGAAATCCTTTGAAAGTCTAGTATTGAACCACCTAAGGATCATCACAGGACCCCTGCTAGGACCCCCTGCTAGGACGCCCTGCAGTTTGCATACCAGGAAAACAGGTTGGTGGATGATGCAGTCAACATGGGGCTGCATCACATCCTGCAACATCTCGATGCTGCAGGGATGTATGCCAAGATCTGTTTGTTGACTTCAGTTCAGCGTTTAACTCTATTCTCGGAGAAATCCTCCAGTCCAAACTGTCCCAGCTCTCTGCTCCAGCCTCCACCTGTCAGTGGGTCACGAGGAGGCAGCAGATGAGGCTGAGGAAATAACATCCCATCACCATTCTCAACAGCTCTGCATGGTTATGTTCAAGTTTGTGGCTACCACCATCACCCAGGACCTGAAATGGTCAGGTGACGTAGACAAAGTCATTAAGAAGGTCCAGGAGAGGATGGACTTCCTGTGGAAACCCAGGAATTTTAACCTGTCCACAATCCAATCTGTCCTCTGTCTGTCTAGTTTGGGTCAGCAACCAAATACAGAAACACACTGCAGAGGACTATTAAAACAGAAGATAGGATCACTGGTGCAAACCTGCCCCCATCCAGGACCTGTACCCCTCTAGAGTGAGGAAACGGGGAGCTGGCATCAGCAGTGACCCCTGTACGCCAAAACTACTAGACTAAAAAAAAACAGTTTGTTTTTTTCCCCGTGCAGTCCGCATGTTGAATAATCACATTCAATACCCAAATGCAGAAAACGGACTTCAAATCTTTAAATGACTGTAACCAACAGTCTAGTGATTTCTTGTTCTGAAAAAGTGTGCATGCATGTTTGTGGATAAGTACAAGAACGACAGTGAGACCAGAGTCAGTTAAACAAAGCAGATTCAGATTATTTACAGGTTCAATACAGTCACTCTACAACCATTAAACTGGTCGTGTAAAACACAGCAGCAGTGAAAGCAGCAGAAAACAACACGTGTAGACTTGTTGATCAGGCGGTGTTATACATCTCAGGGTTTAATTGGACTTCCGTAACGCAGTTGTCAACTGAGGGAAAAAAATTATTTATAGCACCTTAGAGCATCGGCTCTGCACAGTCGCCGCTATTTGTCAGATTAGGAGTCACTCCGCCACACAAACCTGCATAAGTCCCTCTACTGTCACAGTGTTCTCATAACAACACGCCACTGTATTAGATGGATGAGAGGAGTTGAGTTTATTGGCATTAAGACAGAGAACAGATCTTCAGCTGCAGCTTCGATGCTTTTAATAAACGTTTTCTCTCGTTCGTGTGGCTCAGATGCTGCGAAAAAGATGAATAGGTGAGCCAGCAAACTGCTGGTTTCATTCAGACACAAAGCTGAAGCTGCTCATTTAGGCTCGGAGCTCGTGTGTTAAAAGCCCATTAATGTCTGAAGGGGGCTTAAGAAGGCTGCACTGAGACATTAAGTAAGATGCAATCATTTACAAAGAGGTTGTTACCTGCAAGCCCCTGAGTTTAGAGATGAAACCAACTGTTGTCCACGGTGTCGTGCATTCTCATCTGTTGTGTTTACGCATTAATGCATATAAATCATTGGAACCTGTGTTTTTGATAGACAAAACTGGTGGAAATGACAGCGGATCTTTTAAAGAAAACATCCGTGACATGTAGGGACCTTGACTTGCGGAGTGCTGCGTGCCTCGTGGCCTTGCCATATGGTGTTAGTGGAGGAGCCAGCGCCTGGGGAGGATGCACCCGTGTGGTAGCAGGAAATAAACATGCACAGCGGTATAACAAAACAAAACAGGAGGAATAGAGCAGTCTCTTCTCTGCAATTCATACAGCAAACACAATAAAAGTGCGTGACAGAGACAAGTGAAAGAGTATATTAAATTGGGCAAGGTCAAAAATGGCCTCTAAGCTAAATTAAAACGTGCACGGCATATCATCGTCACCTTCATCGAGGAACTGATGCCTCTTTCGTCATCTGCATCTCTTACTTCCTGCCTTTTTCATCTGATAAAATCTACTTTTCTCTAAGGCACCTTCTCATTGAATTCAGCCTGATCCCATCAGTAACACTGCAAGTCAAATGCACCCATCTTTTGACATTTTAGAGGCATTTTGGTTCTTTTCTCTGCTCCACTCAAAAAGAATGACTGAGGACTCCTCGGTGAGAAGCATTGTGGGTAGGACTGTCGAGGGATCCAAAAGCCCCAAATGAAAGTGAGCCTGAGGAGACTCTTCAGTGGGTGGTAGGGTAGGTGTGGGTGGCTCTTCTCTATTATGACTGACCTTTTCATAATAACTCCAAGGATTTCGGTGCCATCTGCGCCCTCTAGGTACCTCTAATCCCATTGCTGCTACTCTCAGCAGTAATGGAACCTTAAACCTTTGCAATATGCCTCCCACAGACTTATGGAAACATACAGCTCTTTTGGAGTCGCATTTTCAATTCGTTCTACACTCACCAGTCACTTTATTAGGTACACCTGATCAATTGATTAACACAAATCAACTAATCACATGGCAGCAACTCAACATTTTTAGGCATCTAGGCGCGGTGAAGACAACTTACTGAAGTTCAACTGAATGTTAGCATGGAGAAGAACAGAGATTTAGGTGACGTTAAACATACTGTAGATGATTGTTGGTGCTAGACTGGCTTGTCTGAGTGTTTCAGAAGCTGCTGGGATTTTCACCCGCAACCATCTCTAGGGTTGAAGGACAAAAAAATCTAGTGATCAGCTGTTGTTGATGTCAGAAGAGATGATAGAAAGGCAGCATTAGCTCAAATAATCTTGTTACAACCAAGGTCTGCATATTTCTGAACCACAGCAGATGGACTACAGCAGCAGAAGACCTCACCAGGTGTATCTCCTGTAAACTGAGGCTACTATTCACACAGGACCATAAGAACTGGACCAGAAGAGACTGGAAAACAGTTCCTGGTTTGATGAGTCTTGATTTCAGCTGCAACATTCAGATGGTCGGCTCAGATTTTGGTGTCAACACCATTCTTCGCCCATTTTGGGCCAACTGAGCTTTGTGTAATCACCACAGCCTACCTGAGTAATGCTGCTGAGCATGCCCATCCCTTTGTGACTGCAGTGGACCCATCTTCTGATGGCTACTTCCATCAGGACAATGCACCGTGTCACAGAGCTCAGATCATCTCAAACTGGTTTCCTGAACATGACAATGAGTTCACTGGACTCCAACGACCTCCACAGTCACCAGATCTCAATCCGGTCCAGACAAATCTGCAGCATCTGTGATGTTCTCATGTCATTTGGAGCAAAATCTCCCAACACTCTGTTGAATTTGTGACAAAGAATAAATCAGTTTTGAAGCCTAAAGCGGGTCCAACCTGGTAACAGAAAGAAGAAGTGGTCGAAGACTGTATGCCATTTTTATACGTATTTAGAAATGATAAACAGGGTTTTTGTTGTCCAACCTTGTGAATATTATTGTTATTATCAGTGGAGTACCACTTCCTCTGAATCTTAGAAAGCGCCAAGCACAGAATTCCTTTTATTTTCTCTTGACCCCATAGATTTCCACTCCAAAGTGCTCCCTCTTCCTAAATGAAAGTGCTCTGCCAAGGTGTGTTTTCTGACTCGCTAGTGCTGTTCAGTTGATGCATCTGCCCTGCTTTGAGCTCTGAGAGGGAAAAAATACATATTTGAGACAGAACACTCTCCTGCTTGCTGAGGGGAAAACTCCATGACAAAAAACCGAGCATGCACAAAGGAATTTCAAACATGCATAAAATGAAAAGGCCACAAACTCTGATTTATGAATTAATTCTCACGTGTGAAGTGACGCCTAGTAAGCGAGCTCATTCTCACACTACCATCAAAGTCAGCATTATTCTTGATGCCTGTGATCAATTCTTGGCAGTCCCTGTCTGTGGTAACTTAATTTCCACTCTTGTCATGACAACTCAGAGAGCGCGCAATGTGTCAGAAGGCTTTAGCAATTTGTTTTGTTTGACACTTGCTTCTGCAGCTTAGTTTCTTGTCAGGGGTGCTGCAGCTGCTGGAGGCTTTCTCCTCTTCCTTTCATGACTGTTCACCTCATTTTCCTTTGCTCTGGCTTCCCTCGTGTGGAAAACCCAATTCTTATACCCCGGCTCCGTTTCCCTCTTCTCTTGGTGAGTGAGAGACAGTGGAGGATCAAAGAATTTCTTCCTTATGGTGGTGTAAAGGAAGGGGAAAAAAAGAAGCTTCATGATATGCCACAGATTTCTCTTAGGGATTTGCTGCAGACTGCAAAGCACTTCTTCACGTTCCCCCCTTGGTATTTTTCATAGTAATTAGTTTTACTGCAAGCACATTGAAATTAGTGCAGGTTTAAAACCTTTATTGGAGCCATCAAGTTGAATACTTGATGTGAAAGACACAAAACAGGATACAGGGATGTGTTTACGCCTCGGTTTGATAAATCTCTCATAATTTGAATTTACTTTCGGAGTTTGGAGGTAATGAAAAAAAAAGGGATGCAGTATATCAGAGTGATAGCAGCAGGATGAAGGAAGCTCACAAGATTGACAGTCCAGCAGTGAGTGGAGAGCAAACTTTCCTGGGTCCTCGCAGCGCTGCTGTATGCACTGCCTGTGATTTATTATTGCAAAGCGCTCATGCGGGACAGGTTTTTTTGGTGTTTTTTTATTAATCTGGCTGAAATGTGTAAGTGCTTCCCTGAGGAATGATTCATCTCCAGGTTGCTGGGTTGCATCCAAAGCTCCCCCAACTCCCAAATGTATGAGCCGCTTGAGCAGCCCGAAATAGTTCGCCTACCTGGTGTCATCCTGCTTTCTGCTGTTCATTTGTCTCAACATTGATTTTAATTGTTGAGGAGATGGAGGTGGGGGTGTTGAGGGATGGATGGTCTGCAGGGAGCGACCCCTTTTGGTGATGAATCTTCTTCAGGGACGGTAAAAGTGGCGGAACCCCCACCGAACTGCTGCACGTCTAATCGTCAGATCAGTAGCAGGCTGAGGACAGGGTGACCTTCGGGTTTGGGGGAAGGGGTGGCTGAACTCAACCTCCCCTCCATCGAGAATTCTCATGTTCCCAGACACCAGCGATTGTGTCTTAATGAATTCACTGAATACTAATCAGGCAGCCTAAGTCCAGGAGGTGGGGCAGGGCTTGACACCAACGAGGTTCTCTTTAAATATGCAGAGGATTTATATCATGCTTTATTTAGAAAAAAATATGGCGCATAGATTGTTGCTCTGTTTGTTGCTGTCCTGCTTCATCTATCAGCTAACACACTTGTTTGCCTCATTATGACACGGTGACAGCTCTGTTTTGATTAAGCCCGTGTCTTATACCCCCCATGATTGTTTCATCCTCGCCGACTTCAAATCTCTCCAATTGAGTGTGGATATATTTTGCTGCCGAGACCCTGTTTATATAAATCTTTCAGCACCACTGACCAGAGGTTATATCTTATAACATTAATCAACACTCACCAGAGTTCTAATCTTTTATCCAAGTCCTGTTAGCCCCATGGACAAACACTTTATGGCTCAATCAATCACACTGACTAGCTCTGAAATGTCCAGTGGTACATTCCCGACAGCCCTTGGCAGGCTATTTAGTCACTGTGAGGCTGCCATAAACAAGCTGTAGTAATCAACATTCAGGACGGAGAATCACACGCCTGAAAAGTACGAGTTTGGACACGCAGTCAGCGGCGATCGCGGACAGCTCGGTCATGGAGCAATAATCAGATTGATCCAATCAGGGGAAGTTTGTGTTTATTTCTGCCTCGGCTCTAAGAGCCCTATTATAACACAAAGTTAATTTTGCTCCGAAATTGCAGTTTATCCCATAAAGCTGATCTCTAACACATCATTAGTGTTGCAGCCCTAAATTTCATCCCTTAAGCTTCCGGGGAGAGGCGTTCATGTTCATGAATACTGATGGAAACTTATAATGAAACTTTGTAAAAGTTCCTAACAGAAGTAGAAGTTGGGGAGTAACTTGTATAATTGAGGGAGATCGCAGATAGTTTGAGTCTTAATGTGAGACGTGGTTGTAATTTATTCATTTCCAGCCTGAAGTCTCAGCACAGAGCCGGAGCAAACATTGAAAAAAAACGCTGCTGAGCTCCATGAATACAATCAAGAAACAACCTATTACGTCTAATCTTCAACTGAATATAAGTTTCCTAAAAGAAAATGAAGGGAATAAACTATATTTTATGAATATATGACTTCTTGTTAAGTAGAAAGACAAGAAAAATATGCAAACAAAACAATTTAGGTTGACAAATGATGAAAAAAGAGAAAGATGGCTTCTACAAATCACTCTAAATGAGTAATTTGTGGCTAATCTTTCATGTCAGGGTGTATTTATCATATTTATTCTCTAGAAATGGAAACAGCTGATTAATCATGTGAGCATCATGCTGGCTACATTAGAAGTATTTAAGCTGAATGTGTTTTCGTCTCCTGTTCTGTCCAAAATGAGCAGATTGATAAGGTTGCTGCAGCTGATGACAGACATACAAAAAGGGAAGAGTTTACTTATTGCATGAAATTTTAACTCATTGTTTTATTTTAAAATGATTAAACTTGCAGGATAACTTTATATTTATGCAGTTTTTTCATGCTATAGTAGTATTTTCTGATTGGCTCCCATCTGCATTTCTTACCTTTCGGTTTTTGTCCATGTGTAACTGTAGCTTTGCCCCAAATATGTATGTATTTTAAAGCATTTACAAATGAGATTTTTCTCTGGTATCAGAGCCTTTTCTGCTTTTTGGCTCACATTTCTTGCTCTGCTGATGCTTCTCCATCACTGTTATTTAAAGGGACAGCAATCCTGTTTTAGTGACACACACAGGCACCCATTCAATGACTGATTGTTTTCATGGCAACCCAAACACAATAAAAAAAATCAATATTTGTCAGTTCGGTCTAGTGACTTATTGGGCCTGAATGAATGGATGATTTAAACACATGAAATTTATTTCCCACATCCAGACTATCTTTTGATTCTCTTTGCTAAAAAGTAAAAACTACAGAAACAATAAAGGTTTTACGACAAACATGATTTGATAAATGTGTTTTAAACATGTGAAGTACCACTTTACAATAGACTCTTTATAAATAGGTTGTTGATGTAAACACCTGAGAAATCAGTATTTAAACCAGTTTAAGGTTATTTTTATTGACTTACCATGTGGCAAGCTGTCGAAGTGTATTTTATTAAACTAGGTAATTTTTTTTCTAAATGTTCATCTTACTTTATTTTGGTCACTTTAACATATTGATATAATCATGTAATTTATACCTTTAAGGCAGGCATGTCCAAAGCCACTCTGAATGATTTTCTGTGGCCCTCAACTGCATTTCCAAAATGGTAGAATTTAGTTGTTTTTTTTTAATGTTGTCTTTTTAAAACATAAACATTTCAGTTCAATCCAAAGTATTAGTTTTTCATTAACCAGTTAATTCTTTTTATTAAATTTCCTGGTAAATAGAACCACAAACACACTAAACAGCAGACGTGAACTTCTTTCATAAAATCTGGCTAAATCCTGCAGCTTTACTAAAGAAAGAGAGACCCAGATCTCCTTGTTGCTGATAACATACTAGAATTTATTTTCAAGAAACTATAAAACAATTGACCAATCAAATCCAGGGAATTTGATACTTTTCTTTTACTGAAGCAAACATTTGAGACCTTTTTATGTCTATTTTTTGAGCAGTACAAAATCAGAAAATCACTCTAAAACCATTTTTGCATTTTAAAATAAAACATGAAATTTATTTGGCCCCCGAAGACTTTTAACTTGGAGATTTTGGCCCCCATCTTTAAAAGTTTGGACACCCCTGCTTTAAGGGGAAACTTTACTGTAAAGATTAAACCATATGACCCTGTGATAACAAGTAATAAACATTTGAATGGAGAGTTAAAATAAATGTTGGCTCACAATTTGACCAGAAACATCCTTTTTTTAATCAAATGCATTACAATGAGATAATAAGGTGTTTACTAACTAATCAACAATCTGCCTGTAAACAATTTATTAATCATTTATAGGGGTGTCCTTATTTTAAAGTGGGACCTTTTTAACAAAATGTAACACTTTATTTATAAAGCACCTTAAAAACAACCAATGCTGACCAAAGTGCTCTACAGTGCACAACCAGTGTTGGGGAGAATTCTTTGTAAATGTATTCAGTTACAGAATACTGAATACCTGTTTTAAAATGTATTTTGTACTGTATTCCGTTACTTTGCTTAATCCTGGTACTGTATTCTAAATACTTGGAATACTTCAGTCTATTGCAAAGTATTGTGAATTGATGTTCATTCATTGCACTCCAAATGGAAAGCTCTTAACACGAAACACATCAAGCTAACGTCATTTCAGATACAACACCAACACTGTAAATGTGAGAAATGACATCACTAACACGATACAGGCACTGTTATATAAAGCACTAAGGAAGCAAAACTAGAAAGATAAAAATAACTAACTTTAAGGTGTTTCTTCAGATTAGAGTCTTTGGACACAGCTAATAGGTTGTTAGCTGGCAGACAAAGATCGCACTGCACCGTCATATTTCGCTCACCCCGCTCCTTTTTTAGAGTGAAAATTAGCTTGAATTTCCAGGACGTGAATGCATTTCTTCTTCCACTGCTTGTAGGTTGATTCAGCTGTGGTTGTGCCTCCAACCACTCCATCTGTTGGTCTGAATCCATACGAGGCTAGCTGCTACCTGTTGCTAGCTGCTGCTACGTCGGCTGGTCGGGAGTGTACCCTCATGTTTTGGTAGGGTTGCTATGGTAACGGAGGAACATTGTTTAGGGGCATTATGGGATAGATAACCTACACAACATGGAGACACAAGTATTCCAATGGTATTACGAAAGTAACTGTATTCTAAATACCATGTTTAGAAATAGTAACTGTACCAGAATACAGTACGTCTAAATACGCGGATTCCGTTACTACCCAACACTATGCACAACATGTAGAGACTTAGGACAGAACAAAATGAATAACATGACAAATGACTGACGAATTGAACCCAAAAAACAGGAAAAGGTTATAAAACAAAGACGTAAAACAGTAGGAGGTCATTCAAACTGAGTTAACAGAGTTAAAAGCCAGAGAATAGAAATGAGTTTTTAAATGAGAACTGTCAGTGATGAAGCCTGTCTGACACGCAGAGGCAGAGCATTCCAAAGCCTTGGAGCTGCAACAGCTAAAGCTCTATCTCCTCTGGATTTACAGCGAGCTTTTTGGAACAGTTAACAACATCTGATCAACGGAACGCAGTGGACGAGAAGGGAATATGGATGCAGCAGTTCAGACGGATACTACGGAGCTTGACTGTTAAGAGATTTAAAAACAAATAAAAGAATTTTAAAGTGGATTGTAGTGGAAGCCAGTAGAGATGCCAGAACTGGAGTAACATGCTCTCTCCTGCCGGTGCCACTTAACAGTCGTGCAGCTGCATTTTGGACCAACTGCAGGCGATTGATGGAGTTCTGACTGAACCCAAGAAGAAGTGAATTGCAGTAGTCCAACTGAGAAGTGACAAAAGCATGAACTACCGTTGTGACATCATGGGCTTACGGTGTGTTAGATGCCTTAAATGAAAGAAACAGGATTTCACCACTGTCTCCAGTTTAAGGCTAGGATTCATTTTTACACCTAAATTAGAGATGGTAGCTTTTTCATGTGGAGCCAGCGAGGAGAGGTCAATACTGGACAAATAATTATTTGTTTTAAAATGTTGTATTTTAATAAAAAGAGCAGATATAAGTGATTAATTAATAACTATTCAAACATTTCTCACTGTCACAGCAATGTGAATTGTGCCATTCCCCATGTTGTGTGTGTTCATTAGCAGTTGATCTCATGAACCACTAAACAGATTTTAATCGACTTTTCCGAAGGTAAACTCTGAATGTACAGCTAATTAACTTTTAGAGTCGACCCGATTCAAGATGCCACAGTTTAACGAACAGAATGAGCTCAAACTGAGTCAAATTTAGCTGAGGGTCATTCACAATGCGTGTTTCATGAGGATTAAATGTGTTTAGATGGTCTAAAAGGCAACAGGTGCAAGAGATGCTCAGTCTGAAGGAATGCTGGGCCTTTAATTCTTATGATGTATTGTTCCTCCGTGCTGCATGTGTTTTCCTCTTTTTTTAATTTGAGACATCTTATTGACAGTGCAGCCTCAGGAGGACTTACGGTATTGATTTCCTCTCGTCCTTGTGCTCGTGCTCTAAACTGTGGATCATATGAGCCACTGACTCTTAAGGCATGAGTGCCTGCTGCGTGATTAAAGCCATGTGTTTATGAGGGGCAGAAACATAACGGCGTTGTGTGAAAGAGCGCGAAAGGAAACTTGGCCAGAGCTCGGTTCCTATTTTATTAGAAAAACTTTGACTAAAAGATCCATTGTTCTTTGTGCATTACCTCAGGGTTTGT
The DNA here is from genome assembly GCA_006937965.1 of Callopanchax toddi. Lineage (NCBI taxonomy): Eukaryota > Metazoa > Chordata > Actinopteri > Cyprinodontiformes > Nothobranchiidae > Callopanchax > Callopanchax toddi. Next base: position 361,894 of record SSNR01000423.1, on the reverse strand, counting down.
CACATTTTCCTAAAACAGATCCAGGATGCAAACAAGGAAAGCGGTGATTACCACCCCACCTGCAAGTCCTCAGCTGGAGTGTTCACACGTAGCTTTAAATGATTTGGATCCGAGCGACATACAGCTGTTTTACCAAGACAAGAATTTACCCTTTCAAAACAACTCTTCACATCTCACCAGTGGTTCAATCACCAGGCAAGAAATGGTTCTGCTCGGATAAAAGACTCGTAAAAAGTGATTAAAACATCTCCATTCATTCCATATTTCTTGTTTTTCTCATGAGTCAAAAAAACGACTTCCTAGCTGCGCAGTCGAGACACAGTCTTTATAAATCTCAGGAGGACGTAGTTTCTCCTCCACCTAATGCATCCAGTTTGCTTCTCTGCATGGCAACATAAACAGAATGATAATAGCAAACTGGTAGCCTTTTCTTGACATCTGTTTATTTTCAATCTATAGGATCACCGAGGCAGAAAAAATTTTTTATCCTTGAGCAGCTGGGATAAAGCAGATATTATTATATGATTATAGGATCACTATTCCCATTCAGTACCATACAAAACGCCTTGAATACGCAGCCTGATCCGAGTCTCTCCCCTCTGTTGCCCTATTGTATTGCTCACAGATTACTTGACATGTTATATATTGTGCTCTCATTTCTGCTATTCTCTTTTTCACAAGGGCTCTCAAATGTCACGATAAGAGCGTAACGAAAGAGGAGCTACTTGAGCTTCTGTATTACCTTTTTCCGTCAATGCAGATAACGTTTAACAGGCTTTCTTTTTTCTTCTTCTTCATAAAACATAAACCGCATGGCTAAAAAAAAAATGACACAATCAAACCCTTTAGTGCTGATTATAGCTTGGCGTCGTTTTTAAAAGCTTATCTGATGTCACAGCATTTTTCTTCTCCAGCTCAGAGTTGCATTAATTTTTCATCAGAATTGGTGTAAATTCCTCCCCATCCCACTGCTTCCCAATGAGGTCAAGTCTCCGACTCGGTGGTGGCCGTCCGATCCGTGGGTGAAAACATTGTCTCAACAACTTTTTCAGTTTGATCTTGATGAATTCCAACATTGTCAGCTTGGAATATGCACGAGCCATCCGTGCAGGAAAAAACCTGGGAATTCAGTGTATTCAGGTAGTCAGCTGACATTTTTGGCAGATGGCTTCGCTGCGCCTACAGCTGACCGACTGAATCAACCTCAGATGGTTTAAATGGTTAGCAGCACTAGGCATGATGGGGCATCACTTTATCTTCAGGTTTTTAAGCCTTAATGAAATTTGCCATGATGTACCATCTTCCTACTTATTACTGCATGTCATTTAGTGTGTTTTACTTTATAATTTTAGATTAAAGATGTAATAGACAAGATTTTTGGCTGCATGGTGGCACAATTGTTAGCGCTGTTGCCTCAGCAAGAAGGTTCGAATCCCGGCTACGGCCTTTCTGCGTGGAGTTTGCATGTTCTCCCCATGCATGCGTGGGTTTCCTCCAGGTACTCCGGTTTCCCCCACAGATCACAACATGCCTGTTTGGGTAATACTGTAGCTGTCAACATTGGATAAAAGCGTCTGATAAGCAATTAAACATAAAATGACTGAAATGACAAAAAAGGAGATAATTGCATGAACAAAAGGTTTTTATGGCTGCAGTGATGTTAGAAAATCAACACGTCACCTAAACTGTATTTTTAAAAAGCTGATGAAACTTTGCAACATCATCATGTTCCTTTTAAAAATCATCTTTACTGTCTGCCAACATATTAGCCTCTTTGGGTCCGTGCAGGGGGCGAAATTCAAGCGAACTCTCGATTTTTACCTTGTCCTGTCCTGACATTTTAGGCAATAATGGCTCTGAGTGCTGCTATGTCAGAGCAGATTTCATCCTACAACAGGAAAAGTGTGGCATACTTATCCTGTTGCACATTTGATTGATTAAATCTCTGACAGGACACATTTGCTTAGGCAAGAGAGGGGACAGGCAGAGAGAAAAATTTCTTTCTCTTTTCCTTCTCAGCTTCTACTATCCACTGCAACAGTTAAATAGTATCAACTTGTTGCTAGAGTTAGCTGACTTAAAGGCATATTTTGCAACTTTTTCATATTTTTAAATCTTTTCCTTGAGCCAGTATGTGCTATATGAAAAGCCACTTAGCCCCATTTGTTGCTTAGATCCGGAATACCACGATTGCAACTTCTGAGTCTCTGGTCCGGTGACCCGGAAGTCTCACAAAGTCACGTATCTCGTGAGGCTTAAGCTAACCCAATGTGGCTAGCTGTTATGCTAGCACCAGAGTGTTTTTAGCTCATTATTCCTGATTTTTTAAAATCTCTCCCTGCTTGAACACAGCTGATTTCTTTGAATGAGTGATGAACCGCTTCAGTAGAAAGCAGTGAAGGCTGAGGAGACATTTCAGCAGTTAGATTTAGGGGTTTCTGAGCAGAAACAATGGTGCTAACATTTTTATGACAGTGATTTAAAACGGACACTAGGGGGAGCCAAAACAAGCAAAACTGCATAGTATCACTTTAAAGGCATACTATGCAGTTTTGCTTGTTTTTAGCACCCCCTAGTGTCCGTTTTAAATCACTGCTGTAAAAACGTTAGCATTGTCTCTGCTCAGAAACACCTAATTCTAACTGCTGAAATGTCTCCTCGTTGCTTTCTACTGGAGCGGTTCATCACTCATTCAAAGAAATCAGCTGTGTTCAAGCAGGTATCATGAGCTAAAAACACTCTGGCGCTAGCATATCAGCTAGCCACATTGGGTTAGCCTAACCCTTGTGAGATACATGATTTTATGAGACTAACTGCAAACGTGGTATTCTGGATCCAAGCAGCAGACAGGGCTGAGTGACTTTTCATTAACGCTGTAAAGGGTCAGATTAGCACAAACTGGCTCAAGGAAAAGATTTTAAAATATGAGAAAGTTACATAGTGAACCTTTAATTTATAAAAGTTCTGTCATTAAATACACATCTTTACCGAAAAATGGCCACACGCTGTAAAAATCTGAGATTTTTTTTCTTTGTTGAGAAAATGGATGTAATTTTCATGTTTAAATGATAAACACAAAGCTATCATCAGCCTATATTTGGCTCAGCTATAGAGGCTCTTTACTGTGTCCACATAAAAGAAAATGTTCCTGTGAAAATAGATAAATGGATATCCTTCAGTTGAAAGTAAACAAATAAGGAGCTGTAATTTTGCTGGTGGGTGGACGTTTCATTCCTGCTGAATTCTGTTTATGTCCTGAGATAACAGCCTGTTACTGAGTGTAATTTCATTTGAATCCAAATATTCATCAAAGGAAACTTTTATCTGCAGATTTATCCAAATGATCATTTTAAAAAAAAATCACAAATGTGTTACTGTGTGCTCTGGTGAAATACTGTCTCAAACTGTGATCTATCTAAAGATTGAGTCGTGACACCTGAGCATAACTGTCTTTTTTTTTATGTAGAAACACTTTAACCTGATTTTGCCTCGGGTGATTTATGCGTCAGTTTGAATCTATTTTTATACTTTATTATGTTTCTTCCACTGAATTCTTTCAGGCTTTAGAGAGAACCTCATGTTCTGTGGAAAATTCTTGAATGTTTTTTTACATTACACCCACACAGAAATCCTGAAAGAGTGACCTGTTAGCTTAGAGGATGTTCGATTTTTATTCTTTTATTGGAGGGGGGAAGCTTAAACGCAATCTAGCTCGGTCCCTGGGGGTAATAAGCTAGACTGATGTGCGTCCCAGAAGGAAAAAGAAGGCATGAAAGCAGCTGGGTGGGACTTTAAACCCAGGCTGTGAAGTACTTAGTCCAGTTGGCGGTGGGAGTCAGTTTTTGCTCGATCCCTGAAGCGCTGCATTGTCTTTTGAATGGAGGCTCTTTGTGTTTGTGGTATAAAGCTGCTCACATGATGAGCCCCAGTAATGTCAGAGAGGCATTTTGATGCCTGCGTGGAGGATACTAAAACATTCATTGCATATTTGGATGCCATTAACATGAATATTACAGCATCAATTGCTGTGTCTTTGATATCCGTCTTCCCAGAAGGCCGTGCATTAGCTTGCTTACAGTTCATTATAAGGAGTAATTAAGAAAGGAATGCTTTGCTTCAGGCTTCTGCAGACTTTTGGACATGTGCTCTGCTGTCATGCTTCTCCATCAGGCTCTGTCAGTAGGAGGAAAGATCAGACGTGACCCAGTTAGAAGAGCCACACTTCCAGGACCCTCTAATGTGGATCCCACCCTGAGGAGGATTTTCAGACCCTTTGGCTTTGTTGTTTGCATCATAAGTTCTCCTCTTCACTCGTCTCTCTGATGCAGAGAAAAGTCATCACTTGTTCAATTAAATTTCAGGCTACTGTGCTGATATACATATGTAGCAGTTTTTTTTTTTTAAAGAATCCTTTCTTACAACTTTTCTACCACCGCTTCTTCTTTGCCATTTTGACGTTCATTTATAAGAAGGATTCTTTTTTGCTCAAAACTTCCCAAAGGTTGGCTTAGATATAATTTATATATCTAGTCTGAGATGAATCCTTTAGAGCTGGACTTTCTCTGGACCTTAGGATGAAAGATGAGGCATCAGAGTGACACCAGAAAAGCCTAGAAGCAGTCAGCTAAAAAGAAGCTCTAAACCTGTTGTTTTCACTATTTCTATATTCTTCAGTTAAGAACATAAAAACATGGATTTAAATGAGACAAATACCCTTTAACTGGCAGGTCAGCTGCTTATATTGTCCAACAGATATAAGTTCAACAATTCAATATAGCATTACACTGCAAAAACTGATTTCTAAGAAAGTAAAATAACCTTGTTTTTAGACATTTTGACTTATTTTTGTCTAAAAAGAAAATCTATTCTTACAGCCCTACTTGAAATAAGCCAAATCTTCTTAAATATGGTCACATTTTCTAGATTTGAGCAAAAAAATCTGCCAATGGGGTAAGCAAAATGTGCTTGGCTAGATTCCTTAAAGAGCATATTTTAAGTTAGACACTCCCTTAAACAAATGTTTAGAGAAATATAATAGAAACTTTTTCTGAATAAAAATTTACACAAATTCAGCTTATTTAGGCTCTTGGATTCGTTTTTGTGAGAATTGTCAATTTTTTCACCAAACCGGAAGTGACGACAGTGCCGGGAGACCGTTCGTTCTCTATATAGAAAACTGATCCACTATTCACTACTTGTGACGAGCAAAACAAACCCCCAGAGTGCCGTTATTTTATTACTTTATTACTATAGTGAGAAGTTATTTTATTAAGATAAAAAAAAAAAGATAAAAACAATCAGTCCTGTAAGGCTGTACCCTGTCGGTCCAGCTGTAGACCGTGACCCACCTCCTCACTTGGGTCTGGGTAAAATACCAGCGTTTAGCACCAGGTTTTGATCATCAGAGCTCCAAATATTGAGCTGCGTTTAGGTGGATTGTTAAGAAATGAAAGAGTTTATAAAAAGTTTCACAGGATGCAGCTAAACGGTTCGAGGCTGACCGAAACAGTGTCGGGTCAGGCTGGAAACCCCGCTGGGAAGCACCTCTTGGGAGCCGCTGGGAACGGGAAGCCCCTCTGGAGAGCATCGCGGCATGGATTTACTGTACCCCGCCAGCCAGGTGAGGGTCAGACACCTGAAGGAAATGCTCTCATGAAATCGCTGATCGGTACCGAACTACGACCCACCACGAACCGTACCAAACCTGGCATGGAAACGAGACTCAAGTCTCCCCGTTAGCTCCTGTTAGCTGCTGCATGCTAACAGCGGTTAGCTCTTGTTAGCTGCTGCGTGCTAACAGCGGTTCCGGTGAATGGATCGAAGTAACGGCGCATGTTTAGAGTCACACTGAATGTTTTTCGCCGGTATGTGGGACTCCATCACATCCAGTCCTGGACTAGACCAGGACCGCCGGGGTTTTTCGTCTCCAAACAGAAGTCACCGTACCGGTAAGGAAGCCGTCTTGTTGACTCAGTGTCCTGACAGACTGGCGATTGGCATTCATAAACATAATAATTTAGCATTTTTTATTAAAATGAATTCACACCGACTGGATTAAGGAGTGCTCTAACCTAAAACTAACAACTCATCGCCGACAGCGAGCAGGCAGCTGGCAGACTAGAGCGGTGCCAGTCTGAGATGTTAAAGTAGTTTAGCTTTAAAAAATCTACACAATGATTAAAACAAGCATCTGTTACACAAACTCCACACAACAAAGGGCTCAAATGATCATATTTATGGGATTATTGATCGTACAGAGTGTTAAATTATCCTACAAATACTTTATTTATCTACATCAGACAACACTGTAAGCAGCGCCACCTAGCTAGGAGCTCCCTTAGCTGACGTCACAGGTTCACGTATGAAAAAAAAGCGTTTTTAGAAGCTTTGCAAAAAGGGGCACTTTGGACTAGAAAAATGGTTTAAAAAAATGTATTGTAAAACAAAATACCCTCAATAAACATTTCAAATACTATTTTTGGACAGAGTTTTATCAGAATTTAAAAAAAAAAAAGAACTTAAAATATGCTCTTTAAAACTATAGTGAATTGTTCTAAATGCAGAAAATTTTACTATTTTTAAGGAATCTAGCCAAGCACATTTTGCTTACCCCATTGGCAGATTTTTTTTTACTCAAATCTAGAAAATTTGACCATATTTAAGAAGATTTGGCCTATTTCAAGTAAGAAAATATTTTCTTTTTAGACAAAAATAAGTCAAAATGTCTAAAAACAAGGCTATTTTACTTTCTTAGAAATCAGTTTTTGCAGTGTAAAAAATATATTATAATAATCAAAAGATTATTTACTTATTTCAATTAGAATAAAGGAAATACTTCAATCAAAAACTTAGTGATTAATTAAGCTGCTTTAAATTCTGCTTGTAAGTCATTAAATCAAAAATGTTCTAGACTTTTTGTAAAATAAAGTTCCCTACAGAAGTTAATTGTAAATGAGAGAAAAGAAAGTCTTCTTTTTGTAAAAAAATGTTATATATATATATATATATATATATATATATATATATATATATATATATATATATATATATATATATATATATATATATATATATATATATAGTTAAGTTAATAAAACTTCACAGATTAACTTTTTATGTACATTTATTACATTAAATAGGATGAAAATTTGTTTTATATTAGAAATTAGTCCTATCTGTCTTACTGATGATGATGATGATGATGATGATGATGATGATGATGATGATGATGATGAGGATGATGATGATGATGATGAGGACACTGCAGTCTCTTCTGTGTTGTTTTGTTATTGTTCCAGCTGGAGTTCTGCTGTATTAGTCAGCTGGAACATGGTGTTTACTGGTTTATTTTGTGCTTCATCTAAATGAGCGTCACTTCATTATTATTTTCTACAGCAGAACATCTTGTTCTGCACATCCAGCTTCATCCAGTCTTTAATAGACTCACGTCTCTCCTCTGCTGGAGGGTTAGCCGAAAGTCAGGCTAATGCTAGCTCGCTTCCTCTCAGTGTTCGGGTCGGGGCTGGTTGATCATCCAACCACTAAACTTACTAAAAAGACGTTCTCACAAATCACAGATTTGGATATTGCTCCGCTCTCAACACTCTACTTAGAGGTAAATATGCAGGATGGCTCATTTCCTCAGCTCACTGTCTCGAGGTTTCAGCTCTACTCAGTCTCTACTTTGTGAATGTCATTGTAAAGTTAGATTCTTGAGAAAAATCACAAATTTGTTAGCTCATATCCATGATATTAACAGGTTTAATTTAAATATACATTTTTATTTTCCAATTCTATGATCAGAAATCACAGCGTTGTTCTTTTTTCTTGATTTTTTTAAATTTGATTTCACTTCATTTCAAACCAACACAGAAATCATTTTTATTAAAAAACAAAACAAAGTCTGAATGTATACATTTCTACCCCCATCTCGCCTGGCCTCACCTTCTTCTGCTTATCCGGGTCACGAGGGCAGCATCCCAACTAGAGAGTCCCAGACCGTCCTCTCCCCGGTCACCTCCACCTGCACCTTCAGCAGGACCCCAAGGCGTTCCCGGGCCAGACTGAAGATTTCTCCAACGAGTCCTGGGTTGAGGCCCTGCGATGGACTGGCGACCCGTCCAGGGTGTCCCCCGCCTCTCGCCCCTTGACCGCTGGAGATAGGCACCAGCTGCCCCGCGACCCTCTGTGGAGGAATAAGCGGCTACAGAAAATGGATGGATGGATGGATGGAGTCCTGGGTTGAGCGAGGTGGTTCAGGCATCTTGTTAGGATGTACGCCTCCCCAGGGAAGTGTTTCAGGTATGTCCTGCTGGCAGGAGGCCCCCGAGTCGACCCAGGACACGTTGGAGAAAGTACTTCCATCTCACTCATATAGAATATATATTAGTGGTGGGACTTTAACACGTTAATTTCGATTAATTAATTTGGAAAAAAGTAATGCATTAAAAAATGTATGCAATTAATCTCAGCTTGCATTTGAAGCAAAGATAAAATCACTTGTCATCGTGATTTCCTGCTACGCCGACGCACAGATCAGACTTTGACGCAGTCAAGGTCCTCCTTCAGAGGATCTAGCCTACCCCACCCGATTTGGATGTTATCAGTCCACACGCTTCACCTGCCTACCCGGTCACAGTAAACTCAGCCCTCCACTTCTTCCACCGCAACAAACAAAAGTAATCGGCTGTGAAATTCTAGCCTTTAGATTTATTTCTGCTCCTTCCTCGCCGTACGGTCCGGTTCGGGACCAAACCTGTCCCGGATTGGAAATGAGGCAGAAGTGTCTCAAGACAGTGGGTCAGTTTGAACACAGCACTGCAGAAAAAGATTCACTCATACAGGGTGTTTTCACACTGTGGAAATCTTTCATTATTACCGTATTAGTTAAAACTAATACCCTCCTGCAAAATGTACTTAATACTAACAAATAAAATAGTAAAGTACTGGACTTTTAGGTTTTTCCTATTTTTGTCAGGGATTTTTTATTGTTTTCTTACTGTTTTGAACTAAAATGCAATTTAAATGCATTTTCTTTTTCAGAAATTAAAGGAGCTTGAGTTTATAATATTAAAGTTCATGTCTGTTATTTGATTCTGTCCCCCACTAAAATTATTTAAGGCCATTTAGGGCAAGTTTTCTTGTTAATTTAAAATGCAATTAATTAATTACAAAGTTTGCAATTAATTTGATTTTTTAAAATTAAGTCCCACTACTAATATATATTTAATTATATTATTTTAAACTCCCACCATACTTGCATATATAAGTTCATATTTCAAACTTATATGCTTGTGCACTAGCTTATATAATTAAACTGTTATTGTACTTACATGATTACCTTACAACAATCCTCATTCATCTGTAACCCCCAAAAAGAAATAAAAATCCAGATGAACACTCTGTCAACTCAACCCCAGCCATAATTACCCAAAAGCTATTTTTTCTTGACCTTTTCTTTTCAGAAAGTATCCAGTTCAATAAGATGAGATCATAGGAGGACGTTTAGGTTGCAGGAAAAAAGAACAGAAACTATTTACACTGCTGTTTAAAAAAGTTTCACACATTTTCAGAAGTTCTCCTCTATTAAAAGAGATTTGCTGGATACGAGGCTCCTTCCATTTGCAGCTTGTGAAACTTCGCTGCACTTTGTGCCGCTTTAGCTTTAGGCCCGATGCTGTTTTGAACCACTGCCTAATGAAGCAGGAGTTCATTTTCCTCTTGTAATTGGTGTGTTTATTAATTGCTGGTTTTAGTAGGAGGCTGTGTGACAAATGAGTGGTGTGATTAGATAAGGCCAGCTCTCACACTGAACGCCTGTGGTAAAAGCAGTGAACAGATCAATGAAACACAAACTGCCCGTTCCACCTGCAGGCCTCGACCGCTGACTGATGGCTGCTCAAGGAAAGAAATCAGACTTTTACAGAAGAGTAGAAGAATGCACGTGAGAAGTGCACGCTGGACATTGTCCTGGGATTCATTTCAGCAGGTTTGATGCAATAATGTAATTAAAACATAACCCTTAGCATTCTGAGTTGGCTAATTGGGAGAAAACTTTGACATTTCTAACATTTAGTGAGCACTTTAATAGTAAGATCTCTGAATTTTCACCAGTTTTCTCAAACTGGGTGCAAAGCAGCATCTTCATTTGATCTTATCTTTGCACCATATTGCTTTACTTTAGTTTTTTCCTGGTTGCATTAAAATTTACTGAACAGATGACGGTCAACAGATCTGACATAATGAGGAGGTTAGCATCAAAATTGATCAAATTCTGCTCTGATTGTCGTCTTTTTTGTCACGCATGCATCCTAACATGTCATAATGTTTGTCATTGTGAGTTAAATGAATGCAAAAACTATGAATAGGTTGGGAAATTTAGTTAGTTTTTGCTCAAGACAGAAGCTAAAGGCAGCAGAACACTTTGTACCTGAAGCACGAGATTCACTCATCAATGTTTATTATTAGTTTAAATGATGCATTTCCAAACACCGGAAGGTGAAAATGGTTTAAAATCCAATTTTCAGCAAACTGGTGCTGCTTTGAGTGACTATTAAGGTCAACGTTTCCTCACACACATCCATATTATATAAGAAAAACGCAAAAGACTTGTGGATTTTGCTGCAAATGGTTGTAAACCAAATTCAAGCTGGTTCCACTCAACCTGAATCCTTTGCTGTTGGGGGATTGGTTGCAACAAGATCTAGTGTCATCGTTTAATCTCTATTTAAAACTTGTTGATAACATTCAAGACAAAAAATTGATGCTATTTATGAGGAATTATTTTAAAAACACAAGAAAATAAGAACTGAGGATTAAAATATGACGCCGTCAGAATTAATTTGCATCCTTTGGTATGAATAAATTACATGGATTCGTTGAATATGAGCAGATATTTGACCGTCTGAGCGTTTGACCTTTTCTGAGTCTGATGGTTGTAAATACCAGAGAGAGGAGAGCGAACTGCATCCTGCATGTGATGGTAACACGTCCCTCGAACTCACGCTCAGGATTTGTTTTCTACATTTAAATTTAAAATCCTACAAACTAATAAGAAACTAAAACTGAATAAAATCACAGATTTTATGCGGTTATAAGATTTTTGTCTGGTCATTTCTTGTGATTAATCTGCAGCTGTACAGTAAAGCATTATTGATCGCAAAGCCAATGAGTAATAATAGAAAACCAATGAGCTAAATGAAGCTGAATCCCAGTCATTGGCAGCAGCAGGAGGCTGTGTTTATGTGCTTTTCTGTGCACGTCCACATATCGCACATTCTTCACATATTTCAAAAATCCCTCCTCTTTCCCACCCCCCTCTCCTCCGTTTAACCGCTTCTTACTTCTCTTTTCAAACAAAACTTCAGATATCCATCATGAAAAGAAGAAGCACTTCAGCTCTGCCGGTAGAAGCGCCCACATAGCGGCGAGCTCCTCTGTTGATCCAAGTCGGATAACAGACAGAATTGAAACATGATAAGAAAAGCAGACGTGCATGCTGAGCGTGTCGATGTGTGCCTTGTGTTTGAAATGAAGCAGCAGACATGCCTCAACATGCAGACGCGGTTCAGTCGACACATGAGTCAAACGGGCTCTTGAGGCCGATGTGACACTGGAAACTTGTGGCTATGTTTTTTGATTTGAAGCTCAGAAAAGGGGGAAACGGGGAGGGAATGCAAATAAGGTTGGCCATGCATTAATATGCCAACAGGCTGACATTGATCAGAACGACCTCTTTATATCCTTTGGTGTTTTTTTATTTAATTGTCTTGAGAAAAAACATACAACAAGACCAAAAATGGAGGTTATTTTGGCGTCTTTCCGAGTGAAGTTGTTCCCACATTTCCGTGTTATTTTATTGGATGATCCTTAAAGCCCAAAGGGGAATGGTTTTATAATAATCCAGCTCATTCAGGCCCATTCCCGCTCTAATTCCCTGGCCACTAAGAGCCCTTCCCTCTGCCCTCTTTGGCCTCTTGAATGATAACCTTGAATGGTATTGTCTCGGGGTACGAAGGAGGGTAAAGAAATTCCTCGGGTCTTGACAGAGAGCAGGAAAGCTTGACAAAAGGCATCGGCACTCTGCAAATCAGAGCGTACGAGGCGGGAGGGGTATGAAAAGAGGGCTGTTTTTTCATTCAGGTAAAAAAAAAAAAAAAGCTTTGACAGAAAATAGAATGGGGACCAATATCTCAGCTTTGGTAGAATAAAAGTTTTCTGTCTGCGCTTTTTAAACCAGAGAAAATCCCCTTTCAAAACAGAGTATCAACTACGATGATGAAATCTGAGGCAAGAATGAGGATCGCTATATTAGAGCAGAATCCTCAGATGAAGCGTTGGATATGTGGGGCTGATTGTATCGAGTTAAGTCCATTTAATCCAACTCCCTCCCAGTTCATACTGGAGTCCTTCACTGGAGCCATTAGACCTGAGATAGCTCTGATAATGACCGCGTGGAGATCAATTGAAACTCGATTCGTGAAACAAGCCGCCTGGCCTCATGGATCCTCCTCTTTCCTCCTCCACTAAACTCCATCAAACATCAGCCGGCTGCCATAGCAACTGAAGGAAAACTCCAAAACGGGGGGGGGGATAAATTGTTATTGGCAAAACCCTGTAAGGGAAACAAACAGTCCTCCCAGGTGTCTGTTGAGCGTTTGAACTCCCCAAAAAGCTGAAAGCATCCTAAACTTTGAACCGTTTGATGCTACTTACAGAAAACTAGCTCTTTGGATTCTCTGTAAACTCCGTGAAAGGTGACTGTTGGCAGATTTCTCACTTTTTTCCCCTCTTTAGTCAGTTCTACAGTGTCATGTAGCTGCTGCTTTGCTTCTAAAACAGCTCTCTGTTGAATTCCCCCAACTCTCCTTGTGGCAGCTTAGTGAAGTCTTGCAACAATTTCATCATGAGACGACCATCTGCTCGGAGCGAAATGAAGTTGTTCGTGTCATCTGAAAGGGGGGGGGGGTTCCTGTTTGTGCTTCGGGAAAAGAAATGAATCGCACAGAAGTTCTTAATTGTCGATGAAGAGACTAAATTCAAGCTTTGAATTCATTAAAAGAAATTGCAGTAAAAGTATCTTTGTTCATCGGCCATCTTTCTTTTCCTGCATGAATTCCTTATTGCGGTTTAAGACTTTAAATGCAAGAAATGTGTGATTTAAAGTGGGAAAAAGCATCCTTCAGACAGGTCTGATTTGCACGCCGTGATTTGAAGTCACCAGCCAGTGCAGCAGCAGACAAGCGCATGTGGAATGATACAAATCCCCAGCGTCTATTTGTGCAAAATGTGGCGTATTGGTGTCATCTTCTGCAACATAAAGGACAGGAAGTATCTCCTCACAGCAGCATGCATGCAGAATCACAGCCTAAAGGTAGTTACTTCTGAGAGCTCCTCATGTTTTAAAGAGCTTGGCTCACGAACATGTTGTGAAAGAACGGGCCTTACACTCTTGGTAATCTTTTTCCCACATCCCAGTCTCCAGCCTCCCCACCTCCAGATTTCAATAACCCACATAGTGAGTATGGAGGATGGGATTTGATGGAATTAACCATCCCAGGAAAAATAAATAAATCAAACAGATAAAAGCCAAAAGAGGAACGTGGGACCACATTTGATACAGACCTGAATTACACCTTAACGATTTGTTCATATTTTTATTCATCTGCCCCCGCGGTGATTTGCGTTGCGCAGCGTTTGTCTTAATAGCGTCACGGTGAAATGTGACTGCTCACATCGATTTCACCCATCGAAACGATGCAGGTTCTGTGAGTTTATCCTCAAAAACAACGTGAAACTGTGGCGGTTTGTATTTATAGTCCAACCTCATCTGATCTTTTTTTTTTTGTGAATGCACAATGGAAATCGTGTTTTTTCTCCCGTGTGTAAATGTGTTTAAGAGTCGTTCTCGTTATCTGACTCAAAGTTTTTCCTTTTTCCTCTTTTTTTTTTTTTGCCCCCTCTGCTGCAGAGCTGAGCAACTTCACGGCTGTGATTGTTTTTAACAAGCGTGTTATCAAAGTTCCAACCGTGTGAATTTTGATTTCTCTAAAAAAAAAAAAAAACCCATTGCATGATGGAAAGTCTTCTCTCTCCACTTTTTTACTGCAGAGACATAAAATTTGATTACATGCTCTGCTTTGTGCTTTAAAGGGAATTTTTGATTTTGTTTAATATTAATCATGAATATATAATCACGTTGGCACGCTTTACAGTCTTTACTGTTACAAATTTGAATCCAAACACACTGAATACATTTAGATAAGTGAGAATGTGCAAATTGCTGTGTTTTGCACCTACTGTAAATGCATTTTGCAGAATAGTTTTAACTTCATCAGGGAAGTAAACTGCCTGAGCAAAATAAAATACTTTTATTGCTCCTGTTTTACTTTTGCAGCACCGCTTAGCTAAAATGAGAAATTTGAGCGGAGAAGCAGGAACTTATCTGAAATTCTGAGGAGAAATGGTTGAGTTGCTATGAATTTCCCCGGAATCCCCTCTGATACTCCGCTATAATTACAAATACTTTGCCAGAACCTTTACACTTATATGTATATATATAAGTCCCCATTCTCATTAGTATGCCAGAGTTTCACTGCATTGATTTTCTACCAGAAACACCAAAGTCAGCCTCTGTTTTTCTCACAGAACTGCAGTGAAATCTGTTGTCCTTTTGACTTTGACATGAAGGGGGGGACACAGATGTCTTTTTCACTTTTCCCACTCCACCTCAGATGCTGGCCGGTTCATCCGGCCCGTTTCCATTAGCATGTGGATTAATTCCTGCCTGTTATCAAGTCTAGATGTAATAAGGCAGCCCTGGATAGCGGGGCTAATCACGTTGGAAGGCAGTGCTTTCTTGCCTTTTTTTTCTTATAGCTGCCATCCTCACATCCCCAAAACTGATAGCAGGGCAGACGCATCAGAGAGGATTAAGCTAATGTGATGGCAGAGCCACCTACCAGGGGCCCCCACAGGATAATTTTAAGAGACAGTCCTTGACATTCAGGGAATAACTTGTCAGGACCTGGCTACAGGCAAATATTGAGGATATTAATCCTTAATGTAATGGCCTTGACTAGATTTTACTCTTGTCTCTGGAAGCAGCTTTAAGCACAGTCATAAGTCTCCTTAATCACTGACATAAAGCAGTCCCTCAAGGATTCTCCTGAGTTTTACAGTAATTATTGCATACCCCCCAAAAAAAGCCTCTGTTTTTCATCCTCGCCGGTTTGAAAAATTGCCAAGCTATTTGCATAATGCTTGTTGTTAATTTGCCAGAGTTTCATGATACGCTGGCAGAGGGGGCGCTTTGTTTTGTTACAGTACAAAAAAAATGTGAAGAAGTGTAAAAAAAAAAAAAAAAAAGATCACAGTCGGGAGTCAGAATTATAAAATATCGTTTTGGCTGCTTCAGTCTCACCTGTTTAAATCACATCGCTGTCTTTTCTGAGGGTTTAGGGAGAATCTGCACAGTTTGAATTCATTCCTACTTGTCAGATATAGAAGGAGCTGTCTTGTAATAATAAAATAAAATAAAAAAAAGATGTGGCTGTGCATTTTTATTAGCATTGATTAAAGATTCTTAAAATACAAAAAAAATAGCACAGAAACCGTCCATGAAACAAATCCTCAAGGAGCTTAATGATGAGAGTTTGTCCTTGCTGCAGGTTTGCTCTCATGAGACGTGTTGCATCAGTTTCCAGACATTTTTAAAAATATATAAATTATGTTGCTGCTTCCCTGATCATTTCTCTTAATCTTGTCCTCAGGTCTGCTGATCGGGTCTGGCTGCGCGCTCTACCCACTGGGATGGGACAGCGAGGAGGTACAACAGACCTGCAACAACAACTCAGACCAGTTTAAACTGGGTACGATACACCTCACACACACACTTACTCATGCCATAAATTTGCCCTCCTGCACGTTTTGCTCCCAGAAATAAAAGAGTCCGTGAGTTTCACTGGCCTTCTGCCCCCTTTCTGAAAACAGACACACGTCCTTCATGCTGTCGTGAATTCTTGGTGTTTTAAAATGCATGATAAAGAGTCAGCCGATCCTCCAGTAGCTGGTGAGCTGGTGCTTCTCTCTATAAATATGTGCTGAGAATAACTAGGAGCTGTGTTCTGTATGCAGCTGGCGTTAGAAGGACTACCTCACAGACAGTAATATGCTACTTTATCAGACACCAGGGAGAGGGGGGAGCTTTTCATCTCTCAGCTGCTGCTATATTTGATGCTAATCAAATAGCGTTGGATGTTTTACCTCATTTCAATACTTTGTTTTTTAATAAAACTACAATATCAGCAAACTTTAGAAGATAAAAGACACAAATATTTAGATATCTGGGGGGGTAATGTTAGGAAATGCTACATAAACTTCTCGTTTTATTGAGTTCATGGCTGTAGTTTTGGTTTCTTCCTATTATTTCATGCTAAATCTCTTCTGAGAAACTCCCTGTTATTCCTTATGAAGTATTAAGTAGAATATCTTGACCGGGCTGAGCATACGGACAGTGAAAAGCCACAGTTTGTGACCATCTGGTCGAGCCTGATCCTAAAAGGAAAATCATCTTTTTCTCAGCATATTTCCTTGTTAACAGCAGAAACCATCACACCCTCTGGACTCCAGATAAATACTTTTTTATGCTTCATAGAACCGGTAAACACCTCTCGCTTGCAGTACGCTGCGCTGTGCCTGGAGTAATTACTCATCTC
The DNA here is from genome assembly GCA_006937965.1 of Callopanchax toddi. Lineage (NCBI taxonomy): Eukaryota > Metazoa > Chordata > Actinopteri > Cyprinodontiformes > Nothobranchiidae > Callopanchax > Callopanchax toddi. The sequence goes on along the minus strand of SSNR01000423.1, from coordinate 345,179 downwards.
AATTTCTGCCCTGATCTTTCTTCCTTTAAATTTTCTGATGGCCTGCCCAGTGTTGATGAATGCCCTGGTGAACTCCGTCACATGTCAAACTGCTCTGGTATATTTAGTACAACCAGAAATAGGAGTTGCACAAAGTCCCTTCTGCAGATAAAATCTTTCTAAAACTGACATCAGGCTGAAAAGCAGATTTAATACATGATTATACTTTTTAAATTAAATGTCGTTTTTATTACTGTAGCTCTCTGAACAACCTTTATTCTGGTTTGTAAACATCTCCTTCAAGGTTGTTGTGGTTCTGAGGTGTTGTTCTGCAGACCTCGGCTGTAATGTATTTGAGCTACTGTTGTTTTCCTATTATCTCCAACTAGGCTTCCCATTTTCCTCTGACCTCAACAAGGCATTTTCATCCACACGACTGCTGCCCACTGGATATTTTCTGTCAACCCTACAGATGGTTGTGGGTGAAAATCCCAACTTTTATGGCACCAACCACCACGCCGTGTTTAAAGTCACTTAAATCTCATTTTTTCTACATTCTGATGCTCAGTTTGAACTTCAACAACCTCTGGAAACCTGACCCTGAGTTCTTTTATTTCACCTAGCTAATTCAGATCAGTCGGATCTCATACGTTTTTAACAAATAGTAAGTAATGTAAGATATACAATTTTCCTTAAAACACATTTTTGAACAAAAACCACGTTTCCATAGATATTAAACACAGGTCAAAGTTGAAGAGAATAAAATATTATTGTGCAAAAACCCAAAGTCCTCACAGGGTCTCAGGAGGCTAAAGGTGTGGAGTTCCCGCCATGTGATTGGCTGATCAGCTGTGTGTGTTAACGAGCAGTAGGTGTACAATTAGTGTACAATTAGGTGTACCTAATAAAGTGACAGTGAGTGTGTGTATTCCATTTACCCATTTATAGGCCTGCAACCCACCACAGCCAAACTACAGTTGTGTTCTCAATAAAAGAGAAAAATCATCCTTTCGAGCATAAATCAGTTGCAAACAAAAAAGGGGGGGCAAGAAAGAAAGAAAAAAAAGGGGGAGAGAAAAAAGGGGGGAAAGGAAAAAAAGAGGAGAAAAAAGGGGGAAAGCGGAAAAAGAGGTGGGAAAGGGGGGAAAGGGGAAAAGGGGGAAAAGGGGGGAAAGGAAAAAAGGGGGAAAAGGAAAAAAGAGAGAAAAAGGAAAAAAAGGGGGAAATGGGGGAAAAAAGGGGGGAAAAGAGGAGAGAAAAGGGGGAAAAAGAGGAGAGAAAAGGGGGGAAAAGAGGAGAGAAGGGGGGGGGGGATCTGACGTTTTCGTTAGCTGCTGTGAGACTTTGTTGTTCCGTCAGTAGTTCCTGCAACACATTAGATGCATAAAAACTGACAAGACAAAAATATATTTTAAAATTATGTTAGTTGTGTTTTTAATAAAGTCAGTAAACACTTGTTTATAGACACATCTAGTAAGAACTGTGAACATTCTGAAGAATATAATACAGGGGGCAGCCATGGCTCAGAGGGTTCAGATGACTGTCTGCTGATCAGAAGAAGAACAGTTCAGTCCCTGATTCCTGCAGACGATGTGCTGAACATATCCTTAGGCAGGATACTGAACACTAAAGTTCCCTCTCTGGTGCCGCCCGAATGGCACTGGAGCCCACTGCTCCTCAGGGATGGGTCAAAACCACAGAAGTTATTTCCCCAAAGGGCCAATGAAGAATTATTTATTATTATGATACAGATTGTAGCTGCTAATGTTGTCAAGTTAGATGCCACTTTATTTAAATTGATGTGCCACTTCATCCACTGAGGGTCACAGGGAGCTGGTTCCCATCTCCAGCAGTCATGGGGTCAGAGGCCAGGGGACACCCTGGACAGGTCGCCAGTCCATCGCAGCACTTAAATTGATAATATTCTGAAAAATTAAATGTCTTAATTAAATTAAGACAGAAATTTTCAGTCATGACATCATGATTAACATCCTGTTTCATCAGATTCCTCTTAGAGTAGCCAGTACAGTTGTTACGAGTGTCAGCGTGTCGTTTTCTACCAACTCTGGTTAGCGTCATGGCAGGCGGGTGATTTTCTCGTCTTTGAGCAGCGGATTTCCCACAAATGATGTGTTTGCCACATGAGAATTTCTCCATTAATTCACACCTCATTTATTAATCATGAGAATAGTCCGCACTCCATGACTTGGAACGGTGTTGTAGATCACAAATAATAGATGTACTTAATTTGAAGATTATCATTCATGAAAGATTTTCAAAAATGTTGCTCCCAGTTTTGATGGATGTAGTTTTAAATGAGAGATCCTCACATTGACCATTTAAAATAGTAACTAGTAACTAGTACTATGTTAAATAGTAACATTTTACAACTAGTGAACTCTATTCTCTTATTAAGCGTTAAACCGAGACAAAGTTTGGGCAAAATGATAGAAAAAGTCATTTGAAGGTAGAAAGATTTGTGTTTTTGACCTTTGAATCAGGTTAGTGAGAACACAGGTGATGAGATTTAATGCAACACCTCAACCTTCTGCTACCATCCTGCTTGTAATTATCTCTGCTGTCAGAAAGTCTCTAATATCTGCCTGTTCAGACAATGAAACGATACATGGGTGGTCTCATTTTTAGTTTAAAACGCTTCATCACCCATTAACTTAGAAAAAACTGAACACGCATGCTTATTTTTTTTACAAATCCTGCCCCCCGCTCCCTTAATTTGTTATTTAATCAGATTTTCTGGTTATTTACAGGAGTAAATGTCAGCAGCAGCAGCAGCTAAATGTTGCATTTCAGATGCATCCAGGAGCCAAATATAGCAGAATCTTCTTAATATTTCTGCAAAAATAACAGAGTAATTTCAAATTGACATTAAACATCGTTTGCAAGAACTTCTATATAATTTAGGAGAGTTGATTTAGATGGCTGCAATCCCCCTGGGGTGTGTTTTAGTTTGTCATTGTGGTCCAAATGGAAAGTTTTATCAGTTTTATAGTTCACATTTATTTTGGCAGAAACATGAATAAATTCCTGCTGGGATTCCCTTCTGGATGCGCCAGGCAGGTGAATTTTGCTGCTGGTGGTGATATTTACATAAATATCAACAGAAATCCATATAAATAACCCTGCAGTGCAAAACTAACATTGATGTAAAGGTTTGTTAAACAAGATTGTGTGAACTGCTGGGAAGGTTTAGAGATTTGAGATGTTTTAAGATGGCAGCAACACACTCAGACTAGCTGTTAGCTCATCAGACTTAAACGATGCTTCTCCAAACAAATTATTTGTAACATTTACACATGAACACACCTCAGAATGCCTGAAAAATCCTTTTGAGGGAGCTCACAATGTTTTCCAAGAATCCAAAGTGGATAGGGATGCTTCCTCTCAGGATACGAGTGAACGTGTCTCCTGGGTTTGCTCCCAGAAACATCTCTAAAAGCCTATTTTCAAGCACTTGTCAAATTCCAGATAGTTTGCAAATGAGGTAAAACTCTGTTCTTTGCAATTGTTTTAAGGATTTTCACAGACAGAAGGGAAATGTAGAAGCAACCTGAACAAAGACCTTAAGCGTTCGACCTCCTTCTCTGTGCCCAACGCTGACGTGTTAAAGCAGAACCAGAGTCTCAGGATACGAGACACATCAACCCTGTTTTAAAGGAGCATAACTTTTAAATTATCACTAGATTTTATTTTAATCTCAAGGGAGCGAACACCGGAGCTCGTTTTTATTGCACAATTAATGATAAATGAGCAGTTTCTTTAAAAAAGATTAATAAATGTAGAACAAGTTGGGCAGTTTTTTGTTATTTTGCAAAAAAAAAAAAAAAATCATGTTTGAGCTCATTTCCTGGTGTGTTTGGACATTTCCTGTTGATTTCCTGAACCGTGCGCTTTGCTCTGCAGGCTCCTGTCAGATTGGCTGGGCGTACTACTGCACGGGGGCAGGCGCGGCCACCGCCATGCTGCTGTGCACCTGGCTCTCTTGTTTTGCCGGAAAGAAGCAGAAGCATTACCCGTACTGATCAGAGCATCGGAGAGACGGGGACAGACGGAGACCTCGGGCGGTACGACAAAAAGGAGAGGACTCTGTGGACCAGTACAGCACATCAAGCACCAAAGACGTCAAGTCATTACGGTGCTCTGCACATCTTGGGACACTTCTCATCTGACAACTGCAGGGACTATTTCATAATGCAGCACACGTATGGCTCAAAAACTTCTCTTAAAAGATGTATGGACCAATCCTGTTTGTAAAATTGTTACACAACTTTTCCTTTTTACAAAAAGAGTGTTCTTTTGTTGTTTTGCTCTTCTATAGTCATCGATGTTTATGTGATAGTGTGCCCTGTGATGCGCAGAAAAGTGATATTCTCTGACCTGAAGTGTTTCCATTTCCTTGTGTCTCATTCTTGCCTTAAAAACCAACCTGAAATGCAATAATCCCGTAAAGCAGCCGGACGCCTTCCTCCCCCTCACCTCCAGATTCCATAAATATAAGCAGAGTTTATTTAACACATTCATAAGATATACAAAGTGTAATGTATTTTATCATGTTATCACGTGTTTTGTATTCCCTCTGATTATTCTTTGTCATGCTTTTTGTTTTTGTAAATAAATGTTTAATGAAATCCTGCCCGTTTGTGTTTTTTCCGGCCGCTACGGCACGCCCTGAGGCTAAATCAGCTCCCACATTCCTAAAAGCTTTTCCCACGACTTCTCTATCTGAGGACTGGGTTTTTATCCTCCACCAATCAATAAAAACGATAAGGACGGGCAGCTTTGTGAATTTGACTTTTTCCTGTTATTGATGAGGTAAATCTGGTGACCTCTAGTCGGAGTATTTGCCTTTTTGACCAGGTTTCTCAACTTCAAAGCCTGGGACGTTTCCAGACAAAGCCTGAGATGAAATCACACCCTGGGAAATTGAGCAGCTCTGCATCCGGCGGGCTACCAGCTTAATGTCAAGGGGGTATCTCAGAGTTCCTCAACCTGCTCACATGGTGTGAATAACAATAATGATAACCTCTCGGTAGCTGTTACCTCCACTGGATGTGTCATTAGAGATGTGAGCTGCACACAGCTTCACGCTTACTATTTTTAGCCGCTTGTTCCACAGCGATTTTTCCCCTTTGATTAACAAACAGCGAATCCACGCCCGCGTACAAAGTCAGCTCATTTACAATGCAGCTGTTCGCCGTGCATTTGGCCCTCATTAGCAGTTCCATTTTCTCACAATGCTCAGCATCCAGCTGATAATGGAAACGCACACCCCTCCTCTCCATCCTCACTTGAGAAATATTCTCTCTGTACATGCTCTGATGTTTAATGCGTTCGCATCTCCGCATCCTGCTTCGTCTCTCTGATCTGGCGTTGCTGATTGATATCAGCAGCGATTGTTACATTGAGTCAACCAGATGCCTCATCAGCAGAGGCAGACGTATTGGGGTCAGGTTGGAGCCCGTACCTCAGTCTGACAGCATGGGGTGCCGTTCAGTCGGAGAACTTGGCAGCTGATTGTTTTAAAACATGCAAAGTGTGCGCTAAATGAAAAGTACAGCTATAGCTCTCACAGAGCAGAATCAGAACTGTTGTGAATTCAAACTGACAAGTGCACACACTCACTTTATTCATTATGCTTTCAGGGCCACGCGCAGATTGCACGAACATCCTTTTACTTATAAGTCAAAACATAAACCTAAAGATCTTCGTATTCTTGTAAATTTATTCACACGGACCTTTAGAAAAACCTTTCAACGCTACATAAATTAAACATTTGTTTTGAACAGGGGGCCCACTTTCGGCCGACTGAGTCGAGAATGAAATAAAAGTTTGCTAAAACTTGAAAAGAAACGTGGAGCTGCGTGAGAGACAAACTGTAAAAATAACAAGCCTGATCAGCTCTGAGAGGCTGTGGAAGAAATCTCTACTGAAGGTTAGTAGTGAAGCTAACTCCAGTTAATAAGAGATTTTCACTTTGATTTATAAACAATACGTCTGACAGCTTCAGGAAAAATCAACCATCAAATCAAGTGAAACTACAGACAGATCATCTCTGCTGAGAATCGTTTTATAGAGAGAGGATTTATAAAACCTGCAACTTTTAAAGGCATACTTTGCAACTTTTTCATATTTTAAATTTTTTCCTTGAGCCAGTCTGTGCTAATATGACCCGTAATGAAAAGTCACTTAGCCCCATCTGCTGCTTGGATCCGGAATACCACAACTGCAACAACTCATTCTCCAGTCCGGAGCTCCGCAAGTCTCACAAAGTCACTTATCTCGCGAGGGTTAGGCTAACCCAATGTGGCTAGCTGTTATGCTAGCTCCAGAGTGTTTTTGGCTCATGATTCCTGATTTTTTCGATCTCTCCCTGCTTCAACACAGCTGATTTCCTTGAAGGAGTAAATAATCGCTCAGCAATGAAGGCTGAGGAGACATTTCAAAAGTTAGATTTAAGGCCGGTTCACACGGCAGGATTTTTAACCCGATTTTTGCCCCGATTCTCCTCCTCCGACAATCTTAAAGACGCGCCTGATTGTTAAAGATAATCTTATCAGATAATCCTCTCATGTGTGGTTAGGAGCGCTCTGGTCCGCTCGGAACGCCGTCAGAACCGCTCCGATCACAAATCTGTGAAATCGAACATGTTGGATTGTCTAGACCTGACATCGCAGCGTGTGAGGTGTCCCCTAAGAATCTGCCTGTAGAGATTGATGTGTAGACATTTAGAGAGTGAGTTGACAGACTCCGCTGCGCAGAGCAAAAGGAATCTCTCATCAAAACAGCTGCTCGGATTTTTTAAAACTGTCTCAAGGTCATTGTCCTCGCCTCGCCTTCCTCCGCTTATCCGGGTCCAGGTCGCGGGTGCTGCATCCTAAGTCGCGCATCCCAGGCCGTCCTCTCCCCGGCCAAATCTGCCAGCTCCTCAGCTGGGACGCCCAGGCGTTCCCCGGCCAACCTGGAGATGTATTTCCTCCAGCTTGTCCTGGGTCGACCCGGGGCTTCCTGCCGGCAGGACATGCCCAAAACACCTCCCGTTCATCGTTTTTGATAAAAATACAAGCTTTCATGTTTCTTTACTCCGAAGTCACGTTTGATCTCGTGAAGTTCTGCAAGATTTCACATCTGATCTGAGAATGTTTGTGTGATCCCACCACACACGGTAGGATCAGAACGGTCAGTGCGATTTTTAAAGGAAAATTTCTCACCACGTGTGTGGTCTCTTATGATTTAAAATCGGCCGACAATTTGAAAATCCTGCCGTGTGAACCGACCTTTTTGTGTTTCTGAGCAGAAACAATGACGTTAACGTTTTTACGGCAGTGATTTAAAACGGACACCAGGGGGAGCCAAAACAAGCAAAACTGCTTTAAAAGACTCATCTGTTTGACCAAACTGGTTTACAGGGTGCTGTACAAAAGTCTTGGGCCTTCCATCATTTCCACACGTTTTTTCTTCAAAAGGAGTCAAACAAGTGGACGTGTTTGAGACTCCTCCAGGGTTTCTGAAGGTCTCAGAGTTTTTCTCTTATTCATGAAATTCAATCGTTTCTCCATCCTGAAATATAGTCGATTTTCAGCTAAAATGTTTTGGGAGGAATCACCTTGTTTAAGGAAAAATACTAATTTGTTCTCATCCAACTGTTGTTCTGGATGTTAACCAAACTAAGCATCACCTAAACTCACAGCGGATGAGCAGGATCTGAAAGTCTTGTATTTTACAAACAGAATCTAAAGATCTAAAGATCTGACACAGAACCTGGGAGATGCGTCATTCTTTAGTTAATTATTGGCTTGAAGATTTTTATGACTAGATCTTTGACTTGTTGGTGAAGAATATTATATTTTTGCCTTTAAATTATGTTGTTTTTGGTATTTTTTGTTGTTTTTTTTAAAGGGAAGTTATTGTTTTTTCTAACAAGCTGCTGATAATAAAAACAAATTTAAAACGTGTCTAAAAATGGCCTCTATGGTCCATTATGTAGATACAACACTGGTTCCTCATTTGAGTTTTGTTGTTTTTTATGCTGGAATGATTCCTACATTTATGTTATTTGGCTTAAAAAAAACCCCCAATAAGGATTCTACTGAATATCATACAAATAAACAAAATTTGTTAAAACAATAATTCAAATAAAGTCAAAACCCCTCAAAGTACTTTGAAAGGCACTAGAAAACACATTTCCCAGAGTTTTTGTAAAACAATGTTTTTTAAATAAACGATGACTGGCCCAGTCCTCTCTGTCCTCTCAGACCCCTATTGGCTGAGGGAGAAGGCTCCGCCCATTATGAGCCCGTTTCTTCCCACTGTCACCTTCTGCTGCTCAGAAAGGAGCTGCATTATCCAATTATTATTACAACAAACCACATTTACCAAAATCAGATGTATTTGTGGCTTTGTTCAGCGCTTTGAGATGACTTGTGAACTTTATTTAAAAACAGAGATTTTGGTGACTTCTGATCTTAGCTCAGCATCGTTTTTTAGACTCTCTGTTTGCTTGCCTGCATGTGATTTGTTTAAATTGCAGTGTATTGAGCTGTAAATCACCTTTAGAGGCTTCATCTCTGGCAGCCAGATAAACACATCCACATCAGTTAATTCTGTTTAATTATTATTTTCCCCCTGATAATACCCTAGCATGGTAATTGCTGCCCTCAAGTCCAACTCAGCTTTAAAAAAAAGATTTTGTGCCAAACATTAAAAACTGTTTCTGCAGGATAACACCCACAGAGATCAGGAATAAGAGACTGACATACATATGCATGTCTAAATGAACTGGACCGTGCTTAAATGGGCTTTATGTTTAACGGTAATGTGTGCTGAAATTCACTTCAACCTATCTGAGCTCATTTTATTGCATCTATTTGCATTAAATGTCATCTCAGACCTCTAAAAAATAAAAGTAATCCAGTTCAGATTCAGTTAAATTCAATAAAATGCAGTTTAATCTCATTTAGTTACAAGCCAGTTCAAATCAGAGAAGTCAGTAGTCTTATTAGTATTCATGTAAGGCCATTTTTAAAGCTGTCAAGCCAAAAATATGGCCAATTTTCCTTAAATGCTCAACTTCCAGTTCCCCATGTTGAACGTGCATAAAGTAGAGTGACAAAGGAGAGGAAGAAGTCCGCTTTAACAGGAGGAGCTTTTAGCAGGACGAGATTTAAGGAGGGCGACCATCTGCCTCAGTGAGAAGAAAGAAAAGGCCTGACTTCAGTTGTGGACCAGAGGTCTATGAATCAATTGAGCTAAACGTCCCTGGGCGAGGTTTTTATTCTCATGTAAAGTAGCTGGATGTACAGCCACATACACTGAATCACTTTGAATAGCATTTTTAAAAAGACTCAAATCTTTAAAACTTTTCATTTATTTAAAACCTTCAACTCTGCCTGACCTTTTTTATTATTATTAGCATTTGATAATCATCACTAAATTCAGTCAGTAGCAGATGCAAAACCAAACAAACATCCTTAGTCTCCTCTCTTTTTTTAGATCAACCTTTCAAAGTCCTTTTATTAAATTCTTAGAAATCTGAAACGCTTTCTGAATGCATCCCAGACCTCCAGCGTGGGGAAGGGTTCAAAAATAAAACCCACGGACATCTGCTCTGCCCAATTTATTTCTCTACTTCAGCACCACTCGCTGCTCCACTTGAAGGAGCTGCCAATCAGCGGCGCTCTGTGTTTTTAGAGATCTGACAAGCGGCGTATTAAAATGGACAGGGAAGTAAAGTGAATCCATGATAACACGCAGCAGACAAACCGAATCAGCCGAGAGGATCAGAGACTGTTTCTCAAAGCTCACACGCAGACGGATTACAGCTCAAGGTTCACCGGTCCCACCACCACCCTCCGCCTCCTCCTCAGGGAGACACAGGCTGTGGTTAGCAGGGTCTCTAAATTAGCAGTTTGTTTGAAGTTAGATAAAGGATAAGGGTCATGGAGGCAAAAAGAAAAGATGCATGGTTTACATAGTGCCAGTGTTTACCCTTTAAAGACCACACACACACACACACACACACACACACACACACACACACACACACACACACACACACACAGGTGTTTTCAATTCTGACTGATTACCCCTCTGCACAGGTTCAGAGTGACTGGAGCTGCTCGTTACACGAGGTCACCGGAGTCCAGACCAGAGCAGGCCGGCAGGCATTTTGACTTACAGCACCAAAAAGCTCAGGGGATCAGGAAACATTAGCCACGGCTCAGTTCCATTCAAGTGACCCGGTAAGCCATGACAGTGTAAAAGTGAGTGGATGTAAATAAAAACAGGAGCGTGAGAACCAAACACCCTCCTGCTTCTGGAGAAACTATCACCTCACGCTAGCAGGAGAGATGAAAATCAGGCAGAGAGATAGCAATAATTACCTGGTTGAGGTCAAGTTAGAAGGAGTCAGGTGAGGTTAATAGAAGAAGACATGAGTAATAAATGTTCACAAGCTGGATGGAGAGAGAGAGACGGATCAATAGAGCAGGACTTCATCTGCAGGACGTTGGTCTGCTCGGCTGTGGTGAAGGCAAAAAGGTAAAGCTTCCAATTTACTGGTCCATCACCAGCGCTCACAACATTTCGATTGTTCTGCAGCCTTAGAGATAAGGTGGAGAACATCATCATCCAGGTGAAGAGTCAGGCGTTGTCCCCTCCTAGATGGTTTTCTGGCACGTCCCATGAGACGGAGACACCAAACCGGTGGATTCAAACGTTCCAGTAAAGACACGATGAGTGAGTTTGGAGTGGAGGAACTCGACTGCTCTGTGTAGAGTCCTGACCTCAACCCAACAGAACGCCTTTGGGATGAATTAGACTGGAGAGCTTCTCATTCAACATCATCTGACCTCATAAATGCACTTATGGAGGAATGGTCAGGAAACATCCCATAACCCCTCTCCTAAACCTTAAGGAGAGCCTTCCCAGAAGAGTCCAAGCTGCTGCAAAGAATGGACCACCTCCATATTAAACCCTGCAGATTAAGGTCAGGATGTCATTAAAGTCTGCGTTTCCCAATACTTCTGGCATTATTGTGTATATCTTTTGTGACCTGCATGGGAAGAAGCTGGAGGTTGTCGCTGGTGAGAGGGATGTCCTGTTAACTCCACAACCCAGCCTTGGATAAGCAAAAGCAAATGGATGAATAGAAGTAATAAATGTACTTATTTACACACAAAAACCTGACTTTTGCTTTGAACCCATCAGTAAAGTCATAAAACAATAAACCATGCAGCTAAACACCTGTGGGCAGTGAACACACTCAGGAGCTGCAGCAGATTCAGCACCAGGGGTTTAGCTGCATTACTTCAGCTGTTGAAATGATAAAGTGAGGCAGTGCTGAGCGTTGCCCCGGTCCTCTTTAATTCTGTCAGCCCTTTCAGGATCCTAAAATACAAAGGAACTTATTCCACCTCAGCTAAAGCTGTCCCCCAGAAGAAAACAGTGTTTGAAAGTGTAGAACATTCCTTAGTTTTAAGTAAATTTAATGTTTTTTGTCATAAGACAACCTAATAAGATTAAAACTTTTAGTTTGGTCATTTAGAATTAAAAGTTTTTGTCCTTTTTATTTGAAGAGCAGCATTTTTTTAATGATAAAAATAGTGAATCCTCATCACAAAAATATGCCTAAAGTATACAGAGCTCCAACAATCCACTGACAGTCAGATTGTCTATAAAATTCTCCTGTAAGTTCTTAAAGAACCACAGACTTCTCTCACATGCGCTGATATTATTATTCATGTCTTCACCATCAGGAGAACACGGAGAAACAATGGCATGAATGGCAGAGCTGCAGGGAGAAAGCCACTGCTCCCTGATGATTTGTGGTTTGGGCATGTTCCCCTACATCTGAGCCAAGGTGTGCTGCCATCATTGATAGAGCTCTGAATTCAGAATTATTCCAGAGAATTCCAAAAGGAAAATGCCAGGGCATCTGTTCACAAACGCCCCAAAGCTCTCAAGTCATTTTATCGAGGAATAATTAAAAACGGGCAAAGTTTTAGATCAGCCAAGTCGAAGTCTAAACACTTGAATCCGAGGCCGGATGTAGGCGTGGGCAAGGGGGGGCATTGCCCCCCCAAATTCCATGTCTGCCCCCCAAACGCGATTGCATGCAGAAATAACAAATTTCAAAAATATTTCAGTGAAAAATGGTCAGAGTGAGTGCTCTCTTCCATTTGTCCTCATTCAAAGTAGCTACTGATGAATGACACAGAAAGAAAGAAAACCAAAAAACACAAAAAAGAACAAAAAACAAAACAAAAAACACAAAAAAGAACAAAAAACAAAACAAAAAACACAAAAAAGAACAAAAAAACAAAACAAAAAACACAAAAAGAACAAAAAACAAAACAAAAAACACAAAAAGAACAAAAAACGAAACAAAAAACACAAAAAGAACAAAAAACAAAACAAAAAACACAAAAAAGAACAAAAAACAAAACAAAAACCACAAAAAGAACAAAAAACAAAACAAAAAACACAAAAAGAACAAAAAACAAAACAAAAACCACAAAAAGAACAAAAAACAAAACAAAAAACACAAAAAGAACAAAAAACAAAACAAAAAACACAAAAAGAACAAAAAAACACAAAAAGAACAAAAAACAAAACAAAAAACACAAAAAGAACAAAAAAACACAAAAAGAACAAAATACAAAACAAAAAACACAAAAAGAACAAAAAACAAAACAAAAAACACAAAAAGAACAAAAAACAAAACAAAAAACACAAAAAAGAACAAAAAACAAAACAAAAAACACAAAAAGAACAAAAAACAAAACAAAAAACACAAAAAGAACAAAAAACAAAACAAAAAACACAAAAAAGAACAAAAAAACACAAAAATGAACAAAAAAACACAAAAAAACACAAAAATGAACAAAAAAACACAAAAAGAACAACAACAAAAAAAACCCCATAAAAACACAAAAAAGAACTCGAAAAAATTATTTAATAGCAGGTTAGAAGAATTCATTGGACAATTTAATTTTCTGTCAGAAAGCCATGGCTTCAGGGAAAATAGATCATCAGCTACAGCATTAATGGAATTAATAGAAGAAGTCACGAGTGGCACAGATAAAAACAAACATGTGTTAGGGGTTTTCATTGATCTCAGAAAAGCTTTTGATACTATAGACCATGACATATTATTTATGAAAATGGAAAGATATGGCATTAGAGGGGTGGTGTTGGATTGGTTAAAAAGTTATATAGGAAACAGACAACAGTTTGTTCAAATGGGTGACGTCATGTCAAACTGTCTCAATATAACTGTTGGTGTACCGCAAGGGTCAGTACTGGACCCTAAGTTATTTATTATGTATATAAATGACTTAGTTATGGTTTCAAGAAAATTAAAAAAAAATTTGTTTTCAGATGACACCAATGCTCTTTGTTCTGGGGAAAATTTACAACAATTATTGGGAGAAGTTGGGACTGAAATGAATAAGTTGAAAGAATGGTTCAGCTTGAACAAATTATCGTTAAATTTAGATAAGACCAAATTCATCTTGTTTGGAAATCGAAGAGTGGATTCCGAGATAAAACTGATGTTAGATAATGTAAATATAGAGAGAGTTTATGAAACTTCTGGGGGTTATTCTAGACCATAGCATTAGCTGGAAACCACATATTAAATATATTCAAACAAAATTGGCCAAGAGCATTGGCGTTTAAAACATTTACTAAATCAAGAATCCTTATATATTCTTGTTTTCATCGCTGGTAATGCCATACTTGAATTACTGTGTGGAGGTTTGGGGAAACACATATCAGAGTAATCTTCAATCACTATTCATACTGCAAAAAAGAGCAATAAGGATTGTATGTAATGTGGGATATAGGGAACACACAAGCACACTGTTTTCAAAACTACAAGTGTTAAAATTTATTGATTTGATAAAATGTAAAACAGCACTAATCATGTTTAAGGCAAGAAATAAATGACTTCCTTGTAATATACAGAAAATGTTTAGTGATAAAGATGATGAGTATAATTTAAGAGGGGTATTAAATAAATAAAAAAAACAGAGTTCGTACAACAAAAAGGAGTATGTGAACGACAGTATGTGGGGTGGATTTATGGAACAGATTGAGTGAAGATTTGAAAAAATATGTAAATATAAATCAATTTAAGAAAAGCTACAAAAAATGTTTATTGGATATTTATGTTGATGAGCTGGGTTAAATACAGGAAGTTGATGGTATGTTTTAATCTACTTGTTACTTAGTATAATTATTATATATTTTTTATTTTCTTACTTTATTTTTATTTTCACATATATTTGTTTTATTTTCATATATATATTTTTTAAATTTTTATTTTTTTATTTTACAATTTAATAAGAGAAGTTGATAAGAATAAGTGAAAAGGGGGTAGAAATGTATAAGTTTTACTTCTAACTACTCCTTTCCAGACTTTAATTGTTAATTGTTTTGTGTTGTATAAAAATGTTTTATGTTCGAAATAAAGAATCAATCAATCAAAAAAAAAAAAAAAAAAAAAAAAAAAAAAAAAAAAAAAACGAACAAAAAACATAAAAACACAAAAAGAACAAAAAAATACACAAAAAAGAACAAAAAACCCACACAAAAACAACAAAAAGCAAAAAAACACAAAAAGAACAAAAAACACAAAAACGAACAAAAAACACAAAAAGAACAACAACAAAAAAACCATATAAACACAAAAAAGAACAAAAACGAACAAAAAACATAAAAACACAAAAACAAAAACGAACCAAAAAATACACAAAAAAGAACACAAAAACCCACACAAAAACAACAAAAAGCAAAATAAAAAACACAAAAAAGAACAAAAAAAAAAACCAAAACAAAACATAAACAGATGTAAATGCAGCCTCAACATAATTGTGCCGGTCCCAAGCCCGGGTAAATGCAGAGGCTAGGGATCAAATATGAAAATAAATATATGGATAGAGGAACTGATATGATGATGGCGTAGTTTTCAATGCATTTAAGGGATTGGGGGATGTGATGACCAAAAAATTCTTAGCATGTCCAGACTCCCCCCCCCCACTGATATTCTACCTTCCCCCTTAATAGGGCTGGCTAGATCCGGCCCTGCTTGAATCTGATGGAAATGCTGAAACCTGCAGTTTGTGTGAGGAAAGCCGACAAAAGCTCAGAAAATATGAAGATATTTTTTAAAAAACGGGCTGAAATTCCTTCAGTCTGACACTCAGGACTGAGCGAGACATTCTTTATAAAATAGCTCACTTATTGCTTATTTTCTTAGATAAATAAGTGGTAATGAAATGTCTCTGTGTTGCTAATCTGACTTCGTTTCTTTGACATCTTTAATGAAACTTCATCAGTTTCCTCAAACAAGCTCATCTCAAATTCTTATGGTGATTTTCAGTGATTTTTCATCAAGTCTCCTAAATTGTTTCCAGAAAATAAAGAGGGGAAAAAAAACAGAATTTTAAAAACATATTTTGTTATCCAATTAATAGATTAGCATTCATGCTGGAGTCATCATTAAAGCTCAAGCTGTGTTTGGTTACAACAGCTTTACAGTTCTGAAAAATCCTCTCCCATTCATTTACAGATATCAGAAATTGTATCTCCAGGCACTGTGAGCTTCAACAAAGTCTGTCAAGTTGGCACTTTTTAATAAACGCTGAGTGATGTTTTGCTGAACTATTTAAAAAATCTCCCTTCGCAGCCTTGTTTCTACTCCAAGAACACAACCCCTTATGGAAATTGAACACAAGAGACAATTAGGAGTGATAATATTTAGGGACTCGACATCAGCTGTAATGTAAGATTTATGCAGAGGAGATGCAAGGCCAGCATTTTCTTTGAGATTCTATCTGCAAATTGTCACAAAACTGTAGCTCTATTTGTTGTAATCAGCTCTGTTATCAACACTCTGCAAAACAGAGACCTCCCAGGAGAAACACGCCGACTCTTTTTTTTATTGCCTTTTAACGCGATAACACATTTTAACCAACCCCAAAATGTAATTCCAGCTGCTCTCCTCCATCGAGGCGGTCTTTGATAAAATGCATTCCAGCATCTTATCAGTCACGAGCAGCTCTGCGGTCACTGGTCTGTATCCTGATCCGGGCAAACACACGTTGTTCCCAGTCAGCTGTGTCTCAAATTTGGAGCAAGTACAAAGAAAATGGAATAATTGCAAAAGTGAAACACTGGTTAGGTTAAAAAAAAAACATCAGGATGGGAAATCAAAAGTGCCTTAAAAATAAAAGAATACACAGAATTAGACACAT
Organism: Callopanchax toddi; assembly: GCA_006937965.1. NCBI lineage: Eukaryota > Metazoa > Chordata > Actinopteri > Cyprinodontiformes > Nothobranchiidae > Callopanchax > Callopanchax toddi. Next base: position 328,926 of record SSNR01000423.1, on the reverse strand, counting down.
TTGGAGTCAAAATGAATGAGTTGCATGTTTTGTTGTCCTGATTATCCCTGAGTTGTTCTTCTTAAAAGGAAAACGTGACTGTGAGACATTCCAGGACAGAAGCTGTGTGTCTGGATGAGGTTAAAGATAATCAGATTGGTCTTTTTCCACTTCCTGCTGATTTGATGTGCTGTTAAAAGCTCTGTTCCTGAAACTGCTGCCTCTGATGTTCGAAAAAGTCACAACATCCTGGATAATAAGGGACTCGTGGTTACATAAATGCACATCAAGGAGTTATGCTTCCAGTTTTCCTCGTTCAGAAAGTTCTTAAAGAAAAAGTTCAGATCTTTTGAAGATGAAGGTGAGCACATTTTCTCCCATTTAACAGATAAGATCTTTTGAGCTGATTTACCTTGAGTTCATAGCTTGAAGCCGTTTTTATTACCTTCCAGAAGCACTTTACTATATCGTGACCCATTCCTTGATTCTGCTGGGTTACAGCAGATCCACCAAGGAGTTCCAGTCCATCCATTTTTTAGATGAAAAGGAACACTTTGTTCTGTCCAGGATCACGAGGGCTGGATCCCACGGTGGGTACACCCAGAGGCGGACTGGAACTAAAAATCGGCAGCATTGCCCTGATGCCTTCCTGTCTCACAGAATTAAAACTCAAAGTGTTTCAGGTTCGGCTGCTGCCTCACAGGTAGGACCTTGAGTTGAAATTTGCTTTTATCTGGATGGAGTTTGAATATTATCTCTGTGTTTGTGGGATTTTTTCTTAAATGGATAAAGAATTTACACTTTAGTTTAAATTATTGTGTCCATTTTGAGCTGCAACTTCAACTTGATTGAAACAAAAACTTAAAGATTTCTTAAAATTTGATCCACAAACAAACCCTAGGGTCCCCTGATTAGGGGACCCATGCCACTTCCTGTTTAAATTCCTTCCAAAGACTGGCATAATGTTTATTAATATATTCATGATGCATATCCTCTGAACGGGAAGAATCTCGTCTAAACAACGTTTTCTACCTCAACATGATTAAATTCCAATAATAAGCAATTAAACAGAAAAACCCTAAAAAGACGCTAAATGAACACACCAAGAAAAACACACAAAAGTAACAATTCAACATAATCCTATCCACACAAACCACTGTTTAAATTAAAGCCCAAACTCTGCTCTTTCCAACAATATGTGTATCATCACCCTACATGCAAAATTCACTGAGATAGCTGGCAAAAAATATGGAAATTGATTTGGATTTCCTCAAGTCACAAATATAAACCTGGTCCTACCTCTTTTTTTTTTCTTTTGAATGGGTAAATAGCCATTTTGTTGATTTTCCTAAAAGTCCTCAAAAACAAATTTTCTTTAGATGGAACTACTATCTATGGTGAAATATAAGTGGGAAAAATAAGAAAAAAACTGAGAAATTTGTAATGGCCCACAGGTGCCTAAATGTGCCGATATGGCAAAATTACAAAATTATTTTCTGGTGTGTGCCAATATTATTTAATTTTAGTCAGAAAGACAAGTGTTGATTTTTAGACATTTGGAGTATTCTCTGGAATCTTACCTTTATTCTGGTACCAAAACCATTCAAATAAACCTTGTAGTTCTTGAGATATATTCAATTTATTTTGGGCATGTCATTTTTGATCAAATCTCTAAAAAAAAAGGCCTAGGGTTTAAAGGGTTAACATTTATTGTACTTTTTGCCTCACTGGCTTCTATTTATCTGGTCAGGGGGTCCAGACTCCCTCCACCAGCTCCTCCAGTAGGACTGTAAGGTGTTCCCAGGCCATCCTAGAAATATCCGGGGTCGACCCGGGAGTCTCCTGCCAGCAGGACATGCCTGAAACACCTCCCCAGGGAGGCGTCCAGGATGCATCCTGACCAGATGCCCAAACCACTTCAGCTGGCTTCTCTTGATGTGGAGAAGCAATAATTTCAGCCATTAGTATTCATGACCTCAGAAAATTCAAGAATTATCTGTTTTTCATTTATTTTATTTTACTTTTTAAAACTTTCTTAAACCCTGTTTCTTTTTTTTAATTACTTTTTAATTAGATTTTTAACCTTTTTTTAACATAAATGTTTTAGGTTTAGGCTTCAAATCAAACTTTTAAAACAAACGATTAAATATAGTTTATAACGGTCAAAGGTCATTGAAACAACAACCTCACTGTTTTTTTTTTTAAATAAAAACATTCAGCAACTTGTTAAGCTCATTTCCCACAAATAGAAGAACTTAGAACAAGAAGCTTCATTTAAAAAAATCACATAAATTTAGTTTATTCTTTTATTTTTGTGTGCAACACTTTCTGTAAACTTAAACAGGAGAAAAAAGTCACGTTGAAACACAAAGTCAAGTAGACTTTTTAAAATTCTACTAATTAATATGAGAGAAGGTAGAAAAGACTCTTCTCATCCTTAACCCCGGCTGTACAAAAAAAAATAAGACTTTCAGTTTAACTAATAATATAAATGTGTCAGTGACAGACTCCAGTTTACAACATTTAAAGGATAAATTCAAGATTCCTTTAATTGTTATTGCACCTGTATAAAATTACATTCTGTTGCACCAGCTTTGAAGCAGCCTTCATCTTAGAGGCAGTAAAAGGAGGATCTAATTCAGCAGATCAATAAACAACAGCAGGGACAACCAGCTGAGAAGGGTGGCCGTCTCTGGGATGATTATCGGAGGATTAGCATCGCGGTCCGTGTGTATAAGCTGGTCGTAAAATCTTCACGAGGCTCAAATGAACCCTAAAATTTGAGGTAATCTCTGCCTCATAACAGTGAACCCCCCCCCCCCCCCCCCCCCCCCCCACACACACACACACACACACACATCTTGAAGAAACACTGTGGAGTTTTCTCAAATTGATTCCATCCATTTCATTTCAGTTTATTCATGTATTCAGTTTGAACTGCTGGTCGATTTTAAGATGTGGGCAGTGATTTGGAGCTGGGCTGCATTTTTCATGTTTCCTCCACAAAGTGCCCCGTCTCAGTGAGCATAAAACAACCTCGCTCCTCATATTTTACTGGTTTTATTAGCTCATTTCTAGCAGGGGTTGAATTTAATGTAATTTGTCCTTTGCAATAAAAATAGTGTCATTGGAGTCGTTATGGTTCATTGCAACACACACACACACACACACACACACACACACACACACACACACACACACACACACACACACACACACACGTCACACACAAACACATGCATATATCTATATTTAGGTTCCTGATATTACAGGTTTCTCTGCTACTGAAGTGCACCTTTACATTCCAACTCTTATGCCTTTCAATATAACATTTTTTAAAAGTGATACATATTAGATATTCTTTGTTTATATTGCATGAAACCATTCCTTTATTTACACCAGGAGCTTAATTTATTCAGTTAAAAAGCTGCAACAAAGTTGTGTCCTTTAGATAAAACTGTTGCCTTTGTATAATTAAATTAATTGAAAAATGGGTTCTTAAAAGATTTGTTTCAAAATTATGCAGGATAAAACCCAACGAGCATGAGAAACCTCTACTCCAGAGAATTTTAATGCTATTATTTTAATTTTGTATCACCCCACAGCTCCCTGCAAAACAAACATGACAAGTTGTTTTGCATTTAGAGGCCCTCTCGGTATCAGAACATAACAGATACGCAGGTTCTCCTAAAATGTTTTCGCCAGAACTTATTTATACATTTTTACATGCTTTAGGTGGAGAATGTTAATTTTCTGTATTAGTGCATCCTTTACATTCCAAATAATATTATTATTTATGCAAAAAGTATATATAATGATAATATAATTTGCAAAAAACTGCAGTAAACCACAAAAAAATTGCTCAAAATCTATTCAAACCACAGCAAATTATTTATGAGTGTGTACATTCATTTTAAGATACTCATTTTATAAACTATTATAAAAACAATTTTGCACAACTTGCAAAAAGACATACTGCAACAGTCCTATGTGTTCTAGGACACAGAAAGGCACAAAGTCAAACATGCTTCCGGAGCATCAGCGGAGCTGGGATCAGCCTTGTGACACTTCCTGTCCTCAATAACAGAGAGAGGCACTTTGCATGTCTCACACATGAAGGGGCTGCACTTCCTTCACCCTGTGTGGCTTTTATAGGCCAGATTCCTCCTCCACAATGGCAGAAATATAAAGAATAAATAAATCAAATGCCAACGTGAAACACTGTCAGGTGCTGAGATGGATAAAGAGCCCTGTGTCCTGATGAAAATGTTTTTGTGAGAAAACTCACATTTTGTGAGAAACGGCTCTCTGGGACAAATTCAGTGTGATGGTTCCACTCCTCCATTTTTTATTTACTAAAAAAGAGAAAAAGAAGGATTATTCAGTCAGTCTTATTTAAATGAGATTCTATAAGCACTTGAAAACTTAAATGGAGGCGCTGGCGCTCCTGTAGGCCATCCATCCTTCCTTCTATTTTCTGTTGTTTTGTTTGTTATTGTCTCGGCACCTTGTGATTACTATCTTCTTTTTCTCCTTTTCTGAACTGCTTCATCCAGTAAGCATCTCTGGGAGCCGGTACCTGTCTCCAGCAGCCATGGAGCGAGAGGCAGGAGACACCCTGCAGGTCACCAGTCCATCACAGGACCCTCAACCATTCACACTCACACCCATTTAGAGTCACTAAAGGGTTAAATAAGCATGCTGGTATTTCTCTAGTAAAACACACTTTTTAGACTCCCCACATCATCCTCTCAGGTCTGATTAGACTTCATAAAGACACCAGGAAAAGCTGATAAAGTCCACATTTCTCCAAACAACTGGCACAGCAAAATCCAGATGCTGTGAACAAACGGCTCCCCCATGCCTTATTACTGCCTTTATTTTTCTGCTGTGGCTGATCATTTACTCATGGAACCAGGGCAGAGCCAAGGAGCAAAACATATAAAGTAATGAGGTAAATGTTGGAAACTGGACCCAGCGTGCTGGGCTGCCCAAGGACTTCTATTTACCCCTGAAGAGGTTTCCAAGTTTGAGTTTGTTAATTGATAAATCACATATGCAGATTACATGAAGGGGTGTATTTTATTTCCTTTGCTTGTTTAATATGAATAAAACTGCTTTGAATAAATTGCATTATATATTATGAGCTTGATATTACGTTTTTTTACCCACACATGTTTATTGTAAATAAAAGTGCCACAGTTAGAGGATACCTATGCTGAGTTATGTTACCATGGCAATGCAGGAGCCATAGTATTATTCATCGTGAGTTATAGAAAGAAAATGAAATAAATCATCTCAAATGGGAATTTCTCCACGAGGAATATCTTGGTGATGCTTTGGTGCAAAGTGTTTAATGAATAATCATTTGTATTACGCTGTATATACTGAGGTTTCATTTCTTTGGTGTTGAATTGATATTAATCTTCATTTAAAAATTATTATTTTGCTCGACAGGATCCTTTAGTCAGCTCTTTTGAATGTAGAAATGTACCACTTTATTATGCAACCCTTCATCATCTGAATACTTGAGCTGCACACGCTCAGATAAGACCTAACTGAGCTGCTCACACAGTTTAGAGTTTCCAAGAGGCCCTCTAGCGTCAGCAGACCAGTTTTTCTCTTTCATTTTTCATCTTTTCTCTGATTTAGCAGCCAGTCACATTGGCTCTTGTCCAAAATTCTCCATCTTTGTGAACTAACATCAAGCTTCTCCATCTGCGACCAATTACGTACCCTTATATTGATGCTATGAGATCTGATCTTCATGCTGTTATAGTAATTTTGCTGCAAAAGCATGGGGAAAACATTAAAATTCCAGCTCCTCTTATTACTTTATATATTTTTTATATGTTTCATGATTCCTAGATCCTGCAGCCAAGCAGTCTGTTCACTTCTCATATGTTTGATTAGTAATTTTATCATAAAAAGGCATCTCCATCCTCATTTTGAGGTTAGTAACTAAACAGAGCACTAACATTGACCACCTGAGAAGTGTCTTTTTAATTAACCCACCAGCTCCAGAGGTAGAGACCCAGACCTTATTTGTACACATTATATTAAAATAATTTGTGCAATTTGGGTTCTCTGAACTTTAATCTTTAAAGTCAGATTTTATTACTTTGTAAAGTTTTGTTAAAGCTATTGAGTAGAAACAGTAGAAGATGTTATTATGTTTATTTACTACTACTTAGGGAAGAAAGGGTTATATTTTATGATTTCACTGAAAACATTACTTTAAAATGAGTCATTACAGAGGCCAACAGGACAGGTTGGACCAAGTTGACAAGGTGAATGAGAAAATAGAATTGAGGATCTGCCGCCATCTAGTGGTCGCATCGCGCGTTGCCGCTGCGTCCTTACGTCAAACAATAACAAGGAAGTAGCGCCCACTCAAACTACATGTGTTGCTAGTTGTAGCTAGATTTGTTTCCCTTTCAAGATACACGTTTTTTGGAAAACATAATGATAACTTAAGAAAGGTTTACTTCACAATGAGCCAGTGAGTGTTTAAGGTTGTGTTTATCCGCTCGAGTGTTTTTTGTAGTTTCCGGAGAAGCTGAATGGAGAAATATTCCCACCTGAGAGTCATCGGAGAAGGATCCTTCGGCCGGGCTTTGTTAGTGCAAAGTCAAATCAACCAGGACAAATATGTGGTCAAGGAAATTCAGCTACCAAAGGTACGTTCAAACAAGGAAAATTATGTAGGCTACATGTAGTGCTTCAGAGAAAATCATCTCTATGTTATTATAGCAATTCATAAAGAAAAACTAACACGCATTAGCCAAGATAACTTTATTTATGAAGCACTTTAAAAACAGCCAACACTGATCAAAGTGCTGAAGAAAATGAATTTAAAAATTAAACAGGATAAAATAAAAATACAATATAATAAAGGCACATTTATAAATAAAACACTAAAATCAAATACAAATGTCAACAACTCATACTGGGTCAAAAGCCAAGCTTTAGAGATGGGTCTCTAAAAGTGATTTAAATGTTTCCAGCGAGGACTGGAGAGACCTTTCTAATATGTGTTGGCAAAGAGTTCCAGCAACAGCGAAGACCCTGTCCCCTTGTGTCCTTGGTACACCCAGGACTAACTGGTCCTGAGGAGTGGATGTGTATTATTTAAAGTTATGGACCAGTATCAATTCGCCTACAGGGCCAAGCGGGGAACAGAGGATGCTGTGGCATGCCTCCTCCACTCTCTCCTGCAACATCTCGAGCCACCTGGCACCTTTGCATTCATCCTTTTCATTGACTTTAGTTCAGCTTTCAATGCAATACGACACCAGATGATCAAGAAGCTCCAAACCCTCAGCCTGTCTCCATTTCTCATCCACTGGATTCATGAGTTTCTCAGCAGCAGACCACGGGCTGTCAAAATTGGGCCAGTCACTTCATCCACCATAATCACCAACACTGGCGCCCTCCAGGGGTGTGTACTCAGCCCCTTTTTGTACACACTGTACCCTCAACCATCACCACACATTTCAAATATTCAGACGACACCACCATTCTAGCACTTCTCATGACTGCACCAGTCAGTCGCCCACTTTACCAGGTGGTGCCTGGACACTTTTCTGGAGCTGAGTGTGGACAAGACCAAAGAGCTAGTCATTTATACCCAACCACAATCCCTGGACTTGGCATCCATTACCATACACAATAAAACAGTTGAACGGGTTGATCACTTCAGATACCTTGGACTCACATTGGATGATAAACTTACCTTTGAGCAACATGTTACCAATATTCATAAACGTTCACAGCAGAAACTCTATATCCTCCGCAAGCTCTCTGTCACCCCAGAACTTCTCCTACTGCTGTACACCAGCATCATTCAACCCATCCTCCTTTACTGCTCCCCCTTTTATTTTAACATGCTCTCCATAATAGAAATAAACTCCTTAAAGTCACAAACACAGCATCAAAAATGATCAGCCTGCCCATCACAGACCTCTCCCAGCTAAGCCATCACACGCATGGCCCGGACTGTCAGCGGGGACCCAGACCCCCCCTTCACAGCTACTTCTGCCTGTTGCCCTCAGGCCGCAGGTTCAGGACTCTGAGGTGGAAGCGGGCACGCTTCAACAAAAGCTTTGTCCCTTCTGCCATTGCTGCTCTTAACAGCTCAAAACATTAATCCTGCTGCTCCTTACCACCTGTGAATGCCCTCATGTGTTTAACTGTTGATAATATGTTGTTTGTATTGATATGTTGATAATATGTTGGTTGTACTTATATGTTCTGACAGTGCATGTGAAAACGAATATCCCTTAAGGGACAATAAAGGTCTATCTATCTAATGTATATCAGTTTACAAACACAATTAGGAATTGATTTTGAGTCTCTTGGTCACATGACCTGGAAGCTATTGAAGAAAATCCCATAGATTGTCATTAAAAATATGACACACTGTGAAATATGTTAAAAACTGCTTTTTCTCATTAGTCCAGTTTAGGAACACAGTTCTATAGTAGTCAATCACAAACCGAATGAATGGTTCACATGTGTTTTAAAGATTCTACTTTTGAATAATCCGGTCCATTGCTGTAGTTTTTGAGCTGGAACTGAATAGGTATCATTGTTTTCATTTAAATCGCCATTTAATCCAAATAATCTGATGCACCAGCAGCTGACATTGTCTGTATTTTTGCTGGTAACCTACCAAACTGCTGCCCACACAGCAACAAAGAGGCTGTTTGTTTTGCATAGCAGTAAATACATTAATGCTCTCATTTGCATTTTTATAGAATCGCTCCAAATTGGAGAATTCATGGAGAGAAGCCATCCTACTGTCCAAAATGAAACATCCAAACATCGTGGCCTTTAGGGAAGCATTTGAAGGTAATTTCGCACAGAACGTCCTCGTTTAAAATCTATTACAAGATTTTTTTTTAGATATGATTGTTTGGATTGCATTATAAGAAATGTGATTGTGTTTGTTCAGTGGACGGCCTCTTGTGCATTGTTATGGAGTACTGCAGTGGAGGAGACCTGCTTCAGAGGATTCAGAAACAGAAATCCACCCAGCTCAGTGTTGATAATGTAGGTCATGAATACCTGCAGACATTCTAACTCTTGTGTAAACACGTTCCTTGAAATAAATGTGTCTCTTTTTGCAGATTTTGAAGTGGTTTGCTCAAATGTGTGCAGGTGCAAAGCACATTCACGAAAAACGGGTTTTACACAGAGATTTAAAGTCCAAGGTACAGAAGAGTTTATTACTATTTCCCTCTTTTTTATTATTTTCAGTCAAATTTGGGGTGTTTCTGAACCCTAAACAGATCAGTTAACAGCTATTTAAATGGATGACTGGATTTAATTATGTGTGTGGGGGGGAATAGACTAATTTAGTTTATTGGCTGATTGCATGATGATGGGGTCTAATTTGTGAGTACTGTGGAAGGAAAGTGAAAATTGCTAAAAGTGATGGAGATGGCATGATCTTCTACTTCTGCTTTGCCATAGCTGGCTGCTCCTGCGCTCCGCCTCATGTTAAATCACAGCTTCTCTCCGTTTCCAGAACATTTTCCTGACAGACGACGGCTCCGTTAAGCTCGGGGATTTCGGCTCGGCTTGCATTCTGAACAGGTGCTGCAGGAGAGGACGTTTTCCTCTCCGAACCAACGTCTCAGTGCAGTTTGCGGCCGGTATCAATTTAAATTGACTAGGAATTTGTTTGCAGCTCTAAAGCATATGCTCACGCGTACGTTGGGACGCCGTATTATGTGGCACCAGAAATCTGGGACAACAAGCCGTACAATAATAAAAGGTACATCGCAACAGCTTGTTCCTTTAGCCAATCAAATAATGAGACACATTTTTTCATGATCTAGAAACAAAAACTTGCAATGATTTGTTTTAATCTTCTGATAAAATCTGGATGGCTCCTTTCATAAATGATTTATTTACAGTTTGATAAAAAGATTTCCAAACCTTTCAGCTTTTTTTCACACCCACAAAATATTCTGTCAGACTTAAAACCCCCAATTATTTTTAAGTAAACAAACAACCCTTATAAACCAATTAAACATAACGTCAACACAAACAAAACAGCCAATTAACTTTTTTGTATCCATTTGTTGCAGCTGTTTTCTGTCTCTTATGATGTGAAAATATTTTATTATCGATCATATTTACATTGAGTTTGATTCCTAGAGATCATCTCCTAGAACATGTGATAAACCGCCAGAGCTGTTGACTCGGAAAGGTTTTTTATTTAGCTGCCTGTTTAATGTTAAAGGTAGATGCAGTCAAAACAAACTCAAATTGTTGCTGTCAGATGTTTTTAGGAGCTTTCCTGAGGTCTGGATGTGGTTTTTAAACTTTGACCTTTAAATGCAGAGGTCTGTTAAGATTTTATCAATAGAATCTGTTAAATGTTCATTTTTCAGTCAAGTTCACTGCATGCTTCAGTGAGATATAGAGACTTAAATACGCTTTACATCCTGGTTGAGTTGCCTGTAAAGGGTTAAGTTGCTATCTAAACAATAAAATCATCTTTATTGACTATAATTGTTCAGTTCTGGACGTTTAAGTGTGGATAAATGTCCGTCTGAGTTCTCAGCTGAGTGGTGACGATGTACCTGATGCTGTTTTGGATCTCTGACTGAACTAGAACATGATGAACGTCTGGTGAGAATGAATAACAACCTCTGTCTCTCTGATCTGCAGTGATGTTTGGTCTCTGGGCTGCGTCCTCTATGAGCTCTGCACCCTGCGACACCCGGTAACCCCCCACCTGCCTCTGTACTTTAACTGTTGGCCTCTTTACCCAAATTGTCAGTGTGTTTTTGTGTGAAATACTCAGAAACAGCAGAGATGCTTCATTGAGGACGTTTTTGTCCATTTGGGCAGTTTTTCCCAGTTTGTCTGCACGCCATTTTAACAGCGTTTGTGCATATGGTACAGTTTTTGGTCACAAAACCCCTCTCTTGACAAATTTTGAAATTCAATTTGGATTTTTGAAAATAGATCAAGGGAACACTATGGGGGGAAAAACACACCAAACATTTGTTATTAGAGGACAAAAAACGTCAGCTTGTAGAAGTGGCTAAAAAAATGTATTCATTCATATTGTTTTTTTGCTTTTTCCATATATCGGTTAAACACCTTCAGCCCTGCGCAAACATATTAAAATTTCAATCATTTTAAGGATTTTAACCCTTGAAATGCCAGTTTGATTACTCAAAGTCATTGCTGTAATTTATGGGAGAAAAAACACAAAAAAATTAGGGTTTTTTTTCTAAAAACAAAATGTTTTTGTGCACGGGGCATTCATTACACATCAGTCTTGATTATGTCATGAAATATCTAAAATTTTTAAATTTTTGCATTTATAGTTTTTGCGTAGCGACAGATTTAAATTTTACTACCCTCCTGGGTCATTAGGGACAAAAATGTCCACTTCTAAAACTGCTTTAAAAAGGGTCTAGATTAATATTATTTTCTGTTTTTTGGACTTAGATCTTGCGATCAACTTCAGTTCTGATCAAAACAATCAAATATTAAATATGTATCTAAATTTTAATCCATTTTATGCCAGTTTGATTGTGTGATGCTCATTTTTTTATGAAAAACTGATCTATGAAAATAGCAACAAAAAAAATGAATACAGCCACTTTTACGAGCGGACGTTTTTGTCCTCTATGACTCAAGTGTATAGTAAATTAGAATGAAACCAGAGGGTTAATGTAATGATTGAGGCCTGGAAGCATCAGCTGAGTTCGATTATCTGCTGTGTATTTTGACTGTCACGCCCCTCCTCTGCGTCCAGTTCGAGGCGTCCAGCTGGAAGAGCCTGATCCTGAAGGTGTGTCGGGGTGCGTACCCTCCCCTCCCCAGCCACCTGCCCTACGAGCTGCAGTATTTGATCAAGCAGATGTTCAAGACGAACCCAAAAGACCGTCCGTCCGTGCACACTATCCTCACCTCTCACTGGGTTTCCAGGCTTCTGCGCTCACATCTGCCCTCACAGGTAAAAACACGAGGTTCTGCTGTAAGGGTCTCGACAGAATCACAAACTGATAAATAAATAACACGCTCAACTTGCTCAGCTGTAACTCTGAAAGGAATCTGACCTCTGACAAGCTGCTGTTGTCTAAACGTGTGTTTTTTCTAGAACATCGAAACAAAGGAAGAGACGAGACGAGGTCGATGGAACAAAGAGGAGGGAAGGAAGGTGGCTAACTTTCTGGGAGACAAAACTTTATTAAAAACATCAACCTTTCCAGGTAAAGTCAGGAACCGAAATAGCAGTGTTGTGTTGTTGTTGTTGTTTTTTTAAAGAAAGTGAGCAGAAATGACCCCAAAACGATATCATCCAGGTGGGGATTTACCTTGTGAAAGCTCAGAGCCAGGCGTTCGGAAGCAGTGGGCGTCTGAGCCTCCAGACGCCGTTCTGCAGATGTTGGCCAACGCCAGCCTGGTTTCATCAGACAGCATGGCATCAACCCAACACACCGCCTCTACGCAAGGAAGTAAGTCAGCTGCAGCGCTTTAATTTCCTGAACTTTTAAATAATGGAGAGCATTTTCTGGATGCTCTTTTCCTTTATTTTCCAGGCGTGTCAGATGATCCAGAAGACGGCAGGCGGAGGAGACGATGGGAGAGGCGTCCTCCTGAGAGGCTCCTGAGTCTGCTGGGGAAGGCCCAGATAAACAAAGCCTTTAGCACCTTTTTAATACACAGAGGAGGTAAGCTGTAGACCATGTTTGTAAGGCAGTGTTGTTGATCATATAAAGGAGTCTGTGTGATCTATTTATAGATGGCGACCCTCTGATGGGGCCCCTCTCCCAGCCGAGTGGCGATGAAACGGATGGCCCCGAGCCAGAGGTGGTTTTAGACGAGTCCAGGCTGCAGCCACGCTCTGATGATGAGGACACGTAAGACTCGCTGCCAATTATCACATGATGGGTCGTCTGTGCTGTGATTGGGTTGTTTTTAAGTTAGTTTTGTGTAAATGTGCAGAAAGAGGTTTTTACTAAATGATCCTGTTAGACAGGTAACATCTGGGCAGTGGTGCGTTTAGTTTCATATTTTTTAATTGATCAAATCTGTTGTATGATTACGAGCCATTTGTACCAGGGGTTTGCAACCTGTGGCTCCTCAACCCGTCTGAAGGAGCTCCTTGAGCTAAAGGGATACAAACCTAAGTATTGTTTATTTAAATTAATAATTAAAGAGGACTTTTAGCAATTTTCTTGTCAGAGTTATTGCAACAAATGGCTGGAATTTCCACAACAGAACGGCAGTAAAATACTAAAAGGTTTTAAATCAATTGAGTACCAGAATGTGTCTCCAGAGCTCGTGAATGTGGAGCTAATTGTGCGTTAGCTTGTTCTTTATGTTGTTTACTCGAAGTTCTGGCATACAGAGTGATTACCTCCAGATCCACAAGGGAATTTCTGTTTTTCAACCTTCTTGCTTTAAAAAATGACCTGTAGTTTTCTCCATCTACTGCAAATGACAAAGGTAGAGGTTCTGCAGCTTTTACAAGAGCAACTCCTACCATGTCATGATGAAGGAGATTTGTAGAGCCACAAAATCTACCTGAATCTAGAATTTATTTTGCACTTTAATTAAAAAAAAGAATAAACTAAACTTATATTGGGTTTTTTCCTCTTTCTGCATTCAAACGTTTTTAGTTTTCTGCTAGCTGAAAAGGTGTTTTTCTTTTTGGGACTCTGGTATTTTTTCCTAAAACTGAAGCGCTAACAGCCGTCTGTTTTTGTTCTCTCACTTCCGGGATGTTCTGCTGAAAAATGCACCAGGACGCATTAATGGAGGATCCAAGCAGAGAGGAAGTGAGGCGCTTCGGCGAGACAGACAGCTGGATTGTCCAATAGTTGCTTTCGTTCCGAAACGTATGATTGGCTGAAGTTTTTAGAGAACTGCGGGACAACCACTTTATTAATTTATTTTGTTTTTTTAATCGCCACAATATATTTGTAGCTATACTATGTTAGAACGTTATTAAGAGGCATGAAAAAAAAAGTTTAAGCTAATTTGTTTTGAAAATTACATAGAGCGCCTTTAAATGCTTTATAAGGAAGTCTTTAAAATGACTTGTCGAAGTTCAGGTTTTTACTGCCACTAAGTCTCTGACTAAATCGTTGTTTTCCTGTAGCTTCAGAATCCTCCTCCTCCTGACTTGTGTCACATTATAAATAATCACCTGTAGTAAGAAAAAAAAAAAAAAAAAACACGCTTCAGCCATCATTTACACTTTACAAAAAAAGGTTTAGATCGGGAGTTCCAACATTTTTATATTCAGTTTGTTTCTCAACATTCTTGTCCAGGTGGATATTAGTTTTTTTATTTCATAAGGGAAAAAAAGAATTCAGTTTCTTTTTTAATTTGATGTAAAATCCTTCAAATAACAGCTGTAAATCCATCCTTCAACCAGGGTGTCCATGGGTCCTTAAAAAGCCTAAAAAGGTTGTGAATTTGCTTTTCTAAAATTAAAGCCTTAAATATCATTACAAATGATAAATAATCCTTAAATTCAGTGTCCAAAGGTCTTAAATTTCTAGGGCCCCTATGATTTCTGGGTTACGAAGATCTGAAACTCAGTAGCACACCAGACCACAAGGGTCTAGAAGGGTCTAGGTCACTTAAGGCTGTTATCTCATTAATTCAGAAAAAAGGAGCTTTTTAAACTATTTGTAGGTAAATGCAATACACTTACATAAGATATAATACAGATCAATCTTTATCTTGATGGGTTTTTGTTGTTGTTGTTGTTTTTTTTTTTTTTGCACTTTCAGTCCAATAAAGGTTTAGTCAGAACAATTTGTAACGTGGTCACATCCGCTTTCCCATTCTGTGAATGTAAGGTCTTAAATTTGGTCAAATCGGCCTTAAAACAGGTCTTAAAGCTTCATAAATGTGGCTTCCTTTAACCTGCAGATACCCTGTTCAACAGCTGTTTCATGTTTTGTTTATAGCTCTTTTTTTTACTGTGGCTTTCCAAATATTTCTGAGCCTCTTTGGAAGTCTGCACCCAAAGTAAATATGATTCACTCTGATTATTAATGCGCACGTTGAGGTGCTGGATGTGTGTAATGTTCAGGGTTTGTCTGATGACTGGTTTTATTCTGTTTGTTCTCTCCTCTCAGGGACTTCGAGGAGGAATCTTCCTGTGACTGGATGGATGAAATCGAGAAAAGTCTGGAAGACTAAAGTGGTTCCTTCAGAACCGTCGTTATTAATGTTCTCTAAAAAGACTCGTCTTTTCCACAGTGCCAAACTTTTATGTGAGTTAAAAAAAAAAAAAAACATTTGGTAACATAAAAAAACACTAAAGATTTCAGCTACATATCCTCCTAAAATCTGTGTTTTAGCTGTTGTGACCATAAAGGAGAACATTCTCAGGAGTTTAAAACCATTTTCTGTTCTGCTCTTAAGCTCAGATAAGCTGTTGATATTTTTTAAGTTCATTTCCTGATGTAAAAGTAGCATTTTCACATCCATGGAGACACTAACCATGCACTTTGGCCGTTGTGTTATTTTAATTTGTTGCAACACTACAGACAGATTAGGCATTCCTGTGATAAATGCTGATTAAAAACCACTAGATGGTACTGACGAGAACTGAAACTGACTCATACAGCTTCAAATAAACTCACTTTTATCATCCTAAAAATAAATATCCGTGCGCTTTTCTTTCCAGTTAAATACGAGTTTTTAAAAGAGAGTGTCTTCTCGTTTGTTCACACCCTATGGGATCTTTGTTTTCCCAAATTAAAAGCTTCACAGTCTGATGTAAAATAGAACAATAGAACCACGTCTGGCAGCGCAGGAACCAAACCCGAGCCTCGCCCGTTACATTTTGGGCTCAACAGGATACAAGAAAAACTGAGTCAACACAACCACCGTGCTGCTGATTCACCAACAGTCATCCCATCGACGGATTATCCAGCTGGCAGTTTATCCGGAGACTGAAACCTCCTAATGGCTGACGGACGAGACGAGCTCCACGTCGTGTGACTCTTATCTGCCTGAGTCGTTATTTTATTTATTTATTGAGGAAGCTCAGGGCTGCAGCTCCGCTCTTATCTTGAAGTCACAATGAATCCCCTTCCCTGGCTCACACTCCCAACACCCCCCCAGCCCCCCTCTCCTGCTCTTTTTAAAAATATGTTCACTTCCTTTTGTGCCCCCTAAAGATGCTCATGTTTAGTAGAGATACAGATAAATTAGAGCCTCCTATATGAGTTACAGTGTCCTGTGTCCTGCAGATAGGACGGAATAGGAGCACATCCCTGATGTTTTTATGCATCAAATTTAAAAAAAAGCGGCCTAAACTCAAATAAGTGTATCTTAAATGTTAAATGTTATCTTAAACCATCTTAAATGTTCTGTGTGTATTCTTATCATTTGTTAAGTTTTTATTCCCCAAACTAAGGATTCAAACATCTAGTTTAGCTGCTGGTTTTGATAAAAGTGAAACAAGTATTTTATTTCACGTTTTTGCCGCCAAGACTTTGACTCAACCTTTTGGATGGATTTGTGCAAAACAAAAGCAGCAAACAAGCACTGCTGCTGCATCATGCATAGCAGCAGCAGGATGTATGCATTACTTAGTATTCTGAATGTTAAATTCCGTTTTCCTTATAAAGTACTTTAAGTTTACAAACATTTTACTTAAATGACATATTTGTGCAGGAAAAGCTTTTGGTTTTTTGCATGAAACCATGCAAATGTTACGTAATGTCCACCTGCTTTGACCGTTGAGACAGAAGGAGTGGCTTTAAAAACACTGACTGGAAGCTCATAAACTTGTTCCACATAAACGATGGAGCAGACCAACAAAGGCTTCCTCTTGCAGGAAGGATATGAAGTTATGTCTGCTGCATCTCAGTGGTCGTGTCTGCATCACTCCTCCACTTACTGCTGCTTTATGAAGTCAAATTGAGAGCTTCTGTTTGTTGGTAAAAGTTCATCTGAACTGAACCGTCTCTGGGATGTGACGCCTGAAAGCGTGCAGCGCTGCTTCTGTCGGTTATTGTGAGGACAACCACAGCGCCTCAGAGGTGTTGTTTTTGTGAAAGCTGGGGTTCACGCGACGCTGAACCGCACGCGGTGATGTAGCATTCGCCTCTCATCTTGAAATGTGCTACATCCTGTATTTCAACCTGTACTCTGAGTCACACTTGGAGCTGGGCATTTAATCTAAAGTGGTTCACTGACTCTCTTCCTGCTCATTCGGGTTCCCTAATAGAAAACAAGTAGGAGCCTCTCTTTATCAAATGATGCACAAAGGGCCTCTCATTTTGCCTATCTGGCAGCTTGTCCACACACACCTCCACCCCTTAAGCTGTCATTAGTCTTAATGAAATATTGGCGCCTGCTATCTGCAGCAGTCTGCGTTCTCCTTTTGTCATGGTGGCTTTTCGAGAGCCCCCCAGTTTCACTCAGGAAGAGGTCCAGCAGATGCACGATGACCCAGTGAACTCTGTCTGGCTACTGAAGCCATTTGTCCGTCTCTTGTGTTTGCAGCAGTTTTGCTCTGCAGCCACCTCATGTTTCTATGGTGTATTAGCATTTTCACTTGACATTTATAGCCTTACTGGTATCTAGTGGACAGTGAAAACCACTGCTATGAGTCATTAAGAGAAGTGCTGTTTATTCTTGGTGGGAGCAGCTCTTCCTGTTAATAACAAAGCACGTCTTTGGCATTGCAGTTTGTGGTCTCCCTGCAACTATAAATGTATGCTGCCATTGTTGTGATTATTTCTAGGCCCTCTATTGTCTGCTGTTTGATTTTTGTTGCAGTTTCACACAATAGAAAGTTGGAGTGGCCTAATTTTATCAGCAGCTCAAAGAAAAATGATCAGGAGTGGTTAAATTTGGGTCTTTGGTGCAGCTGGTAGGACCTATTTCTTTTCCTTTCTTTAATCGTGTTGTATCCGACATTCCTGTTGATTCCAGATGAAACACGTCGCCTTTTGTTAGGGTTACAGGTTCTGTCTGCTGTCCTTCCTTTTAGCCAATAATAGCTCAGCTGCAGACGAGACCCTCGACAGAGAAGCTTCCTCTGTCAGCATCAGTGCAGCTCCCTGAAAAGAAATTTTTAAATATATGTGCATAAAATATAATTGCATATTTTTTTATTAACGCTGCTATTGTGAAGTATTTTAAATCCTATAACACTAGAACAGTAATAGAACCTGTCAAAAGAGGACAAATACATTCCTGTATAAAATGTTTTTTTAATAAAGTTATTTTGAGGTGAGAGCATGTTTGCTTTTGCATCAAACATGCAGAGCAGCTAATCTTTTGCAAGCCTCACCAGGAACATCTCTGAGCCACGCCTTAACAAGTACAGACGGCATGCAGCACCTCAAAACTGCTAACAACTCGGAGAAGACACTTCTGAGGGGGCCTTTAATCTTATTTTGTCCATTTTCCATCCTTCAGATAAACTCAGTTTACTTTCTAAGTGTTTTTGTTTGTGAGAAGGGTACACAATCATAACTATAAATGTCACATTGATAAGAATCACATTCAAACGTGAACAGATGTGCTGTTATCTTATTTCCTGTTTGCTCTATAATACAGTGCTGGCTGAACCAACAGATGCTTTGCGCGATTGATTTTTATCATGATTGATCTGAAGAGTGCCGGATAGTGAAGACCTAAATATAAGAAGTGAATACAATCTTGTTCAAATGAGGTTTTATTCTGTAGTTGTATTTGGTGTGAAATGTTTCCTTTTCCCTGAAATAGAGCACTTAGAGCAAATGGTTTTTTTGTGTGTGTGATTTTTGTACACAGAAGTTACACTACTTCCTGTTTGGTAAACTGGAGGGTTTTTATTTTTTAATTTCAGTGAATCTTTCCGTATTTTATTCCTTCTAAAGAGGCAGCGTACGATTTTAAAATGTGGTCTAACCCTACACTCTAAAAAGTAAAACCATCATTTACGTACATTTTTTGGTGTAACATTTTTACACTCGAGAATTTTGAGCAGATTGGAGACAATTACATTGATAAAGTTGGCTTTTACTTAATATAGTTGTCTCCAATCCACGCAAAATTCTTGAGTGTAAAATGTTACACCAAAAAATTTAAGTAAATGATGGTTTTATTTTTTAGAGTGTACACTGTAAAACCTGATTAATTTAACTCAAAACTTTTGGTGAAACTGATTACGTCAAATATTTTAAGTAAATAAACTCAAAAATAAAAGTTGATAAACACTTTATTTAGTTGCCTTGGATAAATATTTGAAGTAACTGAAACTCAAAATTATAAGTTGAATAAACACATTATGTATTAGCTTTGGATAAGTATGTTCAATACACATTTTTCTTTTATATGAGCTGCACGCACGCATAAAGCTGCTCCCCAACTGTTGGCCAAACAGGAAGTCCTTTTAAACTTTAGGGGAGCCAATCAGCAGCTCCCATCAGGCTGATTAGGTGACGAGGTCCAGGCGCATGAGGGCTTGAGCAGAGGAGGGATCAGGAACAAGATGACACCATGGTGTGGAGCTGCAAGCAGATTGGAGGAAATCCACCCTTCAGACTAGAGAGCATGCAGGAGGAACATGCAGACTGGACAGAAAACAAAGCTTAAAAGCAAAAACGCCTTCTCAAAATAGAGGGGGCCGTAACATCAGTAAATAAGAAACTTTTGATGTTTTATGAGTTTTGTCCGAAGTAACCAGATTCACACCTGAAGTGAGGAATCCAGCATGTCGTGCGTGGTGACGTCAGGGATTACCTAAAAAATGTAATGTCTGAAACTAATCAATTTATTCAAGTACTGAAAACATGAAAGAAGCAACTTGTTCAAACTACTTAGAAAAATAAAGTAGTGTGAACTTTTACACGTTTTTAAGTAGTTGCAGCTCATTTGCTTTATCTAGCTATTATCATTCGGTCTTACAGTGTAGTGGGAGAAACCCACTGACTGTACTGAACCTGTGACACATTTCTGTATCATTTTAGCCACAGCAGAAAATTTACAAAGGACTCAACCAGTCGAATCTCAAGACGTGAATCAACTCTCGACTTAAGAATCTACTGGTTGTCACGTTACGAGCCCACTGAGCGACCGCAAACATCATCCAAGCAACTTTGAATGTTTTTATCAACCAAATCGCTTCATGAGCTCGTTCAGCACCACTGCTGTTTGAATCATCATCACAAACATCTGTTTGCAAAATTTTCCCACCTATTAAATGACTCATTTTTACTTCCTAATATTCAGTGCAACTTGTCAATGTAAGTCTTTGCCCAACTTTTGTACAAGTGCTTTTAACCATTGACACTCACTGAATTTTTGGAAAATTCACACTATTTTCAAGTAGTAAATCAAGCTTAATAAAGTCACAATATATGGTTCCTTTTTCTGTCTGTAGATAAAATAAACCCCAAACGAGTGAATAGACAATGAATAAGAAAAAAATACATTTTAAATCAACTTTATAGAACAAGTGCTGGAGTGAAGTTAGTTTGGAAAACATGATTACTTTTATCCAAAGTGGCAAACAAGAATGAACCAATCAGGCACGTTGTGGTTGAAAACCCACACACGCTAACTCCACACAGGATGAAACCTGCAACCTTCTTGCTGAGAGGCTACCAACTGCACCGCCATGCAGCCTTGGTGGTAAATGTTTCGGTACATTTGAGTCACATTTACATATTAATTAATGAGCAAAAGAAAATGCATGAAACAAAAATAAAGAAACCAAAAGGTGCAGACTGAAGCCTTATACGCTTTTCTACACAATCAAATACAAAACTACCAGCTAATTAACATTAATATGCACATTTACATCAAACCACTTGTGGCCTTAAAGTGACCTGATGGAGCATCAGGATTAGTACTTTCATCCAAAACCTTCCATATCCCGCCCTATACATGTCTGCTGCCCTCTAGTGGACGTTTTACAAGCAGAAAGTGTTCTATTGTTATACAATCTCATTATAAACCATCAACGGGTGTGTAGATGGGTGACCGAGGCCCAAGGGAAGAGCAGCTGCTTTAATTATTATTATTATTATTATTATTATTATTATTATTATTATTATTATTATTATTTATTTCAGGTTTTAACGGTTTAATGAAGAACAATCACCTCTTGATTATCAGATCAATTTTAGAAATAACATTATTAGTTTTAGAAGTATTCCTTATCACAAAGAGTGATTTTCTAGAAAAAATAATCAAGAATCGTTATGAATTGACAGATCTCAGATAAAAGAAACTATTAAAATATTTCTCTTCACACTTTTTAATCATCTATAAATGAGGTACTTCAGAAGACATCAACTCTGTTCTTCATAAAATTGTGAATCTAAACTCCTCCAAAAGTGTTTTTTCGGGAACAGCGTGTATAAGGATGTGTTTTTGAGGAGAGCAAGTCTCACATTTAGCTGTGAGGCTCATTACTTGGATGCACGATCCTCACAAATTGAACCTTGTTGTAAAGACGACTAATCAGGCTTTCCATTGATGTATAATACTACAACAACTGGTTAGGTGAAATGATTGACTGAAATAACGTTATTGAGATTTTTGTTCTCGTCTCTTTGCTGTTTTTACTTTCTGTTCATGATCCATGGAATCCGTGAATTGTGTTTACCTGCCATGGGAGCTGCTTTTTGAAAAAGTAATCTATACATTGTCTCTGTGATAAATAAGCTACAGTATACACGAGATAACCTTTAGGCTCATTAGCCACACCCTTCCCAACTCTATGACTTTCAAATAGTTGTTTTCTATATCTTGTTTCAAAATGACGTTGCGGTTGAACATCGTCACGCCTAAAAATCTTTAGTGTACATAAAACTCCCTCTTAAATCAGGAACTTAGTGTAAAAAAACACTCAAGTGTCTCTCAGACAAACGAGGGCTATAACGGTGACTTTTTGTGCCACATCCTGCTGAGGAGGAGAGGGTAAGTGTTGCGAGGCCTTCGGAAACTCCTCATGGGGAACACGCTGACCTCCAGGCTGACCTGAAAACATCAGCTTTAAGTGTGTCTGTGCTGTGGAGCGTGCCGAGGCCGTTTGTTTATGAGCGTAGTGACTAATCCTGTCATGTGCTCAGTGAGACTACTGTAAAACAAGGTAACAAGACTTCAGTGGAGCTAAAACATCTCACCATCTTTAGATTAGAGGAATCAGCAGGAGTAACGATAAGAACATGAGGTTGTTGTTTTTTAGCTTTTATGTGGATGTGCCCTTATAAACTGTCTCAAGATTAGATCAACCAAGTTATGCAACAAACAACAAGAAATGCAAGTTATTTAAAATGCTGATGTTGCAACATTAGTTCATATTCAGCAGCAACAGAATTTAAAAAGAAAAGGCACGTTATCTTGTGTAGCATGACTCGTGAGGTTTTAAAGTGACTTCCCTATTCTTCTCTCAGATTAAAGACTAGCTACAAGAAAGGATTGCTGTAATGTCTCCACATTAGCTGCTTACTCAGCCCATAAGAACGAAGGCCTGCAGCCAAGGAAACCCTGACCTGTTTGGGTGGAAGACGCCCAAAATTTCCAGTCGCGCTGAAACACTCAAAAGCAAAAGATCACGCACAGATAAGAAGTCTCATGCAGGTAGTGAACTGTGTGTGTATCATTTCTGTTTTTAGTGTTTTCATGCTCGTCGTTAGAGTATTTGTGCAACAATGCGTCATGTTTTACAAGCGTGACAGTGAACGTCTGCAGGGAATTTCTGGCTGGTTTTCCCAAGTCGGAACAGTTTGCTTTAACATCCCTCATCATGCTGGGACTTGTGAGTTCTGAGTATAAAGTGAGTCTCGATGCTGTCATGCTTGTCTAAACACACACACACACACACACACACACACACACACACACACACACACACACACACACACACACACACACACACACACTAAAGATAGGTAGTGACGATATTCTTTTCCTTGATTTCAAATCAGAACATTCCCAGGATGTTTTTTCCCAGTTTGAGCAACAGATCGAGCCCCTTTCTATAAATCCTCCTCCGCCCGTCAGTTGATGTGCAGGAAGATTTTTTGGCTTTGATGACACACATGAGCCACAGCAAGCTGAATTCTGGCCTGAAGTTAAACACTTATCAGATCAATTAGCTCAAAAAACAAAGAGATGCAAAAACTTGCTGTGGAACGTGACGGATTTGTGCCAATTTAATGCTGAGATACACCTCCATCCCAGGATTTATGAGCACGCTTCGCGCTGATGTAGGGAGTGTTTTATCAACATTCTGCTCCAGCTTTCTGTTTCATTCCTAAGATGTTGAGCAACAAAGAGGCAGTCTTGTCACGTAGCTCCTCTGGAGGATTGATAGGTGTGTATGGTCCGGGGTGACTGGAAGTTGAGGGATGTCTGTGTGTCTGTTTTGCTCCATTATTTTGTTATTAGACTCTGGAAAATGAGTCACAATTACAAGAATTTTCTTCTATTTTTATTCTAAACCACATGTTGACATCTGGTTACTTAGGGTGTCTTCTGTCACTTCTTCTCTTAGCGGGAAAGTTATTTCACATTGACCCTTACAGAAAAACCACATTCACTTTTTTTTTTTTTTTTTTTTTTTACAAATGTTTATATGTGAAAACTTTATCTTTTTTTCAAATTTTTTTGTTCCAAATTCACATGTTTTTCCACATTTTTCCATGTATGTCTCACCTCGCCTTCGTCCACTTATCTGGATCCGGGTCGTGGGAGCAGCATCCCAAGTAGGGCATCCCAGGCCGTCCTCTCCCCAGCCAAGTCCAGCTCCTCAGCTGGGACGCCCAGGTGTTCCCAGGCCAACCTGAAGATGTATTTCCTCCAGCTTGTTCTGAGTCGACCTGGGGGCCTCCTGCCGGCAGGACATGCCCAAAACACCTCCCCAGGGAGGCGTCCAGGAGGCATCCTTACCAGATGCCCGAACCACCTCAACTGGCCCCTCTCAATATGAAGGAGCAGCAGCTTTACTCCGAGTCCCTCCCGGGAGTCTGAGCTCCTATCTCTATAGCTGAGCCCGGCCACCCTGCAAAGGAAACTCATTTTGGCCGCTTGTACCCACAAACTCATTCTCGGTCATTACCCAAAAGCGGTGAGGATTGGGATATAGATCGACTGGTAAATCGAGAGCCTTGCTTTCTGGCTCAGCTCCCTCTTCACCACGACCTATCACTTCAGCGTCCGCATCACTGCAGACGCTGCCCCAATCCGCCTGTCGATCTCCCGCCCCCTCCTTCCCTCACTTGTGAACAAGACCCCGAGATAAACTCCTCCACTTGGGGTAAGAACTCTCTCCTGACCAGGAGTTGGCAAGCCACCCTTTTCTGGTTGAGAACCATAGTCTCAGACTTGGAGGTGCTGATCCTCATCCCAGCCGCTTCACACTGGGCTGCGAACCTCCCCAGCAAGAGCTGAAGGTCAGAGCCTGATGAAGCTAGGAGGACCACATCATCTGCAAAAAGCAGAGACGAGATTCTTCTGTCACCAAACTCGACACCCAGCACCTAGAAATCCTGTCCATAAAGGTTATGAACAGGACCGGTGACAAAGGGCAGCCCTGGAGTCCAACCCTCACTGGAAACAGGTCCGACTTACTGCCGGCTATGCGGACCAGACTCACACTCCTCTGGTACAGGGACTGAATGGCCCTTAACAAAAGACCATCCACCCCGTACTCCTGGAGCGCCCCCCACAGGGTGCCCCTGGGGACACGGTCATAAGCCTTCTCCAAATCCACAAAACACATGTGGATTGGTTGGGCAAACTCCCATGACCCCTCCATCACCCTAGCGAGGGTAAAGAGCTGGTCCACAGTTCCACGACCAGGACGAAAACCACATTGCTCCTCTTCAATCTGAGGTTCAACTATCGACCGGACCCTCCTCTCCAGGACCCTGGAGTAGACCTTCCCAGGGAGGCTGAGGAGTGTGATCCCCCTATAGTTGGAACACACCCTCTGGTCCCCCTTCTTAAAAATGGGAACCACCACCCCGGTCTGCCACTGCACAGGAACTGCCCCCGATGACCACGCAATGTTGCAGAGACGTGTCAACCATGACAGACCTACAACATCCATAGATACCCAGATCGGATCTCATCCACCCCCTATGTAGTTATTTGACTACCTCAGCGGCTTCTACCCCAGAGATTGGACAGTCCATCTCCAGGTCTCTCAGCTCTGGTTCCTCCTCTGAATGTGCGTCAGTGGGATTGAGGAGCTCCTCAAAGTATTCCTTTCACCGTCCGACTACAGTATAGCCTCAGTTGGCGTCAGCAGCTCCCCGTCCCCACTGTAGACAGTGTGAGCGAGTTTCTGCCTTCCTTCCCTGAGGCGCCGGACGGTTTGCCAGAACCTCTTTGGAGCCGATCGATAGTCTTTTTCCACGGCCTCGCTGAACTCATGCCCACAAATGTTAATTTCACATTAGAATTTAACATGTGGCTTTCCTGTAAGGGCACTAAAACATATACTGAACTTGACTAAAAAAATTAAATCACTAACAATATAAAACAAATTTGAGAATATTCATATAAATTATTACTAACTTACAATATCACTGCCTTAATGTTATTATTTTTCCATTATTGTGCCTTATATGAACACCAGTAAAATAATCTGTTACCAAACCTCTCACTTTCTATTAAGAACGTCATTTCCTGTAAAAAAAAAAAAAAAACAACAAAAATGGAAAACGTATAATTGTGAGAAAATAGAACATATATCTAAATGGATGCTGGTTGTGTCAAGATAATAACAACCATTTCCTCCCTAATTCATCCTGCAGGGAGAGAAAATGGCTGATTATCTGAAGAGACCCTTTTCCCTCAAATCCATTTCCCTGTCATGTGACCTAAAGCTGTGAATCTGAGGATAATGACCCCAAGCGGACCGCTGACCCCGCATGAACTCCTTTCCCCTAAAAACACACATACATCCTCACCCAGGACTCCGCCATCGTTGGAAATACGTTTGATTGACAGAACTTCAAAGACGACACCAGGATGATCAGAGAGGTGTTGGGTTTAGAGCGGATCCTGATCCAGATCCAGACTTGTTTTTGTCATTCCAAGGTTTTGAATTTAAAGTGTTGACCCTGGTGATGGCCTGTCAGCCAAAACATCATCCCTGAGTCATGTGACCTTAAGGGACTGCAGAAGATAAACATCAATTTACTCATTTATTCAAACTAAAATCACTCCTGTTAAAATTTATTGGAATTTTAAGATTTTTCTAAATGATTTGCATAGAATTTGTACAAAATTGCCTGTGAAATTACACAGAACTGAATGCAAATGAGGACAAACGGGTATGAGTCTGTGTTTTCTCAGCCTGCTGGAACAGAAAGGTCGAGCTGATTAGATAACGGCTCTGAATGCAGAGAAAATGCTGCGACTTAATATCTGCTGCAGACTTCAGCCTGCACGGATCAATGCATGGATACTAGAGAGAAAACACATCAGGTCTTTGTAGTTTTAATTTAATGTTAAAAGAATACAAATGTTTAGAATAACACTGTGGTAATCTCAAGTGCATTTCCTTTTTTCTTTCCTGCTCTTATAGAAACAATGGATTAACACCTGGTGGACAGATTGCATTTTCTGAGCCCAGAATTCGACACCTTGACCTTTTATAGGGTTGATCTTTGGGTTCACATTACCTTTTGTTTAGATTTGTCTTGCTCTGGTCTGTAAAAGTGCCTTTGACTCTCTCACATGGCCTAAAAGTCAGAGTTGAATTAGGTTGTGAATAAAGCTCCAGCTGACCTTCAGGCTACCTTTAAAAAGTTGATCTTTATTCAGTTTTTCTCTTTAAAGTCTTGATCCCTCTCTGATGCTATCGCTCTGATTTTTAGAGCATGATAAACACTATTTTTTTCCTTTCAAGGAGTGTGCTGTTTAAGTTTTTTTTAACCCCACTCCTTTAACTTCCGTGACTTTCGATTTAAACATGTTTTACTTGTACTTGCCCAACCTACAGCCTCTGCACTTCCTGGAACAATCCTTAGTTCTTTTTAAACCTGCCGCTAAGGGAAAGTCTCTGTTTTATATTAATAAACAGAATCCTTTCAATCTATTTGTGCAACATTAAAAAAAGGGTCAAAACTTGCAAGTTTGACAGCATAAATATTCATAAAACTGAATATTGTGAGCTATAACAATGAATTCCAAACACAGGCCACATGCTGTATGTCCTATATATAAATGACTATTTAAAAGGAATGTGCAGGTTGAAGAGCAAAACCTTTGAAATGTTTATAAATTGTGACTTCACTGTCACCAAATGACAGATTTATTCCCCAATTTGTTGTTCTGTAATGGAGCCAGGAGGGTTATTTTGTTAGAACATGCACCTGCAGTTACAAAGAAAACAAAGTCTGTCTGAACTTGCTGCTCTTAGAGCCGATGAGGACACAAGCCTTTTACAGTCTGAACTTTTGGTTCATAAAGGTGACTTCGTGTACTTTACACTCATTTACTAAAACCCTAACCTAACCCTACACTGCAAAAACTGATTTCTAAGAAAGTAAAATCGCCTTGTTTTTAGACATTTTGACTTATTTTTGTCTAAAACAAAAATATATTCTTACAGCCCTACTTGAAACAGGCCAAATCTTCTTAAATATGGTCAAATTTTCTAGATTTGAGCAAAAAAAATAAAAAATCTGCCAGTGGGGTAAGCAAAATTTGCTTGGCTAGATTCCTTAAAAATAACAAAATTTGCTGCATTTAGAACAATTCGCTAGAGTATCCCTTTCTTTTCTTATTTATGTAAACATGTGAGACGTAGTTTTTTTATTGTGATGCAATGAAATTAATGCAATTATCTGTTGAGTCATGCTAAGTACTTGTGTGGTTGTACAGATTGTACCAGTTTGTTGATGTGATGCAGCCTCACCTGAGTCAATAACGATGATGTTGCAGGAACATTTTTTTTAAATAGTTTTAGCATTTCTTGATATTTTCATTTTTTCTACCCCCTCAAATCAACTGGTGTTCTTCTGAGGTTGTCTTGTTCTTTAGAACGTGACAGGCCTGTAAATATGTTGATGTCGGGTTAGAACGTCTCTCCTCCTCCGCTAGATTACCACACAGGAAACCGAAACTCCTCAGCAGAAGTAAGACAAAGTAAATCCGGTGTTCTTTTTCACCTCCTCTACTCGTGTTGCATAAACATCAGACCACCACAGGACGACTGAGGGCGACAGAATAATGGATTCCCCGTGAAGAGCGTCGAGAACCTTGAAAAGCAATTTATAAACCTAAACTATTATAATAATTTTTATTATTATTGAAAAATGTGAAGTCAGGCCTGTGTTCAGAACTATAGAAAATGCAAACCAAATGTTGGGTTTAATTAAAGAAATCTAATTCATGACAATTTAATATCTGACATAAAATTTAAAAGACAAAAGCTGCAGTTGTTATTTTTAGACAATATATGGCTTTTATTTATGACCATTGTGGGAGTGCAATACGAGGAACTCTTGTCAGTGCATTTGATGTTCAGCAATGAAAAAACAATAAAAAGTGATGCTGGAACAACAACAACAACCCTTTTTTTACATTCTGTAATTCACTTACAAAACACAAGTTTACAGAAGGACGTGTGTATAGTTTGATATATACATTATGTTAATTTAATAGATAATACTCTAAAGTTAGCACCACAGCTGACCATATACAAGCACGTGGAGTTCAGTGATCATTTTCTCTTCTGCATCGCTGGCAGAGTAATCAGGTTTAACACGGTAACAGCGTTATTCCACAGGAAAGAGAAGTCAGTAAGTAGTCACGATAAATCCACAGATGTGAGAAAAGGGGTCGCGTAGTAATCCATACCCTGAGATTAAAACCAAAATAAGATAAGAGGTCCGTGGGGAGTGTAGGGCCCCTAAAGTCATACTGAAGACTCGCTGTGGAACATCTTAGCTTTGAGGTTCCTAAAGTTAAACTGCAGGTTGGAAGAGGTTTCTGACTGCAGGGCCTCTGAGAAGTTGGCGTCACACAACTGTTCGGTCTGAGACTTCCTCTTGATGGAGTTCTGGATGGTCTCAGAGGTGAAGTAGTAAACAATGGGGTCAAAGCAGCAGTTGGACACGGCGATGCAAAGGGCTATGGGGTAGATCATCCGGACCACCGACTCCACATAGCAGCCTTGTAAAGTTTTAGTGCGAACCAGAGAGTAAAACACCAAGTTAACATTGTAGGGGATGAAGCAAAAGCAAAAAATGGAGAGGTGCACGATTATCATGCGCAGGATCTTCGTTTTGTTCAGCTTTCCCCCACGACTGATGGTCCGTGGCCGCCGTAGAGTCTGCAACACCCTGATGGAGCAGAAAACGTTGAGTAGCAGAGGGATGAGGAAACCAACGGTCTCTATGAAGATCACCACTTTGGACAGGTGAGATTTCCACTGTTTGGATGAAAAGTTCTCGAAACAGAACGTGCCGTTGCCCCTTTCATTGCTTGGGGTGCTGTTCAACAAGAACCCCGTGGGGAGGCTTCCTGACAGCACCAGCACCCACACTGCAGCGCACACTATTTTGGCGTTGCGTTTGGTCCTCAGCATCCTCGAGCGGAAAGGGTGCACTATAGCCAGAAAGCGGTCCACGCTGATGCAGGTGAGGAAGAGTATGCTGCCGTACATGTTGGTGTAGAAGAGGGAGACGGAGATCTGGCAGAGCCGAGCTCCGAAGGGCCAGTTCTGGTTGATGAAGTAGAAGACCCTCAGGGGCAGCGTGAAGACGAACAGCAGGTCGGACACCACCAGGTTCATCATGTAGGTGGTGGTCTCGTTCCTCAGCTTCAGAGAGCAGGTGAAGATGTAGATGGCCACGACGTTGGTGATGAGGCCGATGACGAACACGATGCTGAACACCGTGCTGTACAGGGGGTATTTGAACTCATCGTTCTTGGTGCAGTTTTCTGGTAGCTCCGTTGAATTGCCTGGCAGGTTGGTAGTGTTGAACATTATGAGACTCTGTCCTGCACAATGAACTGATCATGGAAATAACAGACACTCAGGCCATCATCTCAAATGATTCCCTCCATCTGCTCACGTTGGAGAGGGCAGCTGCATGTGGCCAACGTGTGTCTTGATGTATTTTATGTTAAAGCTCATTAAAAAGAGCCCTCCCTGAGGACAGAGCACCAGGCCGGAGCGTCTTCCCTTCCCCCTGCCCTGCTGCTCCTCACAAGGCTGCACCCCACCACATGCAGGCTCACTTTTACTTACTCAGATAAACAAATCCACACCAAAGTTTCACCAGGAGCTCCTCAAAGCAAGCCTAGTTCAGGTCCGTCAGAGGTATCCTTTAAACACACTTTTTCTTTGTGTCAAATCTCACTTGTGTGTTTCTGGTTGTTTCAGCTCCAAAGCAGCAGCGTTATCACGTGCCTTCCACCTCTCTGAGTCCCGGCCACACACCATCATGGTTCCTCCCAAAGAGCAGAAGTGAAGCCGGAGTGGATCCCCCGCTCTCTGTCTCTGAAACAACGTGATTGTCTCTCACAGTTCCTTCCTTCTGATGCAGTCCCTTCAATCAGAATGAATGAATCTCCTGGTTCCTCCTCAAACAGGATTGACTGGAAGCTTCAGCTCAGCCCTGATCTCACTCTAGGTCTCTACTTCTCCTTTGTGCCAGTTTTACAGACAGTTTTTGTACTTTGAGTGGAAGGCAGCTGTAGTAACTCCTCCCTTTGCCTCTCGGGAGACTCCTCCTACCTCTTTGTTTGTCAGTCAAGAGAAGAACAAGAACACTATGCCTCAGGAGGAAATTGGCCCAAAGTACTTTTATCTATTGAAAAAAAAAATCCTGAAATTAAACATATTTCTGTATTTTACTTAAAGAGGAAGTTTATTTTTTTAGAAATACATTTAATTAATATTTTAAGCCCCATAAGGAGCGGAAACCTACTAAAATACATTGATTTATTTTATAATAATTAATAGAATATGTTGTTTTTTATTGATTATGAGCAGCTTCAGTTATTTTTCAGGTCAGGTTGTGATTTATCTAACTTATAAACAAAGTTTTGCTGTAAAGGGACCCGTCTAAATCCTGGTTGAAATCAGCGTTACTGAATGTTGTTGAGGTCTGTGGTGATTTTGTGATGTTCTGTTTGTCATATTCTAGTGTTTTTTCTGATTTTTTGTTGCCTTCTTGTGTCTGTTTCAGTTTATTTTTCTAAGTCTTGCTTCCCGATCCTCCCTAGTGTTTTATTTTGGTTTGCTAATTGCCACTCCATATCCCCCCCCTCCCCCCCCCGCAGTGTGTGTATTGGTCTGTTGTTTTTTAATTGTTCCTTGTCAGATTGAATTATTTTCACATTTTATCTTTTGTTATTGACTCTCTGCATCTGATTTCCCCCCCCCCCCCCC
>SSNR01000423.1:272973-297549 GCA_006937965.1 Callopanchax toddi | reverse complement strand
CCTTCAATAAATCAGCTTATTTTTCCTCCTTTAAATTTTCCACTTTTGAATTATTTCTAAATCTGACTTGTAATAATTGGAAAATGTAGCTAAATCTTTGACACAAACTAAAAACGTAAATAATCCAAATAAAAATGCTTTTTTGAAATTAGAATAAGTTCTACATCTCATTCAAACATATGTTTTTATTTAAAAGACAAGCAGTGAATGTGTGTCAGAGGTTGAATCTGTTAAGCCTCCGATAAGAACAGGAGGTCAAAGTGCCTCCGAGGGTCTCTGACAAACACTGGAAGTGCCTGAGGTGACTGCCTCTGCAGGTCTGATGGGGGTGGTCGGGGGGGGGGGTGTTGTTGCTTCCCTTCCAGTCTGTGTGGGCAGCAGCTCTACCAAAGAGCAGCTTTTTATTTTCCTGGGAAAACGAGAGAACAGAAACCTTCACTGTTCAGTGCCTGCTTTTGTCTTCTCGTGTCCACAACCTTCCCTCTTCAGTTCAACACAAAACTTAATTCAAGCTGTCCTTTTAACAGAAACACAATGGGATTAGGTGTGAATGAAGGTAGCAGGAACGGACGTCTGAGCTTTATTTAGTCTGAGATCAGTCCTTTGATTCTTCTGTTTTTGCTTTTTGTCAGTGAAATATTTTAGATCAGCAAGAAAATTTCAAAACTCAGACAAAGAGTAAAAACAAAAGGCAGTTTAGTTTTTAAATGATGATTTCATTTATCAAGTGTTACAACCCTCTGGGTCTAGGAGCAAAACAGGGTCCAACAAAAGGAAGCGGGTAAATAAAGGAGAAGCTTTTAAAGTATTATTTTTTTCACAAACAAAACAGAAGAGGTATGGTTTTCAATAAAAGGGTAAACTAAAGGCACTCTTCAATAATACTAATAAACTAAAAGAGGGAGGATAGTCCTCAGAAAGTACGAAACACTAAACTAAAGATGCTGAAAACAAACTAAAAATGGCTATTAAATGCCAACTGGAAACACTAAAGTAGAAATCAAACAGAAATGCTGGAATCCCAGCTCTAAACTCCAAAAATGACTATGTTTTTAAACAACAATGCTGGAAACCCAGTCACCAAACAACTCCCCAATATTTACTTTTAGCACCACACAATAAACCACAGACCGGGGAGACAGCACAGAACTGCTCCCCTGTCCTGACTGACT
Source organism: Callopanchax toddi (assembly GCA_006937965.1). Lineage (NCBI taxonomy): Eukaryota > Metazoa > Chordata > Actinopteri > Cyprinodontiformes > Nothobranchiidae > Callopanchax > Callopanchax toddi. Next base: position 296,377 of record SSNR01000423.1, on the reverse strand, counting down.
GAATGAAGCTGCTTTTTATGCTGCTCTGTGATTGGTAACGAGGCACAGCCGTGGAGCTCTGGGCGTGCCTCTGGTGCTGAATCTGCAGGCAGGGGAGAACAGGGCCTGTTGGCTGCAGAAAGAGCCGTGGAGCTGCGGTGCCGGACAGCAGAAAATTACGGGGACCGTAACATCAAGGGAAAAGCAACCAATCTTATATGTGAAAAAGTAAATGACCCCTAAACTTAACTGTTTTGACATTCAGCAGCAGCTACAATCAAGCATCTGTGATCATCTGGTCTCTCATGTCACTGAAAGAATTTGGTCCCAGTTTTCTGTAGAGAATTTGTCTCAATTCAGCCCAAAATTAAAATGGTCATTCAGGATTTTCTGTTAGCAGAATTCATGGTTCCATCACAGCAAGTGGTCCAGGTCCTGCAGCAGCAGAGCAGCCCCAGACATCACTAGCACCACCCCGTAACCTTTAACCCTTATCACAAAACCAGCTGCTCCTCTCACTAGACTAACAACTATAGGGGACAGGGCCTTTCAGGCTCTGGCTCCTATGGGACAGTTGGTCTCTGAAACTCAGACGCTTTTTCCATATTTATACTGTTTGTCCTGATTTTACCTGTGTTCTGCGGCGCTTGTGATGTTTCCTGTATCTGCGAAAGGCGCTGTTGGTTTGATGATGTTTTTCTCTTAAAGTCTTGGGAATCATCAGGATGGTTAAATCACATTTGCTCCGTTAATAAATTAAATCAAATAAAAAATGTGTTTTGCATATTTTCATGTTATCTTTGACAAATATTCAAATTTGTGGACAAATGTTTTTCCCAGCACTTTGATCTCCAGGGGCCTTGACAGAAATTGAATGAACTTTTGTTCGTTAAAAGGAAAGGTGTTAACTGGTTTGGGTTTGTCTCAGTAAACATCCTGTTTTGCTGCTGAATCCACTTTTTTTTTTTTTTGTTATTTATCAAATAACTTAAGTCCTCTTCTGTTAGATGCAACAATCTTTTCCTGACCGCAGCGATTAAAACAACAAGATCCTCATATAATCATGACTTCATTGTTACCATCAAACATGTGAAGGTAAATACCTCAGAGAATCAAAGGGACACAACATGTTTTATGACCGCCGAGCCTTTCTTTGTCAGTCCTCTGCAAAATAAACATCATCAAGGCTTCAGCAAAACATTCAGCACTGTTGTCCTTTACTCAAAAACAGTTCCATCCAGCACATAAAAAACAAGCTCCTCACATGCGAGAATGTGGTCGCTAACAAGTGACCCGAATGCCAGGACTTTTCAAACTTCTCACAATAGCAGGAAGCAGTCTGGCACCCCCGAGGCCCAGACTCAAAACACTCCATGTTGTTGTGTGATGACTGCGAGCAGCAGCCAGACGTGGGCTCAGACTCAGGCTACAATAGTGATGACAACCTGAGAATGTGGCGAATTCTGAAGAGACGCACTGCAACAAGGGATGGGATGTGAGTCACCAGGCTAACGTTGGATGTGATTTACTGTGTGATGAAACCCTGAGCTGCTGTGTTTTGTAGCCAGTAGAGGAGGAAGTGTCTTTTACTGAAGTTGAAGTGGCAACGTCATCAAATTTAATCCGCATAACGTTCATGAAGTCTCACTGCAAAGTGTTTTCTGTTTTAATCTTACTGCTGTTGACTTTTAAACTTGAGTCAACTTTACATTTAATAAATAAAACTTACATTTTAATGTATTCTCTAGCATTTCAGAGGCTTTTAAAGGGTTCTTAAATGGATCTTTGGATCATTTTGAAGTGTTTTTCAGTGTAAAGGATATAAATATATATTATTTTCTTTAAAAGACTCAAGTTTAAGTCCTACAGGACTGATAAGCTAATGGATAGCCAAGACCCAGTTTCCTAAAAACACACTATGCAGTTTTGTCTTCTTTTTAGCCTCCCCTAGTGTCCGATTTAAGTCACTGTTGTAAAAACATTAGCATTATCTATACTTAGAAATAGGGATGCACCGATACGATACCAATATCAGTATCGGTATCGGCCCGATACCGGTACAATGTACTCGTACTTGTTAAAGTTAACTGAAAATAGAAAAACATAGAACCTGTCTTCCAACTCATTGGATTTTTTTGTGCAGTAGAAGTATTGGTATCGGTACTCGATATCGGCAAGTACTCAGATCAAAGTATCGGTATTGTATCGGTTTGAAAAAAGTGGTACTGCTGCATCCCTACTCATAAACCCCTAAATCTAACTGTTGAAATGTCTCCTCAGCCTTCACTGCTTTCTACTGGAGCGGTTCATCACTCATTCAAAGAAATCAGCTGTGTTCAAGCAGGGAGAGATGGGAAAAAAAAATCAGGAATCATGAGCTAAAAACAGTACGGCACTAGCATAACAGCTAGCCACATTGGGTTAGCCGAACCCTCATGAGATACGTGACTTTGTGAGACTTCAGGGCACCGGACCGGAGACTCAGAAGTTACAAACGTGGTATTCTGGATCTAAGCAGCAGATGGGGCTGAGTGACTTTTCATTAACCCTGTAATATTAGCACAGACTGGCTCAAGGAAAAGATTTAAAACATGAAAAAGTTACATAGTGTGCCTTTAATTTCCCCAAAATGACAGCTAATCAAAGAACAACAGGGGAACTAAAAGTAAGAGATGTATAAAACAGGAAATCCCTTAAATTTAAGCATAAAGCTTTATTGTGTAACATAATGATAGCAGAGATTAGATCATAAATGTGTTTTCATCATGTGTTGTGAACACCAAACCCCCAAAAGCTGTTTGAGTTTGTGACATAACATCAGACCGCCAAGAACTGAGACTCATCATGTCTGACTTAAAGTCGTTTAAATAAAAACAGCCGTCAGCACAACCGACTGAATTTTATCACGACAAAATGCAAGTAAGGAAGTAAGAAAACTGCTGAACAAATGTCTTGTTGAGGAAGAGGGACTTCAGGATGGTGTGTGACTCAAAGGGCATTCAGTTCTGTTCACCATGGAAACACAAGTCATGCAAATGTTGTTTAAAATGAAAAGGATCTTGGTTTGGTTTGTGGGTATAAACATGATTGACTCGCGTTGTTAGGTGGCAGGAAACAAAACAATCAGATAATACAGAAACTGGAGAGACTGTGCCTCTCTTTCACCGAGAATGTCTCATACCTGCACATGAAAAAGAGAAATCAGGATCTAAGAAGGAAAACAACCTCAAATCCAAATGAATGCGTCTATTAAACTTCAGCCATGGTTCCCTTTATCAGTGTTCTTATTTAAGCAAAACTAGCCATGCATGCAGGTTTATTTCTGTGCTTCACCAATCAGTTCAATGTTCCACCTCATGACATCCTGAGGAGACAGACTGCTAAACCACAGATAGAAAAAACAAGCTGAGGAGGAGTTGGTCACCTTGGTGGTCTTCTGCAGAAAAGCCCCCTGAAGCCTGATGTATGATTCTAAAAATAAAAAATAAAACTCAGATACTGCAGCCTTACTGATCTAAAGGGAAAAAGAGTAAACCACACATGGAGATTGGTGTAAACCGATCTGAGCAGATTAAGAAGAAAATCAGATGGCGTTTTTTTTCTCTAACCATCAACTTCTCACCCATCAACCCCAGAGGCTGATGCGTTTAGCTTAGACAAGCCTAAACCACAAAGTTAAAAATATCAAGGTTTGTTTGTCACTTGACAGAAAGGAAGTTAAAAAGATCCACTTTATGGGCCACCTGGTGGTGCAAATGCCTCGCAACAAGTAGGGTTGCAGGTCCAAATCCCAGCTGCGGCCTGTCAGAGTGGAGTTACACGTTCGCCCCATGCATACGTGAGTTTGCTCCCACAGATCACAACATGCCTGATAGGTGTAGTGAGACGCAGGTTCCTTTGAATAAAAGCATCTGATAAACAAGTATGATTGGATGTTTTCCTCCATTCTGCTTCCGTATCTGAAGAAAGTAATTTATTGTGAGAAAATTCATTTGAATGCTGGGGAATTTAAATGGCAGACTGCCAGTTGTGGTTAAGGTGTGTGAACTCTTCCTTGTTTTATGATTACTCAACCGTTTTACTGGTTCCTGATAGGCTGAATAACTTTGTGCTACCAGTTTAGTGTTCTTCGTGAAGTATAATGAACGAGACAGCTGGTAGTTTAATTTACTATGTTGCTGTAAAGAACCTTTTCGTCTGGAATTGAAACCTATGAGCTAATCTGAAGTGTTTCCTCCCCAGTGTAAAGCAAAACACAGAAAATCAGGTTGCACTGTTTGTGCTAGAAATGTGAAGCCCGAGGCCTCCCCCTCTGCTTAATGTAGCTCTTTCCTGTTTGACGTAGCTACTTATATTCTGCTCTCAAACCATCCATCTTCTCTGTCCAAAATATCTACATTATTATCCTCAAAGTGTGTCCCTTGTCCTTGAGGTGTAGGTGGACTGCTGAGGCTTGAAGTGGCTCTCTTGTCCCATGTACTTGTGTTGTTTCTCCTATATAAAGGTCAGGGGAGTTCTCACTGCATTGGACTGTAGATGCAATCTTCTGTCTGGGTATCTAGTCCTTTGGATTGGATTGGTTGTTGGGCTCAAAGTTTACTAGGATGTTTTTGATGAATATTCTTGTTTCCCTGAGACTCCTGGCTGCCATGTATGGGACAATGATGCTTTTGCGGCTGCTGTCTGAGTCTTCTTTATTTGCTGCTGTGGAGAATTTTCCAGATTTCCTTACAACAACCCAGTTTGGGTATCTGCAGTTTTGGATGTGGTTCTGTTCCTTTTGTTTATCTTCTTCAGTCTTTTATTCTCAGCTTGACTCTCCTATATTCTAGTTAGAATTGACAAAGCTCCTTGGATGAGAAGCAAAACACCTTCAAAGAAGTCCAGTTGCCTTCATTTGGACCTACTCGGATTACCTGGATGACTGAGAACCAGCATTTAGAAGTCATTTTTGAGAGATGTCATTTATATTTGCTGGTGAAGGTTCTGTCATCCAGATCATGATAATCCAAAAAAGGGTTTTAAATAAAGGCAACTGGACTTATTTGGTTCTTTGAAGACGTTTCGCTGCTTATCTGAGTAGCTTTGTCAATTCTGTCTGTAGTAAAGGAGACAGAATCTTATAAATTGTGCTCACAGGAAGATAAGCGCCTTTATTTAAAACCCTTTTTTGGGTCATTTATATTGTGTGAATTCAGTACCATCTGTTTGAACTCCCTGGGAAGCCTTTAACATTTCCCTTTAGTACAGAAGACAAATTAAATATGAACAAATTTTACACTCCTGGCCTAATAAATAATCCCACGTGATGCATCTGAACAGGGACTAAAATTCTGGCTCTGGACGTCTGAAGTCTGACTGGATGATGAGATACTTTGTACCTCAGGAACTATGCAGGAAAACATCTGAATCAAAGGTTACTCCTCTAGAAAGAAACAAAACTCCATCTGCTGCATTTCAGCATGAAGGCATCAGCTAAAAATGATTGCATCACAGGATTGAAACATTGCAACTTATTCCTGCATTAATTACAAATGAAGCATTTTGCAACAGTTTCAGGTCTGCTTTTTCCTAACTGTTCCAAGAAATTAATATTTTAAATTAAGACTACCATTCATGAAAAATGCTCCATTTAAATACAGTCTAATGTGCACATGAGTAATAATTACCATCTAGTTTAAAGAATACAATATCACTTAATGTGAAAATAAACAAGGCACTGCCCCCTAATGGTGGCTTTATGTAAACAAAGTTCACACAGGGACTCATTCCTTAAATTAAAAACGTATTTATTTCAACAGATCTTCATAACATTGTCAAATGTTATCAGTTAACAGCAGTTTTCATAAAAAAGAAAACACGTTTACATTTTTTGAGTTAAAATGTTCATAATTTCTAACTCTAGAATGAAAAATTAACAAAATGCTGCAAAAAAAAGTTCAATTGTTTTTAAAATTAGGAAACACCTTCACTGTTCTACAACTACATAGTGCAAATAGGGGGTTAACATTAAAAAAATCTTTGTAAAAATAACAAATTTGCTGCTAATGAGTAAACAGTGACAAAAATGCGTGTAAACAAACCTGTTTAGAAGGAAATAAAAGTGAAAAACTAGTTTTAAAACCACTCAGAGAAAACACAGGAATCAGCATGTTTTCAGCTGCACAGACAGCATCGTTCTAAACCTTCTGAAACAACAAGAGTTCTTCTAACTGCACATTTTGCATTCAGTCCACAGATTAGTAAACACAAATGTCAAACAAAATCCAGAGGTTTGGACGGCAGAAAGACAAATTAGGACTGATACAAACTGACAAATTATTTCATAAATTGTGAGATTACCAAATAAAATTTTCCGACCACAGTGTAAATTTGCAGGGACAAAAAGTGTCAAACATACTTTGCAGTTTAACTTAAGAGCAGCATGAATACTGGTCCTTATTAAAAATATTTTAAAGGCGTTTTCACACCTGTAGCGTGGTTCCACTGGTCTGATTCAGCTCATTTCTGTGGTTCAGTTTCTTTTCACAGAGGAAAACTGTAGACAAAACGCAAAGCCTGACTACAAACCACATGAGAACATACATTCTGATGATTGGTCAAAACGTCTAAGGGCGAAACTAGCAGGAATACAGAAAGAAGGTGCCATGTGCTGATCCTGAGCTAGTCCACAACAGTCTAACGCCCTCTTCCTCTGCTGTTTGTGAACAATTTGAACTCTAGGGGGTTTGTATGAGTCAGCGCTGATAAATCTAGTCATCTGCTCAAATGAGGAGGTAATAGACTTTGTTGTTCATCCACGTGAGCCCCTGGTTCATTTTCAACTTGCTAGGAGCTACTTGGTAGCTACTTATGTTTGTGTGCTCTCCCAAATCCCAGGATGCAATGCAAGCATAGCTATGGGAGAGCATTCGGCTCAAACAGAGCGCCCATGTGCTGATTGTGTGAGATTGAAGTTGGATCACGTTCAGACTATAGCTCTGGAATTCATATGGAACCGAGACATCACCTCCAATGGGTCTCGGTTCGGGTCGTTTGTTTTGCACCCTACTGTGATTGTTGAGTTCACAGCTGCACAAACAAACCACAAAAAGGGGGGAAACAGACCAGAAATTGATTTAACTGAACTAGAAACTGCAGATGTGAAAACGTCCTAAGCCTTCAAAAGTCAGAGAATCAGATCATAAAATTAAAAACAGGACAGTTACTGTAAAGTAAATGTTTTCTGCAATTTACTTCAGAGATTAAAAGGCTATTTTTATCCTGAAGCTGGTCAGCTGTGACACACTCCATGTCCAAGTTCTGTAAACAGTCCGAGCCACTCTACTGGATCATCTATGTAAGGAAACCATTTCTAAATTACCACAAGTATCTTTATTTTAGTGTAAAAAAGCAACATAACATGTAAAAATATACAGAATTGTTTTAAATCAACCAGAATCAGCTGATGTTTCAACAGAGAGCAGCAGAGAGTGAAGCTCTGACTCATAGCTGACTGGATAACTGCTGATCATTTCGTGTCTGTAATGATCAGACTTAAATGATGTGAATTTGCGCTGAAGGGCAAAGAAATAAAAGGTCTAAAACACATTTTTATATATTTAAATTTGCACACATAGTTTAAAGTCATCCTTGTTTGGTTTGGTCACGTAAAGCAGACAGTCTTAGTTGAGCGTGTTGTCAGCAACATACGAACAACAGCCCGAGGACCTCAGTGGCACATCCTCTTGTTTAGCTTCTGCATCGTCAACTTAAGACCGGATTAGCAGCGTAACCCAATATTTATGCCCCACTTCCTCATGTTTGGACAAGGTTTAGAGAAGTAAAGCAGCAGCATCAGTTAGAAGGTGAAACCCTAAACCACTTGCCTCCTCAGTATTTACATTCCCGGTAGCAGGTCTTTGAAGAGCTCACCGCTCGGGTGTTTACTTTGGTTGGCTCTCATTGGTGGGATTAAACCAGGCTGTCTTGAATCCATCACCACAGGGGCAGTCTAGTTTTTGAAGGCCCCGTAGCGACTGGCTTTACTAATGAAATTCTTGAGCAGGTCATGATCCATGTCTGCAAAGGCCTGGGTCTGCGTGACAGCTGTTAGATGGTTGACACAAAACTTGAAGCAGAACTCCTCCAGGTCCTAAAAATGAAGAGGGCTAACTGGTGAGTGCTGAGGAGTACATCTGATTAGCTACTGGTTCCTCCACCACTACGGTGTCTGACTGTGTGTCAGCGGCTATGAGCTTACCCTCGCTTCATACTTGACAGCAGCAGACAGTAGCGTGATGGCGTTTTCTTCAGAGATGCCCCTCTTGATCGTTTCCTGACACAGCCTCTTTAGCCTCGTCTCTCGGTAGAACGTAGCCAAGTCGAGCAGCCCTGCAGTCGCACACAGGAGCACGTTTAGGTCATTTTTGTCCTCTCTGTTTGTAAAAGCGCTTCATGTTGAGGCTTACCAATAGCATCCTCTGGTGGCAGGTTGATAGTGTCTGTGTAGAGATACTCCAGGAAGGCTCTGTACACCAGGTAGGAGAACTGATGGATTTCTATGGCATCGTCATCTGTTTCGTTCAGCAATGTTCGGAAATGTTCACACCTGGAATGAAAGAGAAGGAAATTATTCCTGTAAAATGACAACAGACGCATCTTTCTGCTCATCTGTTACATATAACTGAAAATAATCATAAATATATGCATACAATTTATTAGGTTGGTGTCTAAATACTTTCTGCTCTGATAGTACTTGTGATTTTTTTTCTTCAAAACATTCAAGATACAGTTATTTCATAGAAAAAAATAATTTTAAGCCTTTCTGCCCGCATTCAATTAAAATAAAACCAGTGTGGCAGACAATCAAAAAGCGAAGAACACTCTGCAGGAGGAGGACATGAATACTGTCCACTAACTTACACAGCTAAAAAATAAATAAATAAATAAAACATTAAAGGAACACATTGAAAGAAGAAAAAAAATCAGATCTCAATCATAAAAATTTCCTGCTGGATATCCATCCAGATATGAAAAGGGTAATGTGTTTGGAACACAAGGACGCCACATCGTATGATGAAAATGATCAAACTACAGAGGACTTAATTAACTAGAAGTCACAAAGTATGTTGAAAAACTGACAAACAGGTTAGCTGAAACGTCATTTCAGCAACTCAGAATTGTTCCGTCATTTTTATGGCCCCTGTGTGCTTGTATGCATTCTGATAACGTCAGGGCTCCGTATGAGATCACAGATGATGTTCTGGGGCATCAATGAGCTCCTGGACAATGAGGTGCAACCTGGTGGCATCTGAGGGACCTAAACATCATGTCCCAGAGATCTTTTATTGGCATCAGATCAGGCCAGTGTGGAGGCCAGTCAATGGTATCAATTCTTTCATCCTCCAGGAACTGCCTAGATACTATTGCCACATGAGGCTGGGCATCATCATGCACCAGGAGGAACCCAGGACCCACTGCACCAGTGAAGGGTCTAACAATGGGTCGGATTTCATTTCAACACCTAATGACAGTCAGGGTGTCATCGTTTATCCTGTAAAGGTCTGTGCATCCTTCCATAGATCTGCCTCCCAGACCAACACTCACCGAGCACCAAATCCATCACATAGAACAAAGTAGCTTCTCCAGATTCTTTCACATAACATAAGCAAAGTGAACCTGCTCTTATCTGTGAAAAGCACAGGGCCCACTAGTGGATGTCGGGCCCTCATTCCACCCTCATGAAGTCCATTTTTAATGGTTTGGTCAGAGACATTCATGCTAGTGGCCCCTAGAGGTTATTTTGTAGGACGCTGACAGTCTCATCCTGTTCATCCTGGTAAAAAGGAGCAGATAGAGGTCCTGCTGATGGGTTAAGGACCTCCAACGGTCTGAAAAACAAGGATCTTTAAATCAATCTACAATACTGCCATTTCTCTAATCTTCAGGTGGAAACTCTTAAATCAAGAATAAAAAAGATCACAACATGGACTATTATGTTTTGATTCATTTGTTTCACACAGTACGTTGTAATAAAGTATAAAGATGCCATTTGCCTCCTCTGATAGCAAACTGTGTGCTGATGTGACGTAACCCAACACGACTACAGCTTCTTGGGGACACACTATAAATAACAGACTGAACCGTTTTCTGGAAAAGCTCAGGCTCGTTCACAGTTTGCAGCAAGATGCTGGAGCTCTTCTGTCTTTGGAGGAGAGGGTAGTAATGAGATGCGGTCTGCTGGGAGAGAAACATCAGAAAGAAAAGTCTGGAGGCTCAGAAATATCTCATTCACAAAGCTGCAAAAATCATGCAACAGAACCACGAGAGGTCTGACTCAGAGAGGCGGGTGACGTCATCAGACAAACGACTCTCAAACACGGACAATCCATCACATCAATGATGCTCTACAGGGGCACAGGAGAGCTCTTTCATCCACACCCATCAGAGTCACACAGAACATTTCAGAAAACCATTCCTGCTGCCTGTTGAACATTTTTAGATTCTGTTCAAAACTGAGATGTTATATCCATCATTAATAAATACTAATTTTATAATTACAAATGAATACATATAATCACTGAAATAGCATTATAAATAAATATTATATATACTATTATGGTATAATAATAATATATAACTACAACAAGCTCTCTGGTATGAAATAAGATCACCAGGTTATTTATTATAAATGATAAATAATTATTATTTACTTCTGTGAATAAACAATTTCCCAAGCAGGACAAATCAATCAATCAAACTTTATTTATAAAGCACATTTCCTGCCTGGCAACCCAATGTGCTTTACAGCAGATAAAATAAAACACACATGCGCAACATAAAATAAACTAGGGGATATATATATACATATATATATATATATATATATATACATATACACACTGTATATATGCACACATTCATTTACATATAAACACACGCATTAACATAGCCACATACACACATATATATATACATACACACACACACCACACATATATATATAAATATTGCACTCTCAAATGTGTACATACTTCTCAACATATGTGCACATACGCACAACACTCATGACTAGAGCTGGGCGATTAATTGAAAATAATTGAATATTGTTTTATAACTCTAATCGATGCCCATAATCGTATGTTCGATATTTAAAAAAATGAAAAGTAGCGAGTAGGTTCCAGATCTCTGTGTCCCTTTAAAAAGCTGTGACACGACTCAACAAGTCCGCATCACATGCTAGTCACATGACTCCTCCTCCTATACTCCTATACTTTGCGTTTGCAGGAAATTTTAGTCTGTGGAGCAATTATGCTGCTACAGCGCCATCTAGTGGAGAACTTTTGTTTTTGAGCATACAGGTAGTTATCGTCCATTAATCGTTATCGAGGTTAAGTCCTCAATAAATCGTGATATTGATTTGAGGTAATATCGTCCAGCCCTAGTCATGACTAATGATTAAAGTGCAAACTTAAGAGCCATTATTCACGCATACACACAGACATACATGCATGCACACACAAGTGCACCCATACATAAAAAGAAACTGAGGTAAAAGCAATAAATGCCATAAAAACAGAACTAAAGGCCCTCAAATAAAAATACAGAGCTAGACAATAAAAACATGGAATAAAAATTAAATAAAAAAAAATTTAAATGAAGTAAAATAAAAGACAACCTAGCCATAGGCTTGTACAAAAAAAAAAAGGAGGTTTCAACTTTATCTTAAAAATATTTAGTGGCTGCTTCCCTCAAATCCAAAGGCAGAGTACTTCACATTGTTGGTGCACAAACACAAAGGAAGCTTCCCCCGATCTAGAAATTGTGCGAAGTACAACCAAGTTTCCAAGATCTGCAGACCTGAGTGGTCTGACTGGTGTGTACAAAATTAGCATGTCCATTATGTATCGAGGTGCAAGCTTTATATACAAGTAGCAGAACTTTAAAGTGATAATATGCAACTTTTTCATATTTTTAAATCTTTTCCTTGAGCCAGTCTGTGCTAATATGACCCTTTATAGGGTTAATGAAAAGTCACTTAGCCCCATCTGGTGATTAGAGCCGGAATACCACGATTGCAACATCTCCATCGCCGTCACGGTACCCAGGAAGTCACGTGTCTCACGAGGGTTAGGCTAACCCAAAGTGGCTAGCTGTTATGCTAACGCTGGAGTGTTTTTAGCTCATGATTCCTGATTTTTTCAATCTCTCCCTGCTTGAACACAGCTGATTTCTTTGAAGGAATAAATAACCGTTCCTGTAGAAAACTATGAAGGCTGAGGAGACATTTCAACAGGTAGATTTAGCAGTTTATAAGCAAGAACTATGGGCTACTTTATTTAATGCGGTAATTTAAAACGGACACCAGAGGGCGCCCAAAACAAGCAAAACTGCATATTATCACTTTAAAATCAATTCTTTTCTCAACTGACAACCAATGCAGAGCTCTAAGAACTGGAGTGATGTGCTCAGATTCCTTTGTTCTTGTTAAAACACGAGCAGCAGCATTTTGGATAAGCTGCAGTCTGTGAATAGCGTACTTCGGTAAACCTGTATAGAAACCATTGAAATAGTCCAACCTACTATGAATGCATGAATCAGTTTTTCCAAAGTCAATTTTTGATACAAAATGTTTAACTTTAGAAATGTTCCTCAGATCATAGAAGGCTACTTTGTTGTCTGATTGATGTGTTTTTAAAACAGGTCACTGTCTAATGACACCAAGGTTACATGCTTCATCTTTACATTGAAGGGACAGAGAACTGAGAAGAGCTGCAACCTTCTGTCTCTTGGTGGTGGGACCAAATACCAGGATTTCTGTTTTATATTGGTTTCATTGTAAACAATTTCAAGACATCCATGCATTTATATCCTGGATGCATTGTGTAAGGGAGCTGAAGGGTGCTGTATCATCAGAGGCTAATGAAATGTATAACTGTAGATCATCTGCAAAGTTGTGGTATAACAGCAACTACTTCCATCTACGGATTCATTAAATCTAATTTAAGATTTACTTAATTGCTTTTATGCACTTAAGGAGGCAAAGTGTTAAAAACAAAAGTATACCCAACTTCCTGCTCTTCTTTAAAAAAAGTTCCTTATAAATATTTGTTTAGACACAATGTTTTGTCTCTTATCAGCCTCCTATAATCTCTGCTAGCTTTCAACCCTGTCTCTATCATTTCTTCTCAGGGCTTAGAAAAACAAACTATAGAGTCTTGATTCTCTAAGTGTCTTTAAAGTGTCATTTGTATGAGATCTTGCCAAAGAGGCGGTTTTGCATCGCTGCACTATTTGTGTGAGTGTGTGCACTGCGTTGAGGGTGCAGACAGTCTGACTCCTTCCTCCTGACAGTGCAAAAGAGCAAGGCACTGGAATGCAGATACTGTGTGTTCAAGTGTAGTTAAAAAAAGAAATGCGGGAAACAATAGGCCACTCTTCGCTTCCCTGTGACTAACAGGAAACTGTCTCACATGTGAAGTTTAAATATAGAAAACAGCTACATGTTCAATCTGTTTTTGGAGAAAAATGGCCCGAGGAGAAGCAAACCGATCAAAGTCTTGATCATGAGTTTCTAAAATCCTATTGATTAATAATAAGATCCAAACGTGTTTCTCTGATGCGCCAAGGCAAATGTTTTCATTCTTCACCTCGATCATGTGACTAAAAATCAAAGCTGGGATGCATTGTGTTATGGTTTCTTTACCTGATCTTGAGCAGGGCTTTGTGAACATGAATGCACTTCCCATCAACCAAAAACTTGAGGTCAGAAATCTCCGGACTGTCAAACTCCTTCTTCAAAGACTGAGCGACTGTCATGTAGTCGTCACCGTCTGGAAGAAGCACAGAACTCAGATAAACTGTCTGAGAGTTTTGTTTAAGGGTTTTTTCTGCAAGTGTCTTTTAAAATGGATTACAGCTAAATTATATAATGACCAGTAACATTACAGAAATTTAGTTTAAAAGGCAATTTCTTTACATAATGATTAATACTCTAATAAAAAGAATGTAATAGCGTGGAATCAGAAAGCAAAAATAAATACTTGTAGTAGTTTTAGCTGTTAACTCAACAGATTATAATCATGGAAGTCAGAACAGAGTGTAAACAGAATGCACTAAAAAGTGACAAGTTCATGCTCCTCAGTTTGAGCAGAGTTCATATAAACATTAGTTTGACACAAACAGGAAACAGGGTTTCCTGTTTGTTTCTTAAGAGTCCTTCTCTGACTTTCTTCCTATGACACAGAGATATGTGCCTACCACATCATTATCTCTAGGTCAGAGGGCAAACACAACAATGGCAACAATTCCAAATATTCTACAAAACTTCCTTAAGTCTTGAGAAACGTTTTACCTCAGGGACCCTTCTTCTAACAGGTCAAAAGTTAAATGTGCCAATGACCAAAAAGCATTCAAATATTCAACAAAAATCCTTTAATTATTTAAAAACGTTTGACCTCTGTCTCCTTTTGCGCGTGTTTCTACAATAATCTTACCCACTGAGAGGAGGTGCCACGTGACGGCTGGCGTGGCGAAGCAGGCGAACACGTCATCGGTGCTGCTGAAGTGGGTGAGGTGTGGGCTCGACACCGCCTGACCTCGACACTGACCCCACATCAGAACCTGCCCGCTCTGCGTCTTGGCAGCTGATGCGTGGCTGGTGTGACAAGCAGCTACCTCCACCATTCTGGTAAGAAAATCAGAACTCAAACCTTAAACCATGAATATCGTCTTTCTAATAAATCACACTTAATATTGCAAAAAAAAAAAAAAATGCAAGCCTAGCATTCTATTAAGGGATGCATATCGCTCACCATGTTCATGCCAGAGTTTTAAACCAAGACCATCTTAAGGTGAGAAATTTTAGATTTATAGCTCAATTACAATGCGTGCAATCTCACTCAATATCACAAAGCATCAATTTACAGGTAAAAGCATTTAGATAAATACTCTGAGATATAAAAACTCACTGATGAGGCACAGCCATTCTAACACTGAATAAAAACGAGATACTAACCTCTCCTTGTCTGTATTTATTAGGGTGGGAAGAGCTTGATTACTTTTATTGCCTGTTCCCAACTGTCCATAAGAGTTGGCTCCCCAGGCGTAAACAAAGCCTTCGTCTGTAAGTGCCAGCGTGTGTGCATATCCACACGCTACCTGCACAAGCAGAATGCATTTTCAGGAGCATGGAACAAAAAACTGTTGAGTTTTATAACAGCTACTGCTGTTTACCTGGACTATGTTGATTCCTTGGAGGGCAGCGATCCTGCACGGGGTCTGCTGATTTCCATTATTGCCCAAACCCAGCTGTCCATTGCAATTGTAGCCCCAACCATAAATCTACAAAATGACAAGTATGAGTTTAAACATGCAACCATCAGAAAAAATATAAGAATTAGAAATAAAATATAAACCCTTTCATTCCAGTGCAAGAGACAATGGTTACTCAGATTTTAGGCTAACACATTTAAAAAGTAGAGTGACTCAGTACCTCTCCATTGTCCAAAACAGCCATAGAGCAAAGCTGGCCACAGGCTATGTTGATCACCACCTTGTTCTGCAGGCAGCTGCTGACCCGACGTGGTGTTGGCTGATTTGCAGTAGAACCAGAACCCACTTGGCCTGAGTTGTTGTAACCCCACGCAAACACCTGATCACAGCGATTAAAGTTCACAGTCTAAAGAAATATGCACGAGAAACAGAAACAAAATGCTGTGACACTACACAAGATGAAGACTTACCTCTCCATCACTGGTCAGAGCAATAGTGTGGTGGGAGCCACAGGACACTTCTGTCACCCTCTTGTTAAGGAGGTTGGTTGACACCAGGGCAGGGGTCAGACCGTGGTTGGTGGTCCCATTTCCCAGTTGGCTGTAGCCGTTGTGGCCCCAGGCAAATACCTCACCATCTACACAGCAGCAGGGACATATACATTCATGCTGTCACACTGAATAATGCTACATATATAGAAAACATGCAGTTGACTTCCCATGATTTACAGCTGAGGTTCAGCACCAGTCTTATTACTTATTATACAAACATTGGAAGAAAAAAACAAAAGGAGCTCAATCCAGCCTGATATCAGAAGAAGTGAACAACAAATATGTCTGAGGAGATCTGAAGCTGTTAGAACAGATATTCATACACAAACAGCTGGAATGGACAAAAAGGTAGAAGCAGAACAGGCTGTACTAGAATGACAGTAGCTACCCTATTCTGTATTCAACTTGAATTACTTGGAGAACTAAATCCTCAAAATAAAATGGAAGCTTGAAGAAAAACTGGAGTCAGTTAAAATAAACCACCTCTAAATATTGAAAAAAAAAAAAAAAAAAAAACTCCAAAAAGCAGCTAAAATAAATGGAAAAAAGCAAGAAAGATGTGAATATCATGTGATATCCATGATATCAAAACATGCTGAACTTGTAGATCTTTTATTATTATTGCCACAAGTGATCAATAGCAGTTCAGTGTGCAGTTATTAAGCAGCTGAAGTAGAAAGGTTAAAGACTGGAAAAACAAACAAACCCATGAGCTGTTTAACCATGTTTGAAGTAGTGCGTTTTAAAGCGATAATATGCAGTTTTGCTTGTTTTGGGCTCCCTCTGGTGTCCGTTTTAAATTACTGCATTACACAAGTTAGCATATTGTTTCAGCTTCTAAACGCCAGCATCTACCTGTTGAAATGTCTCCTCAGCCTTCATAGTTTTCTACAGGAGCGGTTATTTACTCATTCAATGAAATCAGCTGTGTTCAAGCAGGAAGAGATGGAAAAAAATCAGGAATCGTGAGCTAAAAACACTCCAGCATTAGCATAACAGCTAGCCACATTGGGTTAGCCTAACCCTCGTGAGACACGTGACTTCCTGGGTACCGTGACGGCGACGGAGATCTTGCAATCGTGGTATTCTGGATCTAATCACCAGATGGGGCTAAGTGACTTTTCAATAACTCTGTAAAGGGTCATATTAGCACATACTGGCTCAAGGAAAAGATTTAAAAATATGAAAAAGTTGCATATTATCACTTTAATGTACGATATTTGGGCAGAAATAACTTGAATGTGTCATTTTCCTAGTTGGATAGAGTTCCGTCCCTCCGCCTCCTGTAAAAACCTCACCTTGGGGTCAAAAAAAGATTTGCTGAACTTTTATTTTCTGAACTGATTACCTGCTGTGGCGATAACCACATGAGGCCCTGTTCCATAGCTTAGGGACACAATCTTCTTTCCACACAACACATCAATCCTGCGTGGCTCAATAGTGCTTTGAAGGTCTCCAAGTCCTAAACAGCCGCTGCAGTTGGTGCCCAAAGCAAAGACCTAAAAAACACCAAACATTACAACTGAAGGACTAATAATAAATGATACACACACAATCAATATTAGGGTTTTTAGATAGAACTAAAGATATTCGGTAAGACGCTTTTAATAGGAATACAACAGTTTAATCACAATCACTTTTTCACTTCCTGTAAATCAACATGTATTAGAACATTCTTAATGACACTCCACACCTCTTGTGTACTTAATTTGACCTGTAACTTTCAGGCAAATAATACAAAACTAATCAGCTCAACCTTTCATTTATCCCTGCTTCAACTATTTCTCAATTTTGATTAGAACTAGACTTGGCTCTTATATTTTAGTGCCAAAAGTGACACAGATTGAACGAACTATATTAAAAAAAGTGGACTATGTTCTCTGCATTTGACCCATCCTGGAGGAGCAGCCAGTTTCACGGCACCCGGGAGGCAGTTGTGGGTTCAGCATCTAGCCCATGGATACTTCAGCACGTGGCTTGGACCTGGGATTGAACTCTGATCCCCAATCAGTGGACAACCTCGCTGCCCCTGAACCACGATTACCACATCAGTACACAAACATACTGTCCTATTGCTGTAACATCCTTTTTATCAAAAGAATACATTTCTCCATGAAGACAATAAAGTATATTTGATTAGATGACGATGATGATTATTCATTACGGTTTTAAAAATAGAAAAAAATGAGATATCAATTAAAACCTATAAAATGTACAAGAAATCTGCACAATAAATTTTCAGTCGTTGTGAGCTATTCATCCCCAACATGGCACTAAACTGCACCCTTAGCCAGGATGTAATTGTTCTGGAGAAGAAGTCTTTCCCTAAGAGAATTCTATACAAGGAAAATTAAACTAAGAAAACAGTTTTTCATGCTGATTTTTACCATAGCTTCCTTCAAAACCCACAAGAATTCATTATTTGCCAAACAACAGGCTCCGAAACATCACCTGTTAAAGTAACAGGTACATACAAACACACATGGATGCACAGATGAGACTTGCACGGTTAGTGTCCACAGGATAATTATAGAACATGGGTGGGTATTAGGCCAGTATGGTTAAAGATAGCCTCATTTTATCTGCTTATCTCTGGGCTGAGAACGGCCCGCTATATCCACTTGAGAGCAAAGAGCCCAAAGCATTTTCATCCACTTCTAAACAGAAAATGATCAAATCAATACCTGAAAGTAGATTAGGTCAGTCAAGTCTAGCAGAAGTCTTGAGTTGAAATAAAGGGATTAAAGCAACCTTGCTCAAAGCCTAAATGTTACCTCATCGTTAACTGTGACATAAAGAGCTTCATTTGCAGCACTGCCAAAGACACAAGCTTGTCGGATAAGCCGTAGTTCCTCAGGAGGAAGGAGTGCAAACACTGGCCACTTCCCCACGTCCAGCATGCTACTGAGCTGTGAAAAAACAAACAAATGAAACTGATCACAAGTCAGAAAGGATAATGCATTTATACAGTAAAGCAAAAATGCTGCCACAGGAAGCAATGGAACCTATTTAAGACCCAGCATATGAATCTGACAAATAAGGCTAACAGAGGAGCAATAAATTAACTAAACAAATTAGATGTTTTTAAAAAGTATAGTCTGGCCTGTGTCTACAAATACACTAAGTCATAAATATGAGAAATAAATTATATTCAAGATTTATTGTTTAATGTCACGGTGTAGCTCACAGGCTTGTAGGCACTAAAAATAGTTGTTTTGATCACATTTAGTTTGCTACTTGTTTAATACTGCCGTTCAGTGTTAACGCTGTGATCACGGTATTATAAATAAAAGGCATAAAATTTTACTAAATACACATAAACTCTCAAAAGATCCTTATAAAGGAATGTTTTGTGCATTTGGCAGTAGTTCAGCTGCTAGCTCATGCTTAACGCCGTTGGGTTGCACTTAGCATGAACTCAGCCCTCACCGACCACACACACCACCGCTTCTACGAGATGTTCCAACACTTAATGCCAAAAAAAAATATATATATATATATATATAAAAAGTTCAAACCTGCCAACAACATAAAAGTTTCATCCAAACCCACTGCTTAGCTACTAAGCGCTAGGAGTCTTTCTTGCTACATGACTGTTTCCAAATAGTTGACCTTACCTTTAACTGTTGTTCTAGCTAGTGTTTCTTCTGCAGTGTTGTCATCTAATCAGCAGTGACACTTAAAAAAGTGTAAAGAAGTCATATCAGCCGTGTGGCATGGGTCTAACAGCTGTGGTTGTACCTTGTTGAGGCTAACTTTGATCGCTACATTATCGTCTGGAAAAAGAAAACACTCACGGCTCACTTCCTGTAGTCTGATGGTGCGTTTGTGAACCTCGGAAATTCTTCCTCCTGTAAATGCTAGCATACACCATTGTGATTTGTATTTCAGTTTTTAAAATCTTTTGTTGTTGTTTTTAAATGCTTTTTAAAAATGATTCATGATGAGGTCTTCAAGGTTAAAAGAGACTGCAGAAATATCATTAAAATGTTTACTTTGAAGCGATAATTATTAGGGTGTCTTTTCTTATGTTTTTGATTCTTGACATCATATACTTTCTTGTATTTTGATTATCAATACAAAATATTATTTATACATATGTATCATGAATTCAAATGAAAAACATAAAATAATTATTCAATTAGGTTTATTTGTTCATAAGCTGTTTCTGGATCTATCTAATTGTTCCTTAAATACTAATTCCTGCTAAAACTAAAGTGAACACAGCACAAACAAATACCTAAAAACAGATTTTTTTTAAATCGCTTGTTCCAATTAGTTTTCATAAAAACAAGCAATTTATGTTGTATCAGTTTTGTCTTTTATTTGACCACTGAAGCAGAAAGGTATTCCTTTATGAGGTCCAGCAGGTGGAGCCCTGGATAACCTAAAAGTAAGTGAACG
Source organism: Callopanchax toddi (assembly GCA_006937965.1). Lineage (NCBI taxonomy): Eukaryota > Metazoa > Chordata > Actinopteri > Cyprinodontiformes > Nothobranchiidae > Callopanchax > Callopanchax toddi. The sequence continues at coordinate 276,188 of SSNR01000423.1, read as the reverse complement.
GCAGTGCGTGAGCCCTTGCACATATTTCTGCCAAATTATTTACATTAAGACCCATATCTGACAAAACTGTTTATTTGGGATTAAACAAATATGTCTTTAGGAATAAATGTTTAAGTTTTTTTTTTTTTTTGCAAATATATATTACATTATGTTGATGTGGTTGAGTGTGTGCGGTGTTAAAGGATTTAATGAGAAAAATGAACACAGGCCTACAAATGTAAAAAGCAGATGATAGATAGATAGATAGATAGATAGATAGATAGATAGATAGATAGATAGATAGATAGATAGATAGATAGATAGATAGATAGATAGATAGATAGATAGATAGAGATACTTTTTGCATGTACCTTAGGTGGTGTAGATTTTAAAAGTTGACACAGCTTACAGTGTAATTTAATCTCTTAGCACCTGCAGCCTAAAGTTGCAAGACTGGGCCTGGCAATGACAATTATGCGAGAATCAAGAGCCGCTCTGGCGCGTTCCTTCATTGCACAAATATTTGTCTCCGGCTGACTTGGACGAACTGGTCAAAGACACGTCAACCATTAAAGTCTTCCTTAAAGTCATGCGAATTCCGGTAAACAAAATAAGTTCCGCATACATTTCCGGTAAACACAATAAGTTCCGCATACATTGACAAATGTTAAGAACTAAACTACACAGCGTGAGAGAATTATAAATGTATTATTTAAATTCGCTAGCTTGGAATTTGGGATTTGGCTTGAGTGGCTCAAATGCGCATGCGCACTAAACACTGTAAGCGATGGCGAAATTCCTGTCTTTTATTATTCGAGGGTTGGATGGAAAGTTATCTCGAAAAAACTAACAAACAGGGTAGACTTGTCGATACTGGTGCCGCCGTCGTCGTTGGCTAGTTACCGCGACCTGTTCACGGTGTAGTTTATACCAGACATCGCCGGTTTTTACTACGAGAAACGCACATAATCATCATCTCGCTAACTATTTGCTCGGTAGCATTAGGTAGCTAATGCTAGCATGTCACATTTCGCCTTTTCTTGTGTTTATCCAGGTAGCTAGCGAGTTATCAGTCACATGTGTTGCAGGAGGTAGTTGGTCATCGTAGCTTGCTGACATTAAAGATTGCAGGAAGAACTGGATAGGAATCATCGCTGTGCATCGGCGTGTCAGTCAAGACTGCTACTGCTGTGCCAACTGACTGAGTGAGTAACGTTAGCCGAAGCATTCCTCGTAGTCAATAATGTATTTAGCTCTGTCTATTAAATAAGGTCTAAACTGCCTTTAAAGTTAATGTATGACAGCGCTGACTAAAAGGTTATGATGGAGTTAGATAATAGACAGCCATGACATAACGCTAAGTAGACACCTGTAGCCAGAGTAAACAGTCCAGCTTGCTATAAGGAAGCTAACATGATTATCGCTGCCAAAACGAGAACAAGCCCTATCTTTGAATGCAGATTTTAATGTTATTTGTGTAAATTGTGTGCAGAGGAAAGAATATAGTCAAGTTTAGACAAAGATCATGTGAGCAAACACAACAAAAAGCCACACTGAGATACATTTACTCAGTGATAGCCAGCTGTTACATATGTCTGGCGTAGAAAACATTTTCTTCAGGTGTTACAGCTGTATCCAGTATTAAATCTGGATTAAAACTTTAACTTGTATTTATACAAACTCATCGATTCTGTAAAAAAAAAAGACCCGAGTTGCTTTTTGTTCGTCATAGTGGTCCTAACAGCTGTTATTTGTAGAATGATTTTTTTCAATTCAAGAGGTCAGCTGAAGCTGAAACTGCAACTGCAACCGAAAAGCAGCTGCAGTGTTCATGTGGACTTCCCTCACAGCCACAAACAAATATGATGTTCAGTCAGAGCAACAACAGATGTGACCACAGTTCAGATGTAGAGGTTAGTTTATTGTGTACTGAAACAGGAAAGATTGCACTTTGGTTTAAGTACCACACAGCCACGAAAACAGGAATGCAACATTTGAGTCAGCTGGTGTTTTTCACTTGCTTTTTTTTAATAGAGGGGTGGTGGTAATTCCTGGTTTAATCATTTACAGCGAAATCTTTGTTTTCAGAAAAGGCATAGGAGCACAAATGCCCATGTCACACACAAACAACCTGTTACTCACAGAAATATTTAGTAACTGGGTTTTAAAAAATGACATTTTATTTACACAATCACTCCAATCAAATAGCTAACTAATTGGAAAACAAATACTGAACACGATTGTTCTTTCCTATGTGAGAATATAAAGGCCTCAATAGGGCACAAGTAGCTTTATTTCTGGCATTCCCTTTTATTTCTTGTAATTTTACTGACGTTTGAGAAGTAGCTGTGAGTGTGGTTTTGGCAAATCATTTAAAACTTGTTTATTTTATTGGAAAATTACTCTTATTAGAATATTTGTAAAAGAAGTGGCCAACTGATTGCAATGGCTGGCTTGGAGGCCTAAGTGAAATGAGGTTGACAATATTTCTTAGGCCTGCTTGTAATAATACATTAGATTCATGTCAGTCCTGCATTGAAGCAATAGTTGGAACAAATCTACCGATAGTTCATTGACCATTAGTCTGTAAACTGTCTTTGTTGTTTAAGCATAAGGAGGGGAGGGGCTAGAGCTAATAGATAAGCCAGATCACCAAGCTTTAGAGACGCATGCGCTAGGAAGTAATTAGGTTCAAGGACACATGTTACACTTCTCTATTAGTGTATTTTTTTGTTTTGTTTTGACAGAATGCTAGATAGCCCTCCCCTAAACACACACATCTGCTCCTTGGTGTAGCACTTTGACACATTTTATTTCTTAACTTTTTTAACAAGGAATATTTCTTTGATTTAGTAGTTAATTTAGATTCCTTTATAGAATTAGTTTTTACTTTTTGTTGATTGCACACATTTTGTAGACATAATGTGACTTCATTGTCAGCTTTTGCCCTTGCGTTTGCCTTTAAGAGGTGTCAAGAGACATTGGACAGTGCTGTCTACTTGACTGCTCTAAAGGGCCAGAGGGGGTGATAAGTTTTCCATATGCAGTCTTTGTTTCAGAGATATTTATACTTCTCACACTACTCCCAAAAAGTAAGAAATATTTGGCTTACTGTTAAATTTCATGGAAAATGTAAAACGTTCTCACTACAGTGATATATGATGAAAGTAGGGCATTTAAGTACAGGGTTTCCCCTAGAAATTTTTTTAACCCTGGTGGTGGGCTGTCCGGCAGAA
>SSNR01000423.1:259951-272667 GCA_006937965.1 Callopanchax toddi | reverse complement strand
GGTGAACTAGTACAGACATTAAAAAGAAGCAAATCTGCACCAGTGCCTGACCCAACCTGGACTAGAGACTAACCAAACCTGGACCAGAGCCTGACCTAACCTGGACCAGAGCCTGACCTAACCTGGACCAGAGCCTGACCTAACCTGGACCAGAGCCTGACCTAACCTGGAAGGATGATGGCTCCATGTTACAGAATTGTTTTCAGACTCTCAGCTCTTAACTTGATGAAAAGTTGATTATTCTTTTTATTTTATATCCTCATCTACACAACATCTGTTCATGTGACTAGCCTAGCATTCATTACTTACCTCTCTGACTGCAGCACACAGGGAATATTTAGACCACAGCCAATCAGAGGGAGGACTGGATCTGCCTTCGAGCTGCTGGTTTCCGACCCGTGCTACCCGCGTGTCTCCTGAGCTGTAGTTCTTTTAATATATCCACATTTTCAGTGCGATATCGTCCTCGTCATTACACTGATGATCTGACTACAGCTGACTGCTGTTTTAGTTTCACTTCTGGAGAGCGTTGCTGGTCTCATCCTGCAGAGTTTAGCGGTGCATTTCTTCCCCGCCCCGCTCAGGACTATTTCGGGATCGATTTGACCATTAAGATTTATATTTTAGTATCCATGGTTTAACGTGCGTCTGTTGTTGAACCACATGGAGATCTTCAGCGTCATGGAGTATTTTTTTTCGACCTGCACCGGTTCCAGGTCCTAGAGGAAAATCCTCAGTCGCCCTGGAGTAACCTGGGGTATTTTGTAGTTGCATCTTTGGGAAATTAGGTCGCATTTGTGACCAAAATGGACTAGAGCCCTGAGTACGCAAATATAGGCTATATATTTTTCATATGCTTTACATTGTTTTAACATATATATATATTTTTTTAAACTTCATGCTGAAGGTGTGGCGGCTTTTAATTAACCATGTCGGTGCGCCACGATTAATTACATGTAGGGGAAACCCTGAAGTAGAAGCATGCAGTGGTGATTTCATCATCTCAACAATTTATTGAAACAAAAGCCAACAACAGTGGTGGGGATACCCCAGTAAAAATGTCAATAACTTGTGATGTAAGCATCAATTACAGCTTGATGATGACGTCTCATGCTGTTCACAAGTCGACCTATCTGCTGAGGCATGGCATCCCTCTCTCCTTGAAGGGTGGCCCCTCAGGTCATTGAGGTTCTGTGGTGCAGAGTTATGAGCCTCTACATTATGACTCAGCTGATCCCATATGTTTTTCATGGGATTTAGGTCTGGAGAAAGTGCAGGCCACTCCATTTGAGGTACCCCAATCTCCAGCACCCATTCCCTAATGAAGTGAATGACTTGGAGCATTTTTGTCCATGAAGATGAAATCTGGCCTGTGTTGTTCATACATAGGAACAATGACTGGATAAAGATGTTATCCAGGTAGTATGGGCTTGTCACTGTGCCATTAACAAAGTGTAATGCAGTTTTGTATTGACTAGATACACCTTCCCACACTGTAACACCACCACCAAAGCCTAGTCTGGTGAGGTGACAGCAACAGCTGATATATTGTGCCCTCCTTGATGTCTACTCCAACATTGTTGGTAGCCATAATTTCTTCTCAGAGTGAATTGACTGTCATCAGTAGCTTTGTCAATTCTGTTTATAGTAAAGGAGAGAGAGACATAAATTGTGCTTCTCTCTCTCCTTTACTATAGACAGAATTGACAAAGCTACTCGGATGAGCAGCGAAACGTCTTCAAAGAACCAAATAAGTCCAGTTCCCTTTATTTAAAACCCTTTTTTGGATTATCATGACCTGGATGACCGAGAACCTTCACCAGCATCCATTAAATATAGTTTGTTGAGATAAATAACTAAAATCAGTATGCGCTTTTCAGAACTGTACATTAATTGGAAGTCTGTATCGGCTCTCTGAACCAGAATCGGTGCATTTCTAGACTGATTATATTATAGCTATCCACTGTTCCTTTTAAAATTGATTTATTATTACTGGTCCAGTAACTCATTTTATGACTTCAACAAAAATAAAATGGCAAAAAGAGAACTTTTACTTCCCTTCATTGAACTGTTCCGCTGTAATAGAGACGTGCTAAATTCCTTTCTGGGTCTGTTAAGGTTTATTAAGGTTTGCACAAAAAATTTTATGATGACATGCAAAGTTCAATACTGCCATATGATAAGAACATGGGAACAATTGTCAACCACGAGTCCTATATTGTAAGAATGTATTGCCTAAATGTTGAATTTCTGTCTTAATTTAAAATGATTCTACTCTCTCCGAGTTAAACTTGTTTTCGTTGTGGATTGAACAGCTGGCCTAATCTGGCTGTGTACTCTTAGAACCCATTGCATCACTTATAGATTAGTTTTTGTCATTTTCATTTGCTTTATATGATCATAAAATGATTCATCAGTTTTATACAAGAGCAAATGTGCAATTGCGCAGCTTTAAAATTCTAAAATAATCAACCTGCTAGATGTTTAGTGTTTGTCTTTGTGTCACATTTGAATTTAACATAAACAGTTATTTCAGCAACAGTGAAATTATCAGTTTTAGTGTGAAATATGGCTGATATTGTTGAAATCAAACAAACCATAAATTGTATTCGAAGACGAGCGTAGGAAGGTGTGACATCAACTGGAGCTGCTCATTATGATTGGCAGCACTGTTTTTGTTTGCAGCCAGATTTTTGATGAGAATCAGAATTTTACTGTCTTGATGTGCAAACCTTACGACTGAAAGAGGCTTGCTTACTTTTCAGAGCATGTGTACAAACACAACAGAGCAGTAAATCAGCTTAAATGGTTACGTAGCAATTTCATTGACATAAATCACTTATTCTCCTTTGTCAGTAACATCAGTGACGCAGTAGTAATAATATACTAGTGGGTTGACAGAAGCCACATCCTGAAGACATTCTGGGTAAATGTCCTTATCAGCACAGGCTAAAAACTGTCAAGACAATGCCGTCACAAACCTTTGTGATATACTGTATACACTTTCACTGATCATTGTGTCTTTGTTCCAGCAGGACCTCTTTGGTGGTGTGAATGAGGGAGACATGGCAGACCGCACGCCACCTCTGGAGTCTGGCCAGCTTCTCAGCCCTGAACTCCCAATCCTGGCTTCACCACCACCCTCAGCCATGGTCAATGGGGAGGGCCCCCAGCAGGTACGTACTGTATACTTTTAAATGATGTTTTCCTTTAACAGCATTCACTTTGTAGCGCGAATTGACTGGTAGCCTTACACTGGTTGTTTGGGGATTTGTTCGAAATACAGTTTTATACTTATTTTGTTCGTTATTAGTTTTAAGTGTGCAGGTTCTGAACTGTATTATTATTTTTTGACTCTGCAATTAAGCCTTCCATGTAATTACCTTGATTTGATTGATTTTATGCTTTTACCTCTTTGACTAATGGTACAATCAAATTACAAAGGTTCAAACTTGGTTGCAAAAGAAAATGATTTTCTTTGTTGGGTTTTTGTAGGCTGGTTTATTGTTGCTGTTATAAAAAAAAAACAGGTTTCTGATGCATTTAGAGCTGCCTTTCATGAAACCTTTTGTATGTTTTTCAGGTTTGTTTCAGTTACTTAATCAAATTGTTCACATAGTTTTACTCGGTTAAGAACTGAAACTAAATGGATTTGCTTTCCTCTCGGTTGCTTATTGAATGTATTTCGTAGGTAACAGCTGCACACCAGTAATAAACGGCTTTTCTCAGTTTTAATGATATTTTTGCCATTTATCTACAGGATATGGGTTGCTACCTCCCATCAAACCTTGTTAGTATCAGGGTGAGATTAAATGACCCTGACAAGTCTGAGTGATTTATTTTATTTTTTTCTGTTTGTTACCAGTTTGATTTGCTTAGGTTCTCCTGACTCCCTGAGGATAGCACTGAACTTACAGTGAAATCTTTCTGCAATTTCCCAAGTCTGATGTCATTTAGTCCTGATAAGACTTGACAACATTAATTTTGTCACATGAACTTGTCTTTCCACCCTTCTCTGTCATTTTCCAAAGTGGAAAAACCCTTTACCTGAATCGGGCTTTGTTCACCTAAAGATCAAATTTAGCACATTTTGTTCAGTTGTTAAGGTGGTGTGCTCAGTGACTTCAGTTTCCTTAATACCTCTCCCAAAGCCTCTCTGATTGCTTCAACATGCCCTTTGTGACCGTTTACTGTTTTGTGGAAGCTAAAGGCACAAAATGCTTTTGTTCCTTTCTGGCTTATATCATTATCATTTTGCTGCTCAGACCAATTTGAAACAGTATATGTTCATGATAGGTGAAATAAGGATACCTTTTTAAAAAAATATTTTTTGGTTACTTCAATTTTTTACTGTGTGTGTGTATATATATATATATATATATATATATATATATATATATATATATATATATAATTTTTGCATCTTTTCAGATAATCTTTTCACTTGCTGAATTACGTTGTTATGACTTTTGGGATTTGTATATGCCCGAGATGTAATACATCAAGCATGTTATTGTTACATTTTCTTCTGAAACTAAAGAAAATCAAATAAAAAGTTGATCACAAAAAAAAAAAAATATATATATATTTGAATATTATTCTCTTAAATATCAGAGCCAGTTAAAGTTTTAGACTCATAAAAAGGCAAAAATGAATTTAGAACTACTTTGTAAATTAGATTATAGTATAGATTATAATACTATTATATAAAAGATTATAATTCTCTCTTTACATCTACATACATTTGATACATTTACAACCCAATTAGTGTTTTTAATAATTTTACATCATATATAAGACATTTGATTTTTGTAGAATATTAAAATGGCAAATTAGCATAAATCTATTACAAAATCAAATGCTTTAAAGTAATAAATATTTGGCATTAACGGAGAGAAAATTTGCCACCACAACAAAAATACTACAGTAGAGCATCGCAGGCGAGTATATATATATATTTTTGAAGCAATATTCTTGTGTTTTCATTGAAATTACATCAACCCTAGATATTTTGCTCTGCAGTTTTGATGTTGGTAAATTCAATTTAAGCAGGATATATTCAGTTTTTATTTCCTTGGCTTGTTAGGTTCTATTTGTGTATTTGTTGTTCTTGCTAACTGAAAAACTGAAGAAAATGTACAGTTGAGTGTTTTACTCATTATTGCTTTTATAAATCAACCATGAGCAACATACCTTGGCTTCTTTGACCAAAAATGTTACCAAAACTATTTTCATGTCAAAGTTAAAAAACTGAGTTCTACAAAATAATGACAAATAAAAATATGTAACCAAAAATAAGTGATAGCATTTAATCCCTTTAAAGTGACTGACCTAATTTAACAGAGGTCCAGCCAAGTGGTGCTTGTAGTTTCACAAATAGTCGGAATGAAGATCATCTGAGTGTTGTGACTGTGTCTCAAGTGATTATAGTATAAAGACACGTGTCTGGAAGGCCCATTCACTAGTCAATCAGTATTTCTGGCTACCATTACAGCATGAAGAGAAAAAGAACACTAATCAGAAATTTTTTTATTGAAAAGTAGATGTAAGGGAGTTGTATACAGAAAAAATTCTAAGGCACTGAACATCCCTTAGAATTCAGTTAAATCCATCATTAAGAAATTCATGGAATATGTTACTATGTGTGAATCTGCCTGGATCAGGCCGTTCTCACAAACTGAGTGACGGTGCAAGGAGACTAGTGAGAGAGTCCATCACCAGGACACCATGACTACTCTGAAGGAGTTGCAAGCTTAATCGGCTGAGATGGGAGATGCAACTGTTGCCTGGGTTCTTCACCAGTCAAAGCTTTATGGGAGAGTGGCAATGAGAAAGCTATGGTTGAAGAAAACTTGTATTTAATCTCGACTGCAGTCTGCCAGAAGGCCTGTTGGAAACTCCATGGTTAAGTGGAAGAAAGTTTTTTGGTCTGATGAGACCAAAATGGAGCATTTTGGCTGCACGTCACCACAAACACACCATCCCTCTTGTAAAGCATGGTGGTGGCAGCATCATGTTGGGATGCTTCTCCAGATGTGCAAGCCTGATTGAAACCTATTCACACAAACTCTATTCTCTGATTATAGCCAAAAGTGCATCTAGTAACCTGACTTGAAGGAGGTGAATATTTGTGCAATCAGTTGTTTTATGTTATATATTTTTAATTTTCATTATTTTATAAAAATCAGTTTTCACTTGGAGATCAAATTTATCAAAGAAGCCAAATTATGTTTCTTGTGATTGATTTACAAAAGCTATAAAGAGGAAAACATCCAAGGGGGTGATTACGTTCTATCGACAATGTATGTCACTTCTCCACATAAGAATATAGTCTTTTTTTATAGCCTTCTAACTTTAAATCAGGCTGCATTCACTGTACCTTGGAATGGGCGAGTCAAATCTTTTCTTGTATTGCTTTTTATTTTTTTAATTAAATATAACTTATCAACTTTTATTAATGTCAGCTAACTTCAATATACATTTTTTGTTCATTACATCAAAGCTTAAACAAAATCAAAGTCAACACACCCAAACAGTCATTTAACATGGGCCCCTAGTAGCAGCAGTTTTTTATTATGAGCCTCTAAAATCTCAAAGGAAACAGAGGAATAGACCAATCATAAAGGGCAAGGTTTATGAAAACAACATGTGCAGAATAAATTACAATGCGAGTGCAACTGTTGTATTGACTCTCCAGCTGGTCTCGGTACATTATTTAGTGTCTATCTGTTTTAATAACCTAGTCTGGTTCAGCACATTACTCACGGAGAGATTAAGCCTAAAAGATGGATCACTGCCAAGTCCAAACTGCACCCGAGGGAAATATATTTCAGTTATTATAATTCATTTATTAATATTGCTTAGATGCTAGTTTGAGCTTATTTTTTGTTGCTTAAGTTCCTTAAGTTTCCTCCCAAAGTCCAAAGACATGACTGTCAGGCTAATTGGGCTGGTAAATTGTCCTTAGGTGTGAGTGGGTGTGGTTGTTTTTCTCGTTCGTCTGTGTGGCCCTGCAATGGACTGGCGACCTGTCCAGGGTGTCCCCCGCCTCTCGCCCCTTGACCGCTGGAGATAGGCACCAGCTCCCCCGCGACCCTCTGTGGAGGAAGCGGCTACAGAAGATGGATGGATGGATGGAAGTTCCTTAAGTTTTTTGTGTGTAATTTTTCTATTTAAGCATCTTCAAAAGAAACTCACCTGCAGAATACAAAGGAGTAGTGAAGTCACTACTTTTTACTTAAAGCTTACCAAAAAGGTCATCAGAGAATTGTGTCCACATGTGAACAGAAGATTATTTGTCTCTTATCTGGTTGCCTTTTTGAAAATATGATGTAGTGTTATTTAAACAGCAGTTAGTTTGTTAATGATAGTGTCAGGTTTGCCTTTAGTTTACTTTCCCTGCTGGTGACGTAGAAATCGATACTTAAGGCAGCATAATAAAGTATACAACATCCTGTTTTATGGTCTGTTTTAAGGGCAGGGTGTGAGTCACACATCTAGGATGTGAGATCTGATTGATCTTTGATCTTTCTATAAATAAAATTAAAATAACCTTGTTTTCCAACTTTAACTTTGCATCAAGTGTCTTTCTTCACAGTGATTTTCATATTGGCTGTTATTATTAATTTTTTTACAATTTTTTTATTGACTCCACATTTAGGTTGTTCATGTGCAGAGTTGAAAACCTTCTCCTCATACAGTGTTTTCTTGGATTATGGGAGGGTGTTGTGTACCTCGTGGAGAGCATGCATGGCAAAAGAGATTAGATGTGACAGATTTTTTTTATGGCGTCTGAACCCTGACAAGCTGTGAAATTGACAACAGATTAGAAGGGAAAAAAAGAAAACATTGTTTTTTTTATGTTGGGACTTTCAAGAATTTGTGTATTGCTCTGATTTTAATGTGACTTATGATTAAAAAGTGTAAATATCTTGACAGCTTTTGAGCGAGGAGCAGGATCTACTGTATGGGAGGGGTCTGTGCCCTGACAGAATGAGGCAGGACTGTGATGACCGTGAAGTGCATTTATAGCGATGGCTGACCCCTCGGTTTCTGACCTATTTGTTTGAAAATCAGCAAGGACACTAGTCCTTGTTCTATTCTTTTAAATCCAAGCCTTGACTTGGTATTAATGGTCTATTGGACCAATTATTCTGAGTCAGAGAGGGAGTTGTTGTCTCGGGGTCATTACCTGAGATGATTCCTTTTAAGAGATGACTTTGGCTACAGTATGAATCACTTCTTCCTTCCACTTATGCTTCCCCCCATTTGGTTTTCCTGCTCTTGTCGTTTGGTTTGTTGCTAAATTGGTAACAGATGAATCAGTCTCTTTCTGTCAATGTTTAAGCCTAGCTAATGGCTTATGCACTTAGCTGTTGGATGTGGTGATGGATATGTATATGTTCTCCCTCTTTGCTCATTACTCTAATTTGTTTGACCTGCCATTTATTATTTGTATGTTTTTATTCTTGTATGTTCCTCTATTTTGACCGATTTCAGATGTTCATAACTTTCTCGTCCAAAGAATCATCCTACCTCTTGGAAGATGTTTTAAGATACCATACAATATTTAGGAGATAACCTAAAGAGTTGTAAATTGTAGATTGTTTTTGCTTCTTTATATCTCACATTTTTAGATTTTTTTAATGTTTAAACATAGTCCTGTGACTTTTAAATATTCCATGAAGCGAGGTGATATTTAAGACTTAAAGTGCACCATTTTTCCGGTTGTGAGTAAAAGCACCCAGCAGCATATCGTGACTTGACAAACTGGACGAGGAGGAACACAGTCATGAATGCGGTCTGTTTGCAGCTACACATTTTGCGTGGGATAATGTTACTGTGAGATAGTGAGAGCAGACTCTTAATTCAGCTGTCTTTAGCGCTGGCCTTGTATGTTAAATCCAGACAGACGAGACGGAGTCCTGGACACGCTCCCTTCACAAGATCCCAGAGGGCTTGAGATGTTGTGACAAATATGCATCCCACTCTTCTTTTCTCCTGGTAGTCCACTGAATCATCTGTGAAGACGGGGGTGAGCCCACTATTTGTCAACTACTGTGAGAAGGCGGACAGTTTGTGAGTCAGCAGTGTTTAGGGCAACTTATTCAAGCTAGTAAAACAAACCATATCAACTTAACTAGTGTTGAGAAGGGGGAAAAAAAGTAGACACTACACCCAAATCTTTATAATGGTGGTGAAATTCTTTCTGCTGATTTTGCCTTAATATTTGTGAATTTCTGAACAAACGTCTGCATAAATACAACAGGGAATATTAAGGTCAAATGTTGCTGTAAATTTACAGAAAAGTAAGGATCTTATCACAAGTTTTTTTTTTTTCCCCTGTGTCCTGTCCGGCTAAATAGCAAACAGAACTGATGTCTGAGTGTCAGGAACAAGCCCAACAGTGTTGCTGTTCCAGGTGAGGCGTTACAGCCACTGCTATAATGCTCCACCTGACTTATATTTAAATTTAAATTAAAAAAAAAATCTTTATTAGACGTGTTTTTTGGTTTTACTTGAATCCCAATGGACAAGGAGACTGAAAAGAAGAAGGGTATAGAAAGAAGGGGGAGAAAGTAAATAGAAAAAGAGAAGAGTACAAGAGACATGAAGAATCCGCTTCTAGACCTGCAAATAAAGCAAAAAAGCTAACAAAACAGGGAGAAAAGATACAACAGCAACAAACAGCATATGAATATACAGCAATTGTATTATCCTTAAGTTAATATGTATACGGTAATGACTAATTCAAGGTGTGTTCAGTGTCAACCACAGCCCCAGTCAATGTGTCTGAAAACACCTGAGTCCGTCTTTATGTGAACACCTTGTGAGCACCTGTGTGTGTATATACGCGCTTGTGTGTGTAAGGTTTCTCTATAGTACCTAATATTCAATAATAAGTTAGAGGAGCCACAGACCCGCCCCCAAGGCCCATGGAGGACACGGAGGAGGTCCGGGCCCCAGACGTCCGGAGGCCACCCAGGGCACGGACATCCCAGGGAGACCACCGCAGGGGCAGCCGCAAATCCTCTCCCCAGAGAAGCGCAGAGGCTCACCTTGTGTGTGTGTGTCACCCAGCAGCCACCACGCTAGAGCCCCTGGAGGCCGTGACGAGGGGCTCACAGGCACCGCCTGCAGCCAGCTATCCAGGGCAGATCCAGCCCGGAACCAAAGACCCGAGACCCAGGGGCGAACCGGCCCTGCAGAACCAGCAGAGGCACGACCGCACCAGGGGGCCTAGATCCCACAGGGGGAAGAGCAGGCAGATGCCCCAGCCCCGAGACACCCAAATACGCCGACGGAAAAATGCACCACCCAATGCAGAGGCACAGCCGAGGAGGATATGTCACCACAGAGGAGGGCGTAGAATATCACAGAAGGGGGGGATGACAAGACTTGACAGATAAACGGTCACATACAGACACAATCGCACGTTCCCACCCTCATGCACACACGCATACACACACACACACATCCCTACGTCCGTAAATACAAATACTGGCTACTAAGCTAAACCTGGTAACGTTTTTTGAAGATAATCTCTGTGCAGCTCCTGACTTTGTGTTATTTTTCATCGTCTGTGAGGTTTGCAAACAACGTTCGGATACGTGTTTATGGAAGTCTCCTTGGGGCCGCTGCGTCATGTTCTTGCTCCTATCAGCGGAGGCTTACAGCTGTTCTTTGTCATAAAGTAGTCCTGAGTCTAAAATAGTTCCTGTAATTCCTTCGTGTTACTTTTTATTTTCACTTGCAGTCGATATGTTTACTGAGGTCACTAGGCTGAATTAGTATCATCAGTATCACTACTGAGTGAGTTTTAAGGACTTTTTTTCTCACATTGCTAGTTGTTACCATTCACTTACAGTGTTTAACGCTAAGCTAAAGGAGTACTGCCGGATCAGGAAAACGGCTGGGCTGTTTACAAATTATTTTTGCCCGCTGTTCTAACTATGAGAAATATGTCAACAGACAAAAAATCACTTTCTGGTTGAGTATCCCTTTAAAGCTTTTGAAGTGTTGCCTCATGAATAAAATTAAGTAAAGTTTATTTATATAGCACCTTTCACAGAAAAAAATCACAAAGTGATAGAAAAGGGCCAATGTGACCCATTTAATTATGAAAATGGAAGATAAAAATGTGTCTTCTGTAGCAGCTAGTTCAGTTTAGGTTTATGCTAGTAAAGCTGTAAGGTTGTGAAAATGTAAAACAAAACAGATTGTTGCAGCAGAAACTTGGTCAACAGATGAATGACTCAGTGAGGGAAATATCTGTTAGTCTGGTTATTTTGCATATTTAATAAAGTTTAAAAAAATATTGGAATTAAACTTTAGCAACAGTTGAAGGAATAATTAGTTGTATTTAAAAGTTACTTTATTTAAGAGTGAAATCCTATGTTATTTTTAAAATCAGGCCCAACATTACCACCCTGCAGTGATTGATGAGTTCTTAGCTAAATGCTGAAGACTTGATTAGAAACATTAAAACCTAGTGAATAGTTCATTTATATTTCAGCTTAACTATTTATAATCGACTTTGTGCTTTGCTATCGCATAATGGTTGCTCTGACTGTTTTGTTTTTTACTCGTTAATGAAAAAATCAGCAGTTTTTATTATCTTTTTAGATGTTTTTCTCTCCTATTTTCTGTCCTCGATGCCCTTATGCAACATTTCCAGGGGATCCTGAAGGGTTTAGGATCATCAAATTGCTTTGAATCATCATTGTACACGCAAGCGTATGCCATCAGCTTCAGGGAGATTGTGTTAGTTCCTGGCCAGTTCCGACCCTGGCAGGATTTTCCCTGTGTCATTTGGCTCTTGTTTCCTGTCCACCCAGCTGCTATGTTGCATCAACGCACAGTAAACAATTAGGAGGAACAAATAGTGAGAAACCCGAACTCTGAGTCATCAGTGGCAGGGAAACGTCAGAGCAAACTGTCATGAGCAGAGAGCAGACCCATCCTCCTGGGTAATAAAACACAGCATTTGCCACCTGGATGACAGTCTTAACTGATTCTAACTCTCTTTGCATAAAACTTATACGTGAATGCAAATTTTCACATAAATAGATAAAGTGCTTAACGTTTGAACATGTTTCAAATGTGTGACCTTGCATTAAATGTTCATTTTTTTTGTGGGTTGTTTGAAAAACAAGTTGTAAGGAGACCATTAGTGCTTAGTCATCTGTGTGGAAAATAATCCCATTTCATTTTTCTTGGCATTTTTTTTAGTACATTCCTACAAAGTCAGTCACCTTCTTTTTTTATGGCAGTGAAACATTAAATGATGCACTTTAGTTAGAATTTGTGTTTAGGTGTGTTTGAATGTATTTTCTGTGTGGGTTTAAGTTCTGTATTCAGTAAGAGCTTGAGGGGGTGTGAAAGCTTAATTTGTGTTTGCCAAGGGACATTATCTGAAGAGGAACTTGCCGTATCTAAAAAGATATTAATCTCATTTCTGTTTGAACAAGGATACGTCAGAGGAAACTCCTCTTAAATTAACAAAGTAGAGTTCTTTTTATAGTATTTGGTAAATTTTTGGAAAATATTTTGAGAACTTTTTTCATTTATAATTCAGATTAGGCATGGTCTATTTCACAATCATAACATATTTAAAAGGTCTATTTCAAAACCACTGACATTTACATCATGCTGTTTCAAGTTTAAAGTCTTCAGGAGGAGGAAAAAGTCCTACCCCCCCCCCCCCCCCCCCCCCC
>SSNR01000423.1:218453-259941 GCA_006937965.1 Callopanchax toddi | reverse complement strand
CCCCCCCCCCCCCCCCCCCAAAAAAAAAGTCAGTTTTTTATGTCTGTTATGGCTAGACTACCACAAGATCACCAGTTATGAATCATTTTAAGGTGATTTTATTTTGAAACATCCGGGGATTGGACCACCAAAGCTCCCACTTCCATCTGCTACCCGATCCACATCGCACCGGACCCTTCATGTTCTTCCTACACGTGATGGGTCCACAGGTGTATGAGCCCATGTAACTGTTTCAGGCTGGGCCCCATGGGTGAAAGTCCAGCCACCAGGCGCTTGTTCACGGGCCCCAACCTCAGGGTGGGTTCCAATGAACCTCTTATCTACTCTGATGTTTCACCACTCTCGACTGGAAAAGGGTGGTTTGAACTTGGAGTAGAACCGCTATTCCTCTACATCAAGAGGAGCCAGCTGAGGTGGTTTGTGCATCTGGTCAGGATGCTCTCTTCCCAAAGAGTGGTGTTTCAGGCATGTCCTGCTGGCAGGAGACCCTCGTGTCAACCCAGGACAAGCTGGAGGAATTATATCTGGCTGCATGGTGGTGCAGTTGTTGAAAGTTGTTGCATATACTGGTTTTTGTGGCACACATTTTAAATCAAATAAAAATCTGTAATTATTAGCAACATTTTGTATGTTTAGCTCATAATTGACTGCAGCTGTAAAAAAGATTAACAAGAAAATCTATTATTTATTACATGCCCAGTTTAATGTACATATTGGATTGTTAATGCTGTGATTTTCTTATTAATGTGGAAGCTGTGTAAGCTGCACAGTTATTCCATTACTGTTCCTCTTTGATAATTAATTTGTATTTTATATTTCCCTGAGGTCCTCTTACTTAAGCTTATTATACTTCCACTCTACTGTTTACTGATTACTGCTTATGGCTTTTTGTATGATTGCATCCATTTTTTCCCCATTTAAAATGAAACAATTTGTAGGATTTAATTTTGTGGAGAATATTAGTATCATTTTCTCAGTAGTCTCTGTGATGCAGCGTATTTGATAACTCGGCACATGCTGAGCAAGTGATCAGTGCTGTCACTTTAAGATACGATCCATTTGTTCTAAATGGGGCAGATGCTACAGAGGCACTGAGCACTTTCAGGGTGTGTGTATTGTGTCACTATACAAATAATTTCTTTGTTTTGACTGTGAGCATGCTGCTTAGTGATCTTTGAAGACATTAGCAACTCGACGCTGTAATTGTCACCAACGCTGGAGTTCTGCAGCTGAACTCCCCCCACCTCGTCTCCTCATTGATCGGAGTATTAAGAGGATGTAAGGCATGTTGCTCTGTGAATGGGAGAGCGAGCCACAGAGAGTATGAGGGGGAGGGAGAGAAGGGAGAGAGGGAGGCAGAGGGACTGTAGCGTAGTCATATATGTCAGCCTCAGAAGCTGCGTGGGTTGCTGAGCTCCCTCACGCCATTGTTGTTGTTGTGAAAAAGACAGAACAAAGGACTCCCCACGCTTTGGACCCCTCGCACCTTTACCAGCTCAGCAGTGCTATGATCACACCCTGATGGAATGCTATTGAAATTAACCACGTTAAGGAGCACAGCAGGCGCTAACTGAATTGGCACACAGTCAGTGAGAGGCAAAAAGGAAACGGCAACAAACTGGAGCATCATCCAAAGTCCTTCTAATTTTTGATCCTGTTTCTTGGACTCTTCTGCCTCCTCTTCCGATGAGTGGCCAAAGCTGATACGATTCGAGTCCCTCCTGCAAAGGTTTACTGTGGACATCGCTGTGGATTGTTGAAAGCGTTGCTGTGGATACTGACGGCAGTGAAGCTGCACTGGAGCCGGAGGCAAGAGCGAACAAGCTGCTTGCTGCTGCGGAGTGTGCCGCTGTTGGAGCTGATGCGCCCGAACCAGGCTATGCAACCGTGAGATTCACGCCACACTTTTTGTGAAGGCTGCATCCAGTGCAAAATACAAAAAACTGACCCAAGACTCAGATTCCTGTTCTCCCTGCTTCTTGTCCGTCAATTCCTGGACTTAATGTAGGAGTGGATAAAAGTGGAGGGTGGAAAAAGACATGCTCAGCCAGATGTCTTAGCGTCGCAGGTCATGTGATTTCTCATGAGGGTTGGGTGAAGTTGTGGGGGGTCTGGTAGACCCTGGAACATCTGTTCCTGTCTTTGACTACATGAAAAGTGACGCTTGAATGAGGAAAAGCGATGCGAGGAACAGTAAGTAGCTGTAAAAACAATTGTGCAAGCAATATTTTCCTCCTGAGTTGTTTCTTTTAGCTTTCCTGCCATTTGTGCGTTTTACAGCTGATTCCTGCAGGAATTTTTTTTTTTATATAGAAAAACTGATTAATCATCTTTAGTGGGGTTAATGCTTCTCATCAAACTGAGAGAACAACAAGCATACACATGTAGCTGGCTGAAGTGCTCAGACTTTGATTGAATTAGACTCCCTTGCCCCTCCCTCCACCACCATCTCACTACACACTGCTGACGCTGCTTGTGTGGGTTTGTATCATCATATGAGACTCCGTGTGTGGCAGTCAAAGGGCTCTTTACCGTCTTCGCTGAGCACATGAATGGGAGCAGTGTCAAAGATGGAGGTGCTGATGATTTCAGTGTTTGAGGACAGCCATAGACAAAGCCCTTTGCCAGAGGAGTGTAGATTCTATGACAGCGACTTCCACAAGAGTGAGGTACCTAGCGCCCACACACAGTGCCAGGCAACAAAATCCTTATGCATTTGATTTTATGGAGCAAAGTTGGGAGAAATGCCCATATTAAGAAGATTTTATCCATTGTTTTGTGTGAACTAAAATGTCTCGCTTTGTTGTTGTATTTGACAAACGAGGGACTTTCTTAGAACTAATGAAATTGTTTTTTTAAAGTAGCTGTTTAAAGTTTCTCCTTGTTTAGTCTGCATGGTTTATTATAGGATGCATATTGGTGTGTAATTATTTGTACCAGACGTTTCATAACATGTCTTTGCCTATGTGAATTCGATCATACAATTAACAGAAGGTTTTGTTAGCTAATTGTGGTTACTTTTACTATTTCAAAACTGAAAAAACGTTTGTTTTTTGGGTCTTTCTGTGTAATTAGTGTCTGAATTAGCTAGGAACATTGACCACATATTTTCTGTCCTGACCTCATTATCTGTCAGCAGCATTTGGCTGTTGTTCCTAAAATAGGTTTCTTTTATATAACGAATCTGTAAGTGATTCAAAACATAAAATGTAAATAACTACGTGATCATGATTATTTATTAATAGCATAAACACATTTTTATGAGTTCAAATAGTTTAAATGCATTTCAGTAACTTGTATAATAAAGAAGTTCTTAATGAGGTTTGGTGTGTAATACAAAAAACTTGTTTTTGTGTCAACAGGTAATCCTGGTGCAAGTAAACCCAGGTGAGGCCTTCACTATTCGACGCGAGGATGGTCAGTATCAGTGTATCACAGGTAAGAGAGCCTTTCAACTTTAAAATGTGCATCTGTTAAAGGTCTGGTGTCTTGGACATAGTGATATCTACTATCCAAACACTCCATATCCTGGACCCAAATGACAATGTCATTAAAACAATAAAATATTCATACAGAAAAAACAAAACAAAATCATTTGTTTTGTCACTTCTGAACTACATGGTGGTACAACACTGTATTTTGTATAGTAAATTTGCATGATTCATGTGATTCTACATATACTTTTATTGTCTGTTTGAGCATGACTCATTGACACAATTTTAATGACAACATATGGTAACATTTCTGGTTTCCAATATTTAGAAGAAGCCAAGAGAGACTGTAATATGCCAGTTGGATAATAAAATATGTACTCAGACTCATTTTAGGGCCTCATCTGCCGTCTACAAAACAAATCGTGATTTAAAAAAAGACCATCCTACTCTGTTAATAAAGCCTGAAAGATGAGTTTAGCAGACTACATTACAATGATAATTGTTCTGAATAGTCTTCCCACCAGAGAAACGTTGTGGCTAAGATGCTTTATTGGATCAAAGTGTAAAAAAAAAAGCTGGTGTTCCTTATTCACTGACTACTGAGGAAAATATCTGATTATTAGGGCTGGATTTGTATTCATCCTTCAATTTCTAACAGTCACTTTCACCTGGAGTAGTTCTGCTCATTGTGTGTCTTGGAAAAAGAGACACTCTAATCAGGATGTAATGTGGTATTTTTCCAGAAATGATAGAGAGATGTCAGTAATGTCTCTGAGCTCTGAGCCTGCGCAGTGCTATAAATGAAATAATTAGTTATGTAACTCGTAATGAATGAGATGCTTTTTTAAGGAACACAGAGCCGATCGCACATTACATGTGATTATATGAGCTGAAATCAAAGGTTTTCTTTTAAAACCATTTTCACAACCTGGGGGGGCTGAAGTGATTTCCTTGGGATTATTTCTCTCATCTCTACTGGCTACAAATCCCCCCCTATGCTCCAGTGTAAGTGAAGATGGACAAAGCTTTGTTCATGTTTTGCTTTTTTGTTTAAATTATACTTCTATCCCAGTATTACTCAAATGTACTGGTTTTAGTTATGACTGAATGGTGTTTCCTTCCACAAGAATCTCTAGTAAGTGTAAGAAAGAGGAATGATGACAAAAAACAAAACTTTTTTCACTGTTTTCCATGTAACCCGACATCCAGGCAGGTATTAAAGAAAAATCCAGTTTATATATGTGTCACGTCATTCTAGCTCCAACAAATGATAAAATTAACAGTGTGCCGATAATCTATTACAACGTGAAATAAGCCTATGGTGTAATTATAGTATTTAGTGGAGGAGTTGGAGAAGAAATGCAGTGTGTGAGTTAGATGTGTTACTCGTTTATCCTGATGGGAGTCATTTTCTTTTCCCACTGTTGTTGCGCTGGCTTTGTGACAGCAACAATGAAGTGTAGCTTTTACATGTTGTTGACAGCGAGAGCGGAAGGCTGCTGGAATAGTTGGAGGAGGATGTGTTGTGGGACCATAATTGTGAACTATTACGGAGCATTGTAGTTCTCTGGGAAAACACTGATCTCAGAATAATTCTCTTTGTTTATGGCTGGCGATACGAGACTTGCCGCCTTTTATTGACATTTCTTCAGGCTCATGGCTCCCCCCCTCTTAAATCTTAAATTAGATTCTTTGATAAAATTCATAAAGGTTTGTCAGGGAATAATTTTCAACATGTGTGATCCAAGTGGTGTCTGACTCCTTGCTTTGTAGGATTTATTTTATAGCTGCTCATTTACTGTCTTTGTCTTTTTCGGTACCTTGTGGTGTATATATGAAGAGCAGTAAAACAAAAGGCCTCAAGCAATCCAGTCTTAGATGTGAGGCTACAAAAAAGAGAGATGGAAGGTGTTGCTGCACAGCTGGGACTACTCATACAGTGTGTTCACAGCAGGAACTCTTTTGCCAGCTTTTATCTGACTGATCTCCCACACCAGCTCTCCATTATGAGCTGAGTAAAACTTCCTAATAGGGAGCAGGAATACATAGTTTTTCCATCAGTGGAGAAACATGGAACTAAGAGGTGCCACATAGATCAGTGTGACTGCTACTAACTGGCCTGTCATTGGGTGCACTCATCTCTCTGTGACGTGAATAGAGGGATGACTCACCACTTTCAGTGCAAGGAGGGAGGAAGAAGAGTGTGTGTGCATGTGTGTGTTTTTGTTGGTACAGGCAAGCATATATGTGTGTCTGTGGTTGGTTTGGTTTTTGTTGTGTAAACACAACCATCTCTGTTCTCTTCTGCTTCTGCTGTGTAATCTTCCATCTTTAACCTTAAAGTATATTCAGAATTGCAAAGTACAGATTTAGAACAGATTTTTTTTTCTTTAGTTTTTATATTCAGTCCATATTTTTAGCAGCCAGAGGTGCGTAACTTGCTACATGATTGGGCATTACAGCCTTTTTAAAAGGAACATTCAATCTTGTAAAATGTAGTTTATAGAGGGCATTTGCTGTTTTTGATATCTGCCTCAAAGGTGGGACCTTTTTGTAAGGGGGGGGGGAGCTAATTAGAGTTGCCATTCAGCATCCTTCTGCTCTCTATTCCCTTTGCCTTAAGGGAAGGTTTGTATTCACATGCCCTCCTAACTTCACCTCAAGTCCTCTCTACGCTACCCTTTCTTAGAATTTGCCACAAAATTCCAGATCCGACAGATTTATCACTGGAATTTGTTGCTGCCTGATAAGCTTAAAGCTGGTGATTCACCATTGCTTCGGATGATTCATTCTCCGGGTGATGGCATAAAACACTGTCTCTCGCTCCATTGGGTTTTTTAAACCTTACAGAGATGTGCCACAAAATTTAAGACCACCATTGTGGTGAATTGACTTGAAGCAATGTGTTAAGGGAGCAGGTATCCTGATAAATGTACACACCCTCTGGCTCAATGTGTGGCCATCTTAAAAGCAATTTTTCTCTTCTTCTTTTTTTTTTTGTTTTTTTTGTTTTGTTTACTTGTCTGTGTTTTGTGGTACTTTTGCTATCATAGGCATCATATTTCTGCAAGAGTAGTAAGTCTTTTGAGCTTAAATCCATCATGTCTTCTGGGTGTTAGATTTAGCATCCATTGTGTGGATTTTTGTCTCTAACTTTAGGTGCATCTAAATTGTCAACGGTAGTTTAGTTTGACTTGGGAAACTCTTGCTTTAGGTGTTTAAAAATGAGTGAAGTCATTTCAAGTTGTATTATCGGCTTGACTTCACTGCTAGGTTCCTTATTATCCCCTAGAAAATACATGTTTTCTCATTGGCTCTTTCTTAGTTGACATTCATAGCCTTACGCTACCTTGTTCTGCACAATTATAGTACCACAGATAGTGAAAAAATGATCCTAAGAGACGAATGATCCTTAGAGAAAAAATTCAAATAGACATTCCATTTTCATCTCTGAACAGCTTGCCAATTACTGGCTGAAATGGATGTGACTGTCAGATTGTCTGATTTGAAAAGGTGCAGAAATTGATGGACACAGCCTGCCAGGTCTGAAATGAGAAAGTTATGAAGGCTAAAACGTTCCAAAGTTATTTTACCATCCAACTAACTGTTAGTAAGTTTTATCAGTAAGTTTTAGACCAGAGACAGTTTTAAAAGTATTAACTATACGATTCTCTGAAAGATTGTTAGTCACTAGGGAATAAAAACAAATAAGTTGTAAGAACTGAACCTGAAATGATTGTCATAATGACTTTTATTGATAAAATATCTGTAATCACTAACTTTTTTTGCCTGTCAGGTAAATGTTGCTTCACCTTGTTTCTAATGATCAGCAGAAGGACTCCACAAAATATCAAAAACTTATCTCAATATCGCAGTTTCAATGTGCAAAATATCAATTTCACAAAGAACTTTTAGTAATCATAGTCCATTGATTCCAAGTGGTGGAGGCGCTAAAACATGTGAGCATTGTGATGACAGAATAAAGAGAATGGACGCGTGTTAAAAACATGAATTTATCACAACCATTACTGTAAATGCAATATTTAACAATAATATCTCTATTTTTCTAATATTATGCAGCTCTGATCAGCAGTAAAGTTGTCAAATATTAACTGAAAAGCATGCAATGTGCTTTATTCATTATTTCTACCCAACACAATTACAACACAAATTATTTAAAAAATACAATAAAAATGATGTTTCTGGTCAAGTTTTGACACAATCCTCATCAGTCAGCACAGAATGTCAGATATGAGAATATTTTAGAAAATCTGAATGACTTTTAAAATAAAATGCCCAGTTCAGATTCAGTTACTTCATGACTCTTTTCAACAACATAAACCAACATAAAACTGTTTACCTCCCAGCATGCCAGGCCAACAGTGGTCAATCCGTTTATTTTTGCTGGAAATTCACTGAGAATTTCATGAGCCGACCTGCTTAAATCATTTAGGACTAAAACAACTTTGGCATTGTTTACTCACCCGCAACGTCCTCTCACAAGCCAGTTTTGCACATATGGTTCACAACACTGAACTGCAAACACTAGACACATTAGCACTTTACTTTTATACTCCTCACCACCTCCACCAAACTCCCAAGGACATGCACACAGAATATGTATTCAGATGGTTTATTTGCTGCTTCTGTGGTGAGTAGCTGTTGAAAGGACTGGTTAGGGAGGTGTTCTGACATTTCTGCATCAAGAGAAATTGTATCAGGCAAAGTATGCAGGAAGCTGATGAAGAAAGATTTTAATTTTCCTCAGTGTTGAGATGAGCAAAGCTATTAAAAAATGTCTGTTAATGCACTTCTTAAAACATTTTACGAGGTTAACATTTTGTTATGGGATGGAACTCAGCTGGACTCTTTTATTTCCTTCACTCTGGTTCAGTCTGGCTCAGAGCATCAGCAGCTGTGATGTTCAGTAAACACAAGCATGAAGGTTACTGATGCCCTTCCTTCCTGTAAACATAAACCGGTGGGATTATAGGAATCATTTAAATGGCTTGACACTTCAGGAAATCAAAGTTTACACACTAAGAAAAAATAGAATTTCTTTTAAAAATCTTCCGTTGTTTACTGCACAGCTTCTTCCTCTAGGCTCTGGTTTACGCACAAATCCACACACAGAGAAAAAGTTAGCTTTCCCCCCCATTTCCCCCCCTCCTGCTCCATCTGTCTGGATTTTTGGTGCTTGGATGCTAAGCAGCTTGTATCGCAGAAGCAGCCTAGCCGAAGGCGAGCATGCACATGAGTGTAATGTTCTATTAGAACGTTACGCCTCCTGCAAATTACAGCTGTCTTTAATTGATAAAAGTTGTTTCCAGCATGCAGAAAAATGGCTCAAACGATTATAAAACAGGACTATTTGCCTGATAATCATCATCTATTAACTAAACATATTGCAATGATTTTTCTCCATTAACAACAGATCAGTACTTGTCTGTCTTTTGTTTGGCAGTAATATGATTCATTCTCTGTCACTTGTTCCCTTTTCATTGCCCACTTTCTTTCTCTTTTTATTTGTAGTCTTTGACAATTTATTATTGCTTTTAGTTCAGTTTTTCATGAGAAAGCTCCCACATGAAACTCCTCTGTCTCCCATTATAATCCCTTCTTTATGGGTACTTTTCTTGATTTGTACACCCTTCTTATTAATCCAGCTAGCCTTGTTTTGAATCATTTTTTCCCCGTCTAATCTAGTCAAGAGTTCATTTGGACACTTGATTAAATGTGACACTTTCCTTGGATTGTTGCCATTATTTCAACACCACATTTGCCAGGTTACCCCTGTTTGCAGACAGTACACCTCAGAGAGCCTGTGTTAATTCCTTTCTTTTACAGAACTGTGAAGCACTAGGAGGTCTCCAACTCTCCAAAACCTACAATGATGCCCTGAATCTAATTCCCTGGCATTTTCACAGCAATCCAGATCTTCAAGAATGTGATCAAAACATCTTGCATGTGGACCAAAGACTCTAACAACCCTCAGGAGGGAGGATCAGGGGATTGATTTGTAAACTAGCTTGCAATACCAAAGCTCCCTCTATAGTTTAAAAGCTTGGTACTCTGCAATTTTCTGTTTGAGTTGAGAATGCTCCTTGGATGAAAAGCGAATCATTTTCAAGGAAATAAAGATGCCAAGTTGCTTTTTTTCCTGTACCTACTAGTGATGGGATTTATGGCTCTTTGAAGGGAGCCGTTCACCTTAAAGAGCTGTTCATAAAACTGGCTCTTTTATGGGGTTTTTTGCAATATTTTGAAAGAAAAATATCATGTGGAAGTTATGTTTGAGGACACTCTTTGTTGTGACACCTACATGTGCGTCGCTAATGAGCTTCCCCGATAGAACTGATGGGTTCATGTTGCTATTCTCACTGATGTTTAAAACAGAGAGCCATTGTCGTTGAATATTGCCTCCCAGGTTCAAACTTCACAGTTAATACAAAAAATTAACGGTTCTTTTCAAGAGCTCGGATCTCCTCTTTCAAAGTGAAGAGTCGTTCAAAAGGTTCAACTCGTTCATGAACGTCACATCGCTAGTACCTACTAGGATTACCGAGCCTGGGATGACTGAGGACCGTCACCAGCATAACTCCAAGGACTCTGAAGGACTTTTGAAGTTTTTCTTTATATTTTTGCACCTTTTTTGCTTTAAATATTGCTTTAGACCCTTTTAAAAGATTAAAAGCAAGTCTTTGGAAGCAAAATATAAAAGAAATGAGGAATGAATCAAAACATATTGTACACAACCTTATGTGATAATGTATTCCTATTTTCAAACTAGAGGAGGTCAGTGTGTGTTCCCAGTTTTGGTGTACATCTAAGAACACCTATAGAACGTTTTTCTGACCTCTACAGGTTTTTAAAACATTTTTCCTTGGAGGATCATGTTTTTCCCATGGCTGCTTTTTCTGGAAGGCTGGCACTCCACGGCCACGTCAGCACCGCCAGTCCTCCAGTTGACACAGCAGGGAGGGGGATGTGTGTGTGTCTGTGTTTTCTTTCTTCTTTTTTTTCATTCTGATATGTCAGCGCTTGTGCGTCAGTTTGATGTAAAAGAGAGGGTGTCATGCCCCCACCATCCCGACCTCTATTTCTTCCTCTCTGTTCTGGTGGCATAAGGGTCCCTCATCCCCTCTTCCTCTTCTTGCCAGTCTTCTTTGCCCTACAGTCTTCGTCTGTATTCACAAAGCGTTTCAATCTAAATAGACAACACATAGGATGCTAATGTGATTCATCAGATATGCTGTTAGTCAGCATCAGCAGCACTAAGAAGAATTGCCCTAATCAGTCATTAGACAGGTGCACAGCTGAGCACTGCGTGGCATAATTTTCATCTAATTTGTCTTAAAAGTGAGTGGAGTTAACAGTAAACACTTTGAACTCCCACTCAAATTATATTCTAATGTGAACGTAATGATGGTCGAGCCAGTGTGACTGTCTTCATTTAGGCCGAGCTCTTCCCTTCTCTACGAACGCAGTCTTTGTGCTTTCTGTGTGTTCTCAGGTAGAGAAATGACTCACTGATTAACTGGCCTTTTGATTTTTAATAGGCATACCTGCTAGCTGTTTTATACAAGTTTATTAACAGATAAGAAGCTTCGCCGTGCTGTGCACTGTATTTGTGTCTCGCTGTGAGGTTGCTGTTGATGCATTTTGTCACGACGCGGCTGACTGATAGAATGGCACGCTGTTTCAGATGGATGAGATCATAATACGATAAAAGATGCATGATGCTTGTTACTTTTTGCATTACGTTCTACTAGGATTGGACCCATTCTTGATTGATGGTCTTATGTAGTCCAACCCCTGAAACAAATTCCACCCGACAACCTTAAATAAACAATTCGCGCTAGCCTTCCCACGCCTCCCATTTCGCAAAACTCAATTGCTTTTTATTTTCCTGCAAACATAGCCTGCTTCTCTATTAGGTTAGTCTCTACAGCAGTGAACCCTGAACCTGAATCATTTCATTTTCTCTAGAGGTATACACCCAGTTTCTACTGCAGGTAATTCTGCTTTCATGCATATTTGTCATTTTGAAAGTAAAAAAAAAAAAAGAAGATGATAATAAACAACCTAAAACCACAAACTACATCTTCAAAAAATACAAATCAGTTATTTAGGCTTCAACATCAACTGAATGACATCCATTCCAGGGGTTTTTGTAGTGGACAATTTTTATAGACTTCTTGAGTCCCTCAGCTCCTCAGTGTGATATCTAGCTTTGGGGCCCTATTGTTTCTGTCTCAGATATTTTTTAAGTGAAATGAGCTAATGTGCAAACTTGGCTCCGAGAGTTTTGCTGAGCTGTTACTTCTCTGAGCTGAGCTAAGCTGGTGAACTGGCCCCTACAACGAAGCAGGGAACTTTGTTGTTTCTCAGCACTTTTATAAAGTGGCCCTCCTACATTTGCAACTACAAAAAAAAGCATTTTGTCTTTTCTTACCCAAAAGTATTAAGAAAAATTATGAGTGACTGAAAATGCAACATTTGAAGAGTGAAACAATCAAAATCCGTTTCTCTTTAACAATATTTGAAGTCTGTGTAGGGCTGGGTGCCGTAACACGGTACTACTGTGGTACCGACCGAAAACCTTCGGTAAGTAGTAAAAAAATTTTTTTTTTTCAGTACTACGTTTCAGTACTTTTACAATAAAATGTCTCTCTAAATGCACCGCTCCAGCCTCGCTCTGATCAGCGCATACACACAGCCCCTCCCTCTCAACAGTTACGGCAAAAAAACCAAGGCAGACCCAAGTTCGCGATCCGGGTCTGGATAAGCAGAGGGAGACGAGGCGAGATCTTCCTCTCTTGTTTAAACACTCTCGTTGGTGAACGAGAACAGCAGGTTAAAAAGATCAGACCCGAACACCGTGTTTGTTCGGAGTAACCCCGCAGCTCCGTTTTCACCTGCTGAGGCATCAGAGCTGCAGCCGACCTCCTCAGGAGGACGCAGAACACATGCGCTGTTTTTTTATTTTTTTATTGCATTTAAAAAATCTGCGAGGCCACGAGACGTACTTGTTTTATTTAGGAGGATTTACTTTTTATTAGAGACCATAGGCTCTGTTATCAGCAACGATGTGTGGAGGGTTTTCCTCATTCAGTTTTTCCTGTGCCCCCATCCTGACACCTCCAGAGTAACACTAGTTTCTGGTCGACCTGAATCCGTGTACTCTTTATTAGCAAAAAGGGAATAATGAAATCATGAAAACGGATCTGTTTTCCTGTATTTCCGATTGTTTTTCCATAACAAAAACCAAATAACTCTTACATCTGGATATTCAGTTTCCCTTTCAGAAACAAATAAACAAAAGAAAGAGTTCATGGATTGTATGACAGCCTTAGTTAGTTCCAGAGGGAAGAGATAAATAAATAATAAATGCATAAATATGCCATAAAACAGTTTTTTTTTTTTTTTAGTTTGTTTAATAAAAAAAAACTTTAAGTACTTGTTATTTTCTCTAAGAATTATACATATAGGTATCGAAAAAAGTATCGTTAAGGTACCGGTATCGAAAACCAGGTATCGTTAAAGTAGTAGTATCAAAAAAATATTTAACGATACCCAGCCCTAAGTCTGTGTATTTTCTGTACCAAAACACTTCAATAAAATTGTGTAAATGGAAATAATAGAAGTGAAGTCATCCTCTTCTAAATGTGTTTGATATTCTGGAACAGATGTGGTGCTTATCAGGTTAGATCCACTGATTTGATACATTCTGAATCTGCCTTATTTCTGGTCTCTGATCACGAGACGCATCTTCTCTGTATCCGTCTGGCTCGAGCTCTACTCTGCCCCATTTCCAACCCTTCTACTTTTATCATATTTATCAGAGCTGAATCAGCTGCTTGTCCTGATTGAGTGTTTGATTTTGTTTTTGAATTTCTTCACAGGTCCTGCTCAGGTTCCCATGATGTCTCCAAATGGTTCAGTGCCTCCAATCTATGTGCCTCCTGGATACGTGTCACAGGTGTTCCTTCTATTCCCCAAACAGCGTTTGTCATCTTATCTAAACTCTGAGGAGGTTTGCTGTTTGTTCTCTTTGCTCAAGCTTGTTTGTGTCCTCCCAGATCATAGAAGAGAACGGAGTGAGGAGGGTTCTGGTTTTACCTCAGCAACCAGATTACCACCCAGGGGGGCACTCCCCTCTCCACCATCCTCCACCACCACCCCATGCGCACCTGCCTGCCTTCATCCCACACCCCGCCATGATGCCCCCTCCACCTCACCTGTACGCAGGCATGGCCGGGGGCGTGGGGGACCTGAGCTCCCAGTACATCTCCCAGTATCATCCAGCTCATATCTTCTCAGAGCAGGGTGAGTTAGAGCCAGAAATGAGACCTTTTTTTTTTAATATAGAATCAAACTGTTCCTAATTTTCCATTTTTTATTAACTTGCTCTTTCAGTCTCTACAGATCCTCACTCCCAACACGGACGCCCATCGTTTGTTCACAGAGACGACAGAACAAGCAAAACGCATGAACGTCTTCAGAAGAAACTGAAGGAGCGCCAGGGGGGTGGAGGAGGAGGGCAGGTCAAGGACAGTCCCCCATCATCGCCTCAGAAGTCCTGCAGCAGCCCCCCCACGGCGGACATCCACAACGGCATCGGAGGGAAAGGGCTGGACGCAGAGCACAGGCTAACGGTAGCCTGCTCTGACAAACAGAAAGGAAAAAACGGAGAGTCGAGAGGTGAATTTGGATACGGTTTTACATTTTAGACAGAATAGAAGTAAATATTGCCCTCAGTCAACTGATCTCATGTTTTTATTAAGTCTAAATTTCTCTTCTTTTCAGAGCTCGATAAAGAGGCTCAGGCCCTGCTCGCTGTTCTGAGCAACATCAGCAAACCAGTGGTTGGTATTTACGTATTTGTTTTATCTTTATGTCTAATAATAAAAGGTTTCATGATGAATTCTTTTATTGACATCTTGGAAATGGAGTCAGACCTGCTGACTGGCATCCTGGTGAGGTTTCTTTTTCCTAAATATGCCAGCAATTAGTCTAGACCAGCGTTTTAATTTGAAAGGTTCAGCTGCCTTTTTAACATAATCATAAAGTTGACTTTCAAATCTTCCTTCCAGAATTGATTTGAGAAAATTATTGGATACATGTAAATAAATAAAAATGTATTTTTATTTTTAGTACACTTTGAAAAAAGTACTTGCTTGTAGTTAAAAAGTGTAAAGTAGCTGTCCAATGGCTGGATGGCTGTTATTCAAGATGGAAGTCATAAGATGAGATTTTTCTTTTTGCTAAGGTCTGAATCCCTTGTAAAACATGATCAAGTCAAGGGAACGCAGGCAGAGTGGTTTTAGTTGAAAGTGGATTTTTTTTCAGGCCTTTACAAACCACACGGGGGTTTAAAGGGCAGTGAATTGAACTGTGGGAAGTAAAGGACTAAGGTGAGGCCCCAGGGTTGAGGGTTGGAGTTACAGACTTGACCTGACTGAGTTCTTCCACACATGATTCCCCCTCCTCCTCCTCACTCAGTCAAGCTCAGACTATTTTAAACCTCCAAACAGAATAGAAGATGTCTGCAGCTAAAACACCTTCCCCCAGCTCTGCATCACCTTCCAATTTTTGATCTTTTTCTATACTAAGAGTTGTTGTGGTAGTTTTGAAAATGCAAGAAAGAGAACATTTCTTTACCAAATCTGAGACTAGACATTAATGCTTAACCACACAGTGTAATTATTGAACCCATTTGTTAAGGACTGAATGTTATAAATAATTACATTTTAGACAAGATTAAAAAGGAAAAACACATTATTTGTTAATGTTTACAATTTTGCGGCGGTACTGATTTTGTGAGTCACCCATGTAATTTTCTAATTCTAGGTGTCAGACATCCAGGCCAGAGAAGCAGCCATCAGCTGGAGTGCTCCTGCCAGGCCAGAGAGTGAAAATGACACCGCGGAGGATGAACCAAGCTTCCCAGATCCCCTCAACTATGAGGTCTCTGTCTCTATTACTGGCAAAGATGGGAAATACCAGAGCAAGTACTGGTGAGTACAAGCAGCCAGATACCTCAAAGTAAACTGATGTCATTAACAATGACAGAAAATACAACTTTTATTTTCTTTTGATGCAGTGGGGAAGGACTAAGTGCAACTTTAGAAGACCTCCGACCAGCAACAGACTATCATGTCAGGTTGGCACAACCTTCCTGTCTGCTTTCATTTCTGTCAATACCTCAACCTCGTTTTAACACTTTGTTTTCCCTCAGGGTCCAGGCGATGTGTAACTGTTTACTGGGCAGCCCGTCTGAGGCTGTGAGCTTCACCACTCTAAGCTGTGAGCCAGATCCTCCTGGTCCTCCCAGAAAGTCCAGTGGGACCAAAAACTCACTTGCACTCCAGTGGAAGGTGATTTAAAATGGTCCTCGGTAACAAAATGTCTTCATATTGGAGTTGATCAGTCATTAAGTCGATTAAGTTAATTTCACAAACCTGCTAACAGAAACAAAACTGTGCACAGACCTACAATCAACAACAAAGCTACAATTTGCCTCCAGTGTTAAAATTTAAAAAGAAAGATGTTTGTGTTTATGCCATCTAAAACCCACTCTTCTCACACCGTTTTGTCATGTTTTTTAATATAATGGCTTCTCGCTCTGTAGGTCTAAATTGAAATAAGTAGCATTTATGAACACATCGAGAGGAGCCAGTTCAGGTGGTTCGGGCATCTTGTTAGGATTCCTCCTGGGAAAGGAACTCCTCAGGAAGGTGTTTCAGGCATGTCCTGCCGGCAGGAGGCCCCCGGGTTGACCCAGGACTCGTTGGAGAAAATACATCTTCAATCTCTTCTGGAAACACGTTGGGGTCCTGCCGGAGGAGCTGGTGGAGGTGGACTCCCTAGTTGGAATGCTGCCCCCGCAAGCCAGACCCAAAAAAGCGGAAGGAGACGAGACGAGCATTTATGAACCTAAAAATGGGTTGAATAAAGGCAATTGGACTTTTTTATTTCTCTGAAGACGCTTTGCTTCTCATCCGATGACCTTTGTCAAATCTAACTGGAATATGGGAGAGTCAAGCTTATAAACTGTAGCTGTCTGTTGTTGCTTGCTCTATTGTGTCGACTGATCCCCTTCAGTCCAGTTAGAATTGACAACGCTCCTCGGATGAGAAGCAAAACATCTTCAGAGAAATCCAGTAGTCTTTATTCAAACCCTTTTAGGATTACCTTGACCTGGATGACTGAGAACCTACACTAGCATTTATGAAAATATTTATCAAACATGTAGGAATTCACTAACAAACTGTAAACTTGTTGCTTTTTTTAACAGGTTCCTTGTGACAATGGATCCAAAATTAAAAACTACATTCTTCAATGGGATGAGGTAAGTTTTCTACCGCTTATTTTACACGTTAAATGTGCAGCTTTGGTTTGAAGTTGCTTGCTCCTGAACTAAAGACATTTTTCTCCAAAGGGGAAGGGCACAGGTGTTTTTGAACAGTGCTACTATGGACCTCAGAAGCAGTACCGTGTGACCAAACTTTCTCCAGCTTCTAGATACTCCTTCCGCCTCGCTGCAAAAAACGACATGGGTGTAAGGTAAGCACGCTCCTATCCTGCAGTAGTTTCTTAACAGTGCCCTCGCTGCTGTCCGTTTTTTATGTTACTTTTTCTTCCATTTGCTGTCCCCATCTGTATGTCCATGTATATGTCTCACTCTGTCTCTGCTGTCTCTTTCTCCCATCCTCTCCCGTCCTCTGTCTTTCTCTGCCCTCCCCAGCGAGTTCAGTGAAGTGGTGGACCTGTTCACCTCATGCAGTGTGCCATTGCCACCCTTCCCTCCAGAGCTGGAGATGGCAGGAGTGACCTGGCTGTGTCTGAAGTGGCAGAGGCCCAGTAGCTCACCAAAGGAGGATGACATCTACTATATTTTAGAGATGGAAGAAGAAGGCTCGGTAAATATTCTCCAGATTATTTCTGCACAACATTTTGCAGAATATACATTTTGACTTTATTCTTTGCAAGTTATGAAACATGTACTTAATGCTTAACAATAAAATTATCACAATTTAAGGCAGATATATATTAACGAGACCTGAGGCTGCAGGTTTCCAAAACCCACCTCAGTTAACACTTATCGCAAAGTTATTAGCAGAATGATGTCTAAACACTGTATAGGATTTGGTAAAACAACTTTTCAGTGAGTTTTGTTGGCATGAAATCGACCAGAACCACAAGGAAATCTGTTTCAACCTAAACACAGAGAGGAATAAAGCTAGCGTTAGCCTCATTTTCAGCTAACGTCCACATGAAAACACATCAGTAGAAGAATGTGAGTTTAATAGCTGGATGTGCAGGAAGAGATGTAAAACAATTAAAGACTAAGACCTTTGAGGTGAAGCGTCGCCACAAAATAATAAACCCGTTAACTATGTGTTGCTGCTGAAAGCTGCACAGAGGGACTTCCTGTGGAAAAAGGAAGACGTCAGCAAAACAACAGAGAGACGCTTCAGCATTCTGAACAACAACAATTTAAAAGGGACATGGTTATAATATAAAAATAGAGTTTAACAGTATATTTTATTTAGTAAATATGAACTATAGTGTGACATTTACTATGAGTAGAGCTTTTATTTTACAAAGGAAGTCATTTTTTTTCCTTACATAGGAAACACTTGTGTGAGGAAATTTACAAAAAACACTGGAAATTAAAAACATTTAATGAACTACAGGCAGATTTCTATGTAAGCATTAAATAACTGAAACACTTATGTGCTACATTTTTAAAATAAAATTTCCATATTTTCTTTTCATTTTTTAAAGTTCTATTAACACACTTTTAAGGGAAGGAAAACAAAACTTGATAAAAATCATAAAACAGAATTCAGAAAAAAGTGGAATTTGGAAAAATATGTATAACAAATTTGATAGTGCCCTAGTGGTCTTGTGATTAAACAAATGTGCAATTTGTGCAGCTTGTGCTAGCTTAGAGACTAGAGTGTTAAAGGCATACTCTGCAGTTTTGCTTGTTTTGGCTCCCCCTAGTGTCCGTTTTAAATCACTGCCGTAAAAACGTTATCGTCTTTGCTCAGAAACACCTAAATCTAACAGCTGAAATGTCTCCTCAGCCTTCACTGCTTTCTACTGGAGTGGTTCATCACTCATTCAAAGAAATCAGCTGTGTTCAAGCAGGGAGAGATGGAAAAAAAAAATCAGGAATCATGAGCTAAAAACACTCCGGAGCTAGCATAACAGCTAGCCACATTGGGTTAGCCTAACCCTCGTGAGATACGTGACTTTGTGAGACTTCAGGGCACCGGACCGGAGACTCAGAAGTTACAAACGTGGTATTCTGGATCCAAGCAGCAGATGGGCTGAGTGACTTTTCATTAAAGGGTCAGATTAGCACAGACTGGCTCAAGAAAAAGATTTAAAAATATGAAAAAGTTACATAGTATGCCTTTAACATGACTCTATAATGGGATCGATCTAAACTAATAAATCATTACATTTCAGGAAGATATCATTTATTTTATCATATTGCTCAGCTCCACGTGTTTTATACACAAACATCAAAACATATTTTAAAGTCTGTAATTGGTGATTGTTAGTTAAATGGTAAAGATGGATTTTTTTTTTTTGATGCAATGTGTTTTTAACAAAATATCTCAAAATGTAACATACTTCACTCAGCTGCCAGCAGGTTTAGCTCCTGTTAAAACAGTTCCCAGAACACCAGTAGCTGTTCCTCCCACAGACCACTTTGTTTTCGGTGCTACAGTGATTGTTGAGTAAGTGATTGCTCAGCTGGTGGTTTTTGCTTGTCCCTCGTTCATTTTTTCTCCCAGGGATATGGCTTCCAGCCAAGCTATGACGGTGACGAACTCTCCTTCACCGTGAGGAATCTCCACAGAAGCACCAAGTACAAGTTTAGGGTAAGCGAGCTCTGCGAGATGTGAAGTCAGAACGGGTTATCTGCAGGTTTAATTTAGGAAGTCGACTGCGGGGAGGGGAAGGAGGGTTTCGGGGGGGGGGGGGGGGGCTGAGTCCCACGTTCGCCATATGACTCATCCCTTTACAGGATTCTGCCAGCAGAGCAGTGGGCAACTGACAGCATCAACAGGAGGGCTCCAGTGTTGATCACATGCACAGACTCAGTGAGAAGCTTGCTGAGCAGAGCGTTTGACCGATACGCAGCCTCTTGGCTGGCGTTATGACACAGAGTGTAGGGACAGACTTTTGTTTTCCTCTCAGTCTCACCCTCTCTCGCTCCCCTCATTCTTTCTCTGGTTCTTTTCCTAATCATGCTTTTTTTTTTAACTGCTGGAATTGACAGTTAGGGCTCGTTTTTTCTGCCATTTGCCTCCAGGATATGAAATCAAATTAAGGTATAGACTGCTAAAGGAAAGTGTGGGTGTTAACTCAGCCAGGCAAAGGAATTAGCGTGATGCCTCTCCTAAATATGATTCAAATAAATGCACTACAACACGCCTAAATTAACAAAAAACCCTTCCTTCATTCCAATTATCCAACTACGCAGTGTGAGGAGAGGCTGGCTGTCACGCTATGTGTCTTGGTTTAATATATGAATGAGGATCGCATAAAAATATATATTATTGCAGATGATTTTCACTGAAATGCAAACGCCACTAAAGTTGTATTAACTTTTAGCATAATTGCAATGCTCTGGGTGTCAAATCAGATTAGTTTGACATCTTCTGTGAATCCTAGCAGCAGCATCCTGTTCTTTCTTTATTTCTGTAGGCCGTTTTACGGTATTTATTTTATTTATTTGCAGTCATACTGATGTGTTTGTCTCCCAGTCTCTTGTGTCTGAACTTGCTGTCTGGAATTATAGCAGCCCTTCTACGTAGTTTCCTCTGGGCAAACTGTTGCCTGTATTTTCTGACATAAATTATGAGTGCTCACTGCCTGTATTTGTGCACTTTAACCAGGTGGCAGCATACAACTCAGAAGGGAAGAGTAACCCCAGTCAGGTTGTGGAATTTATCACAAAGCCAGACAGACCAAGCTGTCCCTGCAGACCTGTCATCAGAGGACGAGTCCAGCCCGACAGCTTTAAAATGGCCTGGGGTGAGCTTTCTTCCAAGTTTCTCTCACTAAAACTTCTCAGTCTTGTGTTTTGTTGACAACCCTGACAAGTGCAGTTTGAAGATTCCCTCTTCT
Organism: Callopanchax toddi; assembly: GCA_006937965.1. Classification (NCBI taxonomy): domain Eukaryota; kingdom Metazoa; phylum Chordata; class Actinopteri; order Cyprinodontiformes; family Nothobranchiidae; genus Callopanchax; species Callopanchax toddi. The sequence goes on along the minus strand of SSNR01000423.1, from coordinate 239,350 downwards.
TATGAAGCTCTGCCTAACCGTAGATGAGACGGCTGACATCCGAGGTTGTTTTTACTGGAGATGACTGATTGTTTTCTCCTCTATTCAGACATCATCACACACTTCTCTGGACAAACATGTCTCACTGCTACTGTCTGCCTGATCTCTGCTTCCGGTTCTTAAATAGTAAAACATGTTTTCAGTGATGAGTACATCTAAATCCAAAAGAAACTGTTCAAATTGGAAAAAAGACTTATTTTTTTCTACAGCATTTCCTACTTATAATACTCAAATTACAAAAGACAGCATGTTAAATCCTCTCATGTTTTAGTATTAATTTATCTGTTTCAGATAAATAAACTGATACGTTTTGTTCTATAATACTAATGTTTTGTTTATATTCAGAGCCTCCTAAAGAAAGCGGTGGAGCGGAAATCACAAAATATGTTGTGGAGATGTCCGAAGGCTTAAGCGGTCAGTTAAAAATAATAAAGCTGCAGAATGTTCAGTTTTAGATCAATAGAAACCTGAGTTTATTGGGATGATTTGAACTGACTTGGAAGTGTTTTGGTTCCCAGGTGTATCATGGGAGCTGGTGTACTCGGGGTCAGCCCAGGAACACGTTTGTGAGGGTTTGAAGCCTGGCTGCTCCTACCGGACGCGAGTTTACTGCATAAGCGAGGGGGGGCAGAGCCCGGTGAGTCACTCAGCATCGGTACACGTGCGCATGTGGTGGTGTGCAGCTTTGTGTTTTCGCACAAGAGTTTGATAACATATTTGGCCTGCAGGGAAAAAAGATACTACCTGGGTTTCTTTCTTTCTTTTTTTTTTTTTACTGCAAAGAGGATTTTAAATATGAAAAATGTAATCAAGCCTTATTATCTAAATGTCTTTTATTAAAAAACGGCTCTATTTTTAGAAACAAAGAAGCAGCTCTGGCTCTTTATTTGTCTTTTTGCACAGTTTTTTGTTTATTTTTTCCACATTTCTTAGATGCTATTATTTAAACTGCACTTGTTTTGGTCTGCAGCCAGTTTTGATCTGATTAATAAAAGTTTAACCCAATATTCATTCTAAATGCATTCATTTTTAATAGAAATTGTAATTTAGTCAATCTCCCGTTGTAGATTAGAACATGCTTCCTCGTCTGTAAGTGCAAGACGAGCCTGCTAATCAGTTAACCCTCCCTTAATTTGTCAGAGGATGTTTTTGTTAATTAGTTCAGTTCAGACGCTCTTTGTTAATTTCTCCATCAGCTGTTGGTGCACGCATTTACTTGCGATGTAGTTGGTTAAGATACACGAGTCATTCTGGTGAGTTTTTTGCTTTTTTGTGCAGCACAATGTGACACAGCGCTCATGTTTTGCTTTGTCACTAAAGATGAGTCTTTTTTTTTTTTTTTTTTTGCCTCTGCGATAATCTGTTGGAACATTATCTACGGAAAACGGCGCATTTCTCGGTACGCACGTGTACCTCCAAACAATGAACTCACATTTGTCTCCTCGTTGGTCGGCTGTAGCCTGAATCAGCGTGATAAGCTGGCGGAAATGAAAATTGCATCCGTTGTCTTTTGTGAGGATGAGTGAGAGGGTGGTGTGAGATTGTCAATTTGTTTTCTGCGGTTCTTAATTGGTGTGTTGTCTTCTTTTTCCAAGCTGTCAGAAACCCTGCAGGTCCAGACTCCCGCTGTGCCCCCAGGGCCCTGCCAGCCCCCTCGGCTGGTGGGCAAGCCCAAAGCCAGGGAGGTGCAACTGCGCTGGGGTGAGTCATTCCTCTCAAACTTAGCTCTGTGTGGGATGAGCTTCTAACTTCAGTTGATGAATATATTTGTCTACTGAAGCTACATGATAATGCATTGCTTGGAACTGATATTTAATGGGACTTTTCTTCACTGAAAACCTTTCCAGGTCCCCCTCAGGTCGACGGAGGAAGTCCTGTGACCTGCTTCAGTGTAGAAGTGAGTGGACCCCAGTCAGAGGAGAGCAGGGAGGTTTACCAGGGTCCAGAACTGGACTGCTCCGTAGGAGGGCTGTTCCCTGGCAAAATGTACAGCTTCCGGCTCAAAGCAGCCAACAAGGCTGGGGTGAGAAAGACTTCCATCACTAATCTACAGACAACAGGAGGAAGATTCATAATAACTTATGTTAAATACTTTTTTTGCTCACGTAGTTTGGGCCTCTTTCGGAGCGCTGTGAGGTTACAACTGGTCCTGGAGCTCCTGAGCAGTGCAGAGTCCCTTCAACCACATGCAAATCCCCCAGTTGTGTCGTCGTGAGCTGGGAGGTAAAAACTAGCTTCGTTTTTGTTCGTGTTAAGGACATTCAGACTCCATAAAACACGGATCTTTCTGAGAATATAATGAACAAATTACATACTTGAGTTTGTAATCAGTGCTCATTGTCTCTGCGGTTTGACTTTTAGGCGCCTCCTTGTAATGGAGCTCCAGTGACGGAGTACCGTTTGGAGTGGGGAGCAGCTGAAGGCATCATGCAGGTGTGTTACAGCGGACCGGGACTCAGCCATGAAATGAAGGGGCTGCTGCCTGCAACCAACTACTTCTGTCGAGTGCAGGTGAGCGTGAGGGCAGCCTTGTCTTGTGTCTGATCGTTATAGTCATCATTTAGTTCTAGAAGTCTTTTTTTGTCAGCAGGTAGCAGAGAGGTTTTCTCACAATTTAAAGATTTTCTCTTCTGGGTTTTAGTTATTAGATGATTATAAGAACTGAACTTGATTATTTCTGACATTGCTTCAAAGATTAGATCTTTTTTTAAATTTTATAAGCGTTTTTGCAGCATATGTTTTAGTTTTTTCTGTGTTTATGGGCAGATGTTATTTATGAATATGCTTATCTGTGAGAACTGGTTAACTCCTCCCACTGTTACATTATAAAATTAACCAACATGTTTGTTTGTTGTAATGTTTACATTGGAACTCCACCTTGTGGTGAAACATGAGATTGCACATGTCCTGATTGTGTCCGGTCTCTTTGTTTTGCAGGCGGTGAACATGGCCGGCGTGGGGCCCTTCAGCGAGGCAGTGCTGTGCCAGACGCCCTGCTCAGTGCCGGCAGCTGTCAGCAACATCTACGTGCTGAAGGAGTCAGAGCTGCAAAGGTACGGGTATCCAGCAACAGATCCAGACGAGGATGAGGAAGAGGAGGACGGTGAGTCCCGCCCTCCTCTGGTCTTCTCTCCATCCACCTGCCTGGGTATCTGTTGGGACCCTCCCTGTGATCACGGCTCAGAGATCACTTCCTACCTGATTGACCTGGGAGAGAAGCAGCCTGTAGTCGTCGGCCCCATCATGAAACACATCATCCAGAACCTGCAGCCTGACACCAGCTACAGGTTAGAAAAATGCTCACATTTTTTGTAATAAATACATTTCATAGAGCGATAAACACTCACCCATTTAATATATACACGCACATTCTACAGTCAAAAGGATGCAAAATGAAGCAAATATAGTTGGTTGCATTAGTTAATTCAAGTTACAGAGTTGGCAGCTGTCTTTAAAAAGCTCGCCTCGCCTTCCTCCGCTTCTCCGGGTCTGGGTTGCGGGGGCAGCTTTTCAAGGAGGGCATCCCAGGCCATCTTCTCCCCGGCCAAGTCCACCAGCTCCTCAGCTCCCTGGCCAACCTGGAGATGTATTTCCTCCAGCTTGTCCTGAGTCAACCCGAGGGGCAAGACATGCCCAAAACACCTCCCTTTAAAAAGCAAAAAAAAGAACAACCACTGGTGTCCAGACTCGCTGCCAACCCTTTTTTATTTCCTGGATCTGCTGTTGTCTGTACTTTTTTGCTGTTCAGGGTCATAAAGCATTTGTGGAAAAACTCTAAATGATTTAGCTATCTGAATGACTATTTTTGGAGTCTCATTTATTTAAAATGGCATTTCCTCAGAATGTGCTGCTTCATCAGAAGTCACTTTTGCCGATTTTCTTGTCTCAAAGCTCTACATATTGGATTTTTGTCGTTAAGGCATTTTTAAAGCAGATACAGACAGAATCTGTTAAATTTGACACAAAACCCTTCTACCAGTGGAGTACCATACACCTGATTCTGCTTTTAGAGCCTCTGCTGTGTTTCTGCAGCTTCAGGGAGCTCAGGCGTTGCAGCTCTTTGATGTTCTCACTTTTTCTACTATTTCTTCCCTCAGGATCCGAATCCAAGCCCAGAATAGCCTGGGAACAGGACCCTTTAGTCACACCTTTAAGCTGAAGACGAAGCCCCTGCCCCCGCAGCCTCCCCGCCTGGAGTGCACCGCCTTTAGCCACCAGACCCTCCGACTCAAGTGGGGCGACGGCCCAGCCAAAGCCGCATCCTCAGACGCCCTCCAGTATCACCTTCAGATGGGGGACAAGAATGGCAGGTCAGCAACAAACAAGTGATCTAAGGAGAGATGAGTAAATAAGATGAGATTAAACTACAGCGTCAGAGAACTGTTTCCATGTGCCTTTGAAGTAGGAGACGTGGTTTTCCTACAGTATATTTTCTTGTAGAGAAGTCACTCGTTTCATTTGCTTTTTCCCCTCCTTATTTACTCTGGACTCATTAAATCCTTTCTCTCTCCTGCTTCATGTTCCTGTCATTGCAGATTTATATCCTTGTATAAAGGACCATGCCACACACACAAAGTCCAGAGGCTTAATGAGTCTACCTCTTACACGTTCCGCATCCAGGCCTTTAATGAGGCGGGCGAAGGGCCCTTCTCCAGTGTTTACACATTCACCACCCCACGCTCTCCTCCAGCTCCTGTGAAAGGTACTGTGCCGCTTTCCTTTAGTTCTCGTTCTATTTCTCTTTCTTCTTCTCATTCTTTGTCATTCTGAGCGCAGCAGTTCTTAATAAATTCACAGCTACTTACGTCTGACAGCCAGTGTGCTCAGCTTTTAACCTCATTGGAGCGAAGCTGGACTCTCGTTTGAGAAAGACCCCAGCAGGCGCAGATTCACTTGTCAGCTGTCATCAGGAGCGGGTCGCTCGGCTCTGTGGTCTGTTCGCAGCCAGCCTCTGCAAAGCCTCCTTTGATCCTACACAGTGAAGTCAATAATGAGGATGTGGGCTTTATGGTCAAAGGAGCAGCTCTTTTGAATTTGGGTGCCATGTGCCAGACTGTCAGTGTTACTCAACACTGTTTGTGTCCCCACCCAGTGAAGTGGGCTCTCAGATATAAACAATTTGGATTCAGAATAACAAGTTCAATTCAAGTTTAAAGGCTGAAAGTTATAAAGACTAAACTGCGATGTGTTTTGTCGAGCATTAGGACATAAAAACTGCATGAATACTTTACAGAAAATGTAAAAAACCAGAATGCCTTGCAAACCAATATAAAACATGAGAAATGACAGGTGGGTTGAGCTTAACAGTGCTGTAGATAAAGAGCTACTTTAGTGAAAAGACGCAATTATTCTTTTCTTTGACACATAATTAAGAACAAGTCAATTTAGGACAAAATATTGCTGAAAAATCTGATTGTAGCTGGATTGTGGTTTATTAAAGGTGCTGTAGCGAATTTGGTAAACAATGTAGCTTAAAAAAATTTCATGCCTCTTAACAACGTTCTAACATAGTTTTGCCGTAAATTTATTGTGGCGATTAAAAAAAAAAGCAGGAATTAATAAGGTGGTTCCCTCGCAGTTGTCTAAAAACCTCAGCCAATCACCAAAACTATTGGACAATCCGGCTGTCTGTCTCACTAAAGCGACTCACTTCATTCATGCGTCCTGGAGCATTTTTTAGCAAAACATCCCGGAAATGAGAGAAGAACAGAAACAGCCGGCTGTTAGCGTTTCAATTTTAGGAAAAAATACCAGAGTCCCAAAAAGATAAACACCTTTTCAGCTAGCAGAAAAGAAAAAACGTTTTGGACGTAGAAAGAGGAAAAACCAGGGAGAACATTAGCATCGCGTTTCAACGGCTGGTGTTTTGCTCTCTCTTGTTACCGTGGTAATACAGTGCCATGTCCGGTGGAGGCACAGCCTGACAGGAGGGGTGAGAGCTCTGAGACATGTCTGTGTAAAACAGCTAGCTATACCTAGCTTGTTTGAAAATTACCTATAGCAGCTTTAAACTGATATTTACATTAAAATTTAAAATGATAAAACTAAACAAACAAAAAAAAGCAATAAACAGGCTTCTTACAGGTGCCTAAGTTCTTTGGAAATGCTTGAATTTAATCTAGTATTTTTATAGTTTTAAAAGGGGCTCATTTGGTAGAGTGGCCAGTCTGGTAACCGGAGGGTCGCCGGTTCGATCCCCAGCTCCGGCTGGGTTAGATTGTCGTTGTGTCCTTGGGCAAGACACTTCACCCACCTTGCCTGTGTGACTGTGTGTGAATGTTGGTGGTGGTCAGAAGGGCCGATGGCGCAGAATGGCAGCCTCGCCTCTGTCAGACTGCCCCAGGGCAGCTGTGACTACAGACGTCTGTCGTAGTTTAACACCACCGGTGTAAATGTGTGTGTGAATAAAAAATGGAGCTTTTGTCAAAGCGCTTTGGGTGTCCTGAAAGGCGCTGTATAAATCCAATCCATTATTATCATTAGTGCTTAAATTTAAATAAAAGACTTGAAAGTGGTTGCATCACAGAAACTTTTGAGACATATTTTATGTGCTCTGTAGGAAAAATGACCTGGAAACTTTCTGCCCGGACTTTTCCCATTAAAGCAACACTAAGTAGTTTTTTACACTTTAAGCTAGAGCATTAAAACTGATCTAATTGATTTTTGAGTTAGAAACTTGACCATTATCATCTTTGCCACCCCTCTGCTGCCCTCTGGTGCTACTTGCTGGCATTTTATCACATCCGTGTACAACAACGGTCGGATCTCTGCCGACAGACCCGAGTAGGCATACGGGTCTGGATCGGTGAATGAATTCCTCGCGGACCCGGTGCCGCGGTCCAGCCGCGGATTCACCGACCCAGACCCGAGGAGTCCAGCCGCAGACCGCGAGTCCAGCGTTACAGGACGGATTGTTTTTATAACTTTTCACTATAGTAATAATAAAATAACGGCACTCCGGGGTTTGTTTTTCCTTGTCACAAGCGGTGATCAGTGGTCTGTGTTGTTTTAACAACACAGCTCCGTACCCGCTCCATTCTCCTATGGACCCACAGCTGAGGAGGACCGTTCATGGACCATGAATGGAGCAGTTCGGATCGGTTGTATGGACCGGTTTTACAATGGAAACAGACAAAATAGCGATCCGATCAAACCTAACCAAACCCTGCGATGGAAACATGGCCTAATAGTACAGTATAGTACCTAATAGTACAGTATAGTACCTAATAGTACAGAGTAGGGCTGGGCGATAAATTGAAAATTATCAAATTTTATAATTCTAATCGATGTCATTTTGCCCATAATCGTATGTTTGATATTTTTAAAAAATGAAAAGAAGCGAGTAGGTTCCGGATGTCCGTGTCCCTTTAAGAAGCTGTGACACGACTCAACTAGTCCGCGTCACATGCTAGTCACGTGACTCCTCCTCCTATACTTTTGCATTTGCAGGAAATTTTAGTCTGTGGAGCAATTATGCTGCTACAGCTCCATCTAGTGGAGAACTTTTGTTTTTGAGCACACAGGTAGTTATCATCCATTAATCGTTATCGAGGTTAGCTCCTCAGTAAATCGTGATAATGATTTGAGGTAATATCGCCCAGCCTTAGTACAGAGGAACTCTGGATCCACCTGTCAGTTCTCAGTCATTTCACTTTGCTCCCAACATATTCTGGTTATAATTCTTTTCTTTTTAAGTCACAAACAAAAATTCATGTTTTTTTTAAGTTTTCAAATTGTTCTTTTAGACTTTTATCTTCTTTTAGGTCTCTAACATAAGTCATTTGTAGACCTAAAATAACTTGTACTCATTAAAGATGACTCATTTCTTGATTCAGTGTTTTTTTCCCCGTTTCATTGACTCGTCTCCATCTTCCTTTCATCCCACCTTCACTCTCCAGCCCCTAAATTGGAGCGTCTGGATGACAACTCCTGCGACGTCACATGGGAGGCCCTGCCACAGATGAAAGGGGACCCGGTCATCTACAGCTTGCAATGCATGATGGGAAATTCAGAGTTTAAACAGGTATTCATATCCGCTTCTGTTTTTCATCCTTCTCCGTTACCTTGAGCTGACCTGTCATTCGTCACCGAGGCGTTTTTATGCAGATCAGGATACAGATGGGTTCAGGGCCGTAATGTTTTCACTGCGGCTCCACAGCTCTCCATATTGTCACCACTGGCTTTAAATTGTCCATTGTGTAAAGGTCATTGATCCATGAGCTATCTCAGGTGTCTCGCCCCTGCTGCTGCGCTCATCCCTCATGATGGCCTGCAGCCATGTTAACATGGAATAATGGCTACTGCAGGTTTATGCTAATCTGACCACATCACATCTGGAAATTGAATCAGGAAGTTGAAAAATGTGGCTGTCCTTCTTGTTTGTTTCCACCACTCCAGACTGACTCGGCGATTTTAAAGAAAGAAGGGTTTGTTTACAGAATAAAAACACCAGACAATTTATTTTACTGTATTTTCTGTAAATTATAGCTGAATCGCTTTAATGTTTGTTCTAGTTTTGAAACGTCCACCTTAGGTTTTCTGTTTGTAGTCTCATTTTAACAAGTGCCTTTCAGAGCCATGCAGATCAGATTAGCTCTTTTTCTCATCTTTAATTCACACTTACATCATTCATCTCTTTTGTCTTCTGTTTCCAGGCCTACAGAGGTTCTGCCACATCCTTCCACGTCCAGAACCTGCAGGCCAACAGCGATTACCGTTTCCGAGTCTGCGCCATCCGGCAGTGCCAGGACGCCACAGAGCTGAGCGGTCCCTACAGCCCCACGGTGACCCTCTCCCCTCAGCGAAACGAGACTGTGTTGAGCGGCGGCGCGGCCGGCTCAGGGGCCAGAACCGGCGCCGAGTCCAACCGAACCAGACAGAGCCTGACAGACGAGCAGTGCGCTTTCCTCCTCCTCATGGTTTTCGCCGTCATCGCCATCCTCATCGCTTTCGTCATCCAGTACTTTGTAATCAAATGAGGAGTTTGCGCCGCCCAGCTGCAGGGTTATAGCTTTATTCTTCCCTCATCTCTCTGTTGTTTTGTATTCTTTGTTTTGTACTTTAACTGTTTTCTGGTTTCAACAGAGTAATTGCGTTAGCTGAAACGGGGTGCAGCAGGAGGATGTGCTAGTTCTAAAATGAGGATGTAACATCTGTGATTCCTTCCAGACCCTCCCGCCTTTGTCGCCCCGCCCCTAAACTTGTGGTTTCCATCAATCGGTTCAAATTTCCGATCCATACTGATTAGCCTCCTGTGCAAAAATGAACTCAGAAATCTTCGGGTATGGTTCATTTTAGGGAAAGTGTTTGGGAGGGGTTATGTGTTACAAGTATAGTTATAATAGTTGATATTTATATTTCCATTTCCATGACCAGTATGTAGCTGTTTTTGATAAACGTGTTCCAAAAATAGTATGTAGGTTTGTCATTAGCCTATGTGCTGTTTGTTTGCGGGACCTGACGGGCCAGTGTTTGCACAGTGAGGTGTGTGTCCTGGTGTGTATACTGTATGTAGTTTGTGCCACAGCATAGACGGCTGGGAGAGCTTCAGGGCCAGTTAACGGGACTCCACTCCCCCCCGACGCAGGAGGTTAGAGCCCAACGAGAGAAACAGGAAAAAAACTAAAACCTTGTTCACATTACAGAACCTTCATTTAGCACTTTCCAACCTTTTTGATGTTCAGAATGTTTAAGGATGCAAAAATGACTGGAGAATTGTTAGTATATTTTTGTACAGTAAGGACGCGAGTAGGTTTGAGAGAAGAAGAAAAAAAGTTAGAAAATAAAAAACCAAACTAACAGTGAATTCTAATTATTTTTACTATCATATAGTTATACTGTAGCTTGTTTTTACAATCATGCAGCTGCTTTACTCTGAAATATTGTTGTTCAGCACAGAAAATGTATGCTTTCTTGTACGTTTCGTTTTATTTTGTTTTCCCCTGGTAATTGATTTTGCACCTTAGTGGAAGAAAATCTTGACTGACTGCATTTTGGTCTTGTGATGCATTTTATAGAACACACATTGAGATTGTGCAAGCCCTACTTGTGTTTTTTGGGTGTTTTAAAAGTTATGCGTCACTGAAACAGCTAATCTATTGTTAGGAGGAAGAAAGAAAAAAAAGTGTACCAGTTGTTTCAGAGGCCTTAATTGGAGAGAAAAGAAAAAATCTGGAGAATTTTTTTCTTAATTTTCTTTTAAGTTGTGATGTTTTTTCATTTTTTTAGTGTTAGAAAACATTAAAACGTGTTTTATTTTCTTTTACTTTGCAGAATTCATTTGGTATTAGTTAACATATGTAATCATGAAAGAAATGTAAAGTAGTTCTTTATATTAAATCTTTTTTTTGTTGTTCTTTTGTCAGGTCATACATGCGTGAAGTATATTTTTTTATAATACTGAAGTAATATAAGTTAATACTCTCCACAGAAGATGATAAATCCTGAGTAGTCGTGAATCATGGGACACAAATGACGGATACATGATGTGTTATCATGCAAATCTAAATTTGCCTTTTCTCTGTATGTTGAGTATTTGTAACAGATTACTAATCCTGACCCGTCAGTGGTAATCTGTCTGTAGGCTCTAGTGTTGTTTGGTTCCCAGAATGCAGGTACACTGCAAAAACGTCCTGAATAATTACATGATTTGGTCCTCCAGACATTCTGCAAATGTCTTCTCTTTGTCATTTAAAGAATTCAAATTCCTATTTTTGATAGCGATTACGACGTGTGCCATTTTAACACCTCTTCACCCGCGGGCTTACCACCTTCGGCTGGATAGAGGATAAACGAAACGCTACAAAAAGAGTAAAATATGCACAAAAATAGAGACCATTTTTATGTAATTTTAATGTTTGCAGTTACCTCATACACCGTACATTCCAAAAAGAAAATTTGTTATACTATACATACTACCAGACATATCACTTTACAATGTTCGTTATGGGAAAATGTATAATCATAGATATGTATCTAAAGTGTATCTGTATAGCCATGATATCTACAAAGGATCCATGCACAATAAAAGATTTATAATTCTTCATCATGGTTGAAGTTTGAGCTTGTTTTTCTGGTTTCTTAATGGTTGTAACAGTGAACAAGAAAGCAGGTGTTCTGTAAACAAAAACAATACAGAATAATAATCTACAAATAGTGTTTCTCACTTTCAAAAAACGTAAAGTTCAACTCATGCAGCCGTCAACCCGTCACAGGTTTTAGGAGGGCCTCAAATCCTTGAATTGATTTAACTTTTAAAGGTTCATAAGAGCTTGAAACATTAAAGGGATATTCCACAAAGTGTTTTATTTGGTCTATTGCCATATTCCCTATAGTTAAGTGGGCAAAAACAATTTGTAACCAGCCCAGTCGTTATCCTGATCCAGCAGTACTCCTTTAGCTTAGCGTGAAACACTGTAACAGGGTTCCCGCGGGGTCTTAAAAGCATTAAGCATGAATTTATGAATTTAGAAATAATACCTTGAAAAGACTTGGAAAAGTCTTGAATTTTGATATCTGGGTCTTAAAATGTGTGCTGTATGTAACTTCTCTGTACCTCATTTCACCTCAAAGGTTTCATTTGTCAACCACGACTATTCTGATTAAATAACTTGTCATAATTTGCACATTCCATTTAAAAATAAATGCACATATGTTTAAGAATTTTTGTTTTTCCTTGTCTGTAGGTCTGCAAAATGGGTATTAAATTTTTATATAAAATGGTCTTAAAAAGGTCTTTAAAAGACTTGAATTTGACTAGAAGAAACCTGTAGGAACCCTGTGTAGTGAATGGTAACAACTAGCATTGTGAGGAAAAAAGTTCTTAAAACTCACTCAGTAGTGATACTAATTCTGCCTAGTGACCTCAATAAACATATCGACTGCAAGTGAAAATAAAAAGTAACTAAGGAATTACAGGTACTAGACCTGGGACTACTTTATGACAAAGAACTGCTGTAAGCCTCCACTGAAAGGTGCAAGGACATGACGCAGCAGCCCCAAAGACGCCTGTAAACACACTAAGCTAAACCCAGTAAAGCTTTTTGAAGATAATCTCTGCGCAGCTTTTCTCACAGTGCTAGTTGTTTCCATTCACTTTCATTGTTTTCTGCTAAGCTAATGCTAAAGGAGTACTGCTGGATCTGGATAACAACTGGGGGCTGGTTACTAATTGTTTTAGTCCACTTATCTAACTATGAGGAATATGGCAATAGACAAAAAAAAAAAAAATCATTTTTGGGTGTAGTATCCCTTTAACTAATTGGATATAGCAGTAAAAATCTTACGGGATGCGGAAGTAAAATATTTGACTTGAGCATTCATGTAAATCACTAATGTAAGGTAATAGAAAATTACTTAAGAACTCCAATAAATATTAGATATGTTTGTAAAAAAAGAACAGCACTACAGATAATAAAGTTTCAAAACTTTTCTGATTATAAAGCTTTATGGCAGAGGCAACCACGTTGTAGCAAGAGGGCCATTTGAGGCCACTGAGTGATTTTATGTGTCCCTCAACAGTAATTCAGAGATGTAATCAATGCAGCCACTTTTTAACATTTTTACTAAGGAGAGGCCAAACAAATATGCTGAAAAATTACGATTTGTAATATGTTAAGTACAATAGATAAGTATTTGCCTTTTATTAAAAACAGTTTACAGAAAGACGAACCCATATCCTGTTATTGTTGCACAAAATTTATTTTCAAGACCAAGAAACTGGAAAACAATCGAGTCATTAAATCCAGGGAATTTGATGCTTTTCATTAATTAAAGTGATAATAATGCAGTTTTGCTTGTTTTGGCGCCCTCTGGTGTCCGTTTTAAATTACTGCATTAAACAAGTTACCAGATCGTTTCAGCTTCTAAACGCCAATATCTACCTGTTGAAATGTCTCCTCAGCCTTCATAGTTTTCTACAGGAGCGGTTATTTACTCTTTCAAAGAAATCAGCTGTGTTCAAGCAGGGAGAGATTGAAAAAAATCAGGAATCATGAGCTAAAAACACTCCAGCGCTAGCATGACAGCTAGCCACTTTGGGTTAGCCTAACCCTCGTGAGACACGTGACTTCCTGGGTACCGTGACGGCGGAGATCTTGCAATCGTGGTTTTCCGGCTGTAATCACCAGATGCTGCTAAGTGACTTTTCATTAACTCTGTAAAGGGTCATATTAGCACAGACTGGCTCAAGGAAAAGATTTAAAAATATGAAAAAGTTGCATATTATCACTTTAAAAGCAAAAATAACGAGTCTTTTTATGTCTCATGTCGACAAAGATTTACAGATCAATTTCTACGTTAACAAATAGATATTTTTAATCAAGTAAATTAAAATAGGCTTCACATGTTTTAATTTTAGAGATCAAATCCAATTTGACCTGGTGATTTTGGAACCCCTGCTTTATGATTTGAGGTGATCTACTGCGAGAAAGAAAATAAATAATTTAAAAAACAAGGTTCAACTCAGTTCATCAGCTCCTTTCATCGCTTAACTTTAAAGTAAAAGTCTCAACTAGAACATTTTTATTGTTTATTTTATACAAAAATAAATATCAAAACAAAACAAACAGAAAACAAAACATTCAGGGAGCGGTTAGAAGAAAAAATCTGATCATTTCTGCTCCTTTTTACAAAAGAAAAATTCAAATTCATTCCTATATCCAACATTCAGACAAACAGATTTATTTTTTTAAATCTTCTTGTTCTAATTTTCAGAATAAATGATAGACAGCTTAATTTACATTCTCATAATTACCTATTACACTTGAGTTGGTACATTTTTAACTACGTTAAGTGAACTTGATTCTTTTCCCTGTTGAGGTTAATCCATAATTTCACACCAAATACTCCATTCCTTTATTTGGTTCTGAATCGAGGTTTTTAAAGACATCAGTTCAACATGTAACCCCTTCTCACCCTTACAGAAAGAAAAAAACACACAAAAAAACATGTTTTTGTCATGTTTCCTTCATGTTGTGAGTTTGGAACATGTTCACATGTGGTCACGTGTTTCTACGTGGGCTCACATGTAAAAAACATGTTAAATGTGTGTGTTTTTTCTGTAATGGACTCATTTCTTCTAGTTGAAGGTATGTTTATGCATAAAATGTGTTAGACGTGCTCAGAGTGAACGGGGTGGCCTTGGTTCAGTGGTTAAAAATGGTTACCGGGAAGTCAGTGGTTCAATCCCCAGTTCATGCAGACCACGTGTCAAAGTCTCCCTGTGCAGATACTCCCACTGCTCCTCAAACCGAGGATGGGTCAAAAGCAGAGGAACAGCGTTCATATGGGAATAAAAAAAGGATATAAGGGTACATATCCTACATGGAGTGAAAATGTGTTTATTGTTAAGATAATTTACAGTATTTAGTACAGACCTGCTTCAAATTTAATAAAAATACATATATTACTATACATAAAAGGAATATTTTTAAGGAGGAATGAAGTGATTTCTATGTTTATTGCTGCAGCTTTCCGTGTTTGTGTGTGTACATTCAAGAGAAATCCCCAAATGAAAGTTTGTGGAATAAGATGTAGCAGTTTCTGTTGGTTAATATGGACCTTAATATGGAAATGAAAGAATCAAAGTCACTGCATGTTTTTAAAGGATGCTTCAAATCAAATCTATTGAGAAATTATGAAAGTGTAAGCTAAGTTAGTATCTGTGTTTATTTTTGGAAATATTGAAAAAGGAAGTTAATTTAAAAATGAATTTATATATACTGTAACTTTAGTAGATAATTATTAAGAATTTTTGTTTGTAATAGGGGGCAGATTATATAAGATTTTTTTTCTTCTTACTGCCCCTTTTCATTCAATTTTGTATTGTAAATATTGATGATAATTTGTTTGTATTTTATTCTCTTTTTCTTTTGAATGACATAAATCCTAAAAAAAATAAAATAAAAATCACAGCCAGGGAGACGAATGAGGGTGAACGTCGACTCGTTCATCCTGTGAGATGAACTGGAAACTCTGAAGAAAAACAGACAAGTTTTCTCTGTTGTTATTTGATACAAGCTAACAGCAGAAGAAGAGAGTCACTGCTGACCCTCAGAGGTCAGATGGACACACACAATAACCTCATGCTGCAATGGTTTATTTATTGCTGAGGTTCAGCCAGTCTGTGGTGATTGATGCTGCTGAGACATAAAGAAGGAAAACCTGTTGATCAGGAGCTAAAATGGGATGATTTGACTTTATCCTCTTCATCCAACCCCCAAAACATTGAAACATTACAACTATAGTGATTCAAAAAATGATTCAAAACCTACAACTACATGGTTTTGACCAAAAAAAAAAAAGAGAAAAAAAAAAAGATTTAATACAAACAAACCAGAAAACATCACATAGCGGCCGAAAAGGAGCAGTTAAAAGAGCAGTACTCATCCCTTTTAGCTATTTAAAGTGATACCTTCATCATAGACATGCCTCGGGTACGTTTTTTCTATTTAAATATTTTTACATGAAAACTTTTTTTTTTTTAACATGGTTGCAGAATTTTTGACTTTATGATGCAAAAACGGATGAGAATAATGTAAGTTCCTGTTTTTTTTTTCTTAATTTCTTTTCAAAATTTACATAAAAAGGACATTTGTAGTAGACTGTGAGAAAAAACTTCCAGAACAAAACAATTATTCTGTTGTCACTAATTGACATTATTTACTATTATTATTATTATTATTATTATTATTATTAGTAGTAGTAGTAGTAGTAGTAGTAGTAGTAGTAGTAGTAGTAGTAGTAGTAATATATGAATCTACATAATTTTGGGAACATTCAAAAATATTTTCTCTCATTCAACAGACATTTGTAGCATCAGATTTTTATGTAAATTGAATTAAAATATATATAAAATATATTAGTTTTATATTATTTCATATTAACAGTTTTTTTTTCTTTCTGTCTTCCTTATTTTCTTTCTTTCTTTTCTTTTTTACTAATTTCCTTTCTTTTCTTTCTCTGTATTTCTTTCTTCCTTCCTTTAATTTTTTCTCCCTTCCTTTCTTCTGATTGGTGTTCTAATCAGTGAGTGTTACAGAGCGGAGCATCGGTGATGGAGGGTGGTGTTACCTTAAATCCTGTTCCCTCCTTCTCCTGGCCGGTCATCATGTGATTATGAAGGCTACTTACACACACTCACACACACTCAGTCGATAGCCCCACTGATGATGTTCCTTGACTCCTCAGGGTTTCATGGAGGAGGTGTCTTGCTTTCTTGTTTCTTTGTCTCTCTTTGAGCTCCACAGGTTTCTCAGCATCAGGCTGATTCATCTGATTCTCCTGCTGCTGAAGCTGCTGAAGCTGCTGAAGCTTCTGGAGCTGCTGATCTCCGTCGGCACACAGAGGCTCAGGTGGAACAAGGAAAACTTCAAACAGGTAGAAGATCCAGTTTCCTTCTCCTGGTAAAATTACCATTACACTTTTTTCTTCCCAGTTTTGTGTGTTTGAAGTTTATGTAGATTTTTAAGATGTTTTATCTCATTTATAGATGCACGTTATACATCTGCTACCTGATTTGTATTTTTTATAAGGCATTACTGATTTACAGTAGTTTGTGTACAAGTTACCAGGTGCTTTGAGTTTGGCGTTAATGCATCAGTCTTTGTCTGCCTTGTTCTTGTAGAACAACAAGAGAGAGCCAATAGAAAGTAGAGATTTGTTTTGTTATAAATTATTTCTCCATCTCCAGTTGCTCGCTCGCTGAAGCCAGATTTCCTGCCCTTTCGTGTCATCACTCGGTGATCCTGGTCCAGACCCCAGGTGGACCTTCATGCTTGTGAAGCAGAGGTGATGGATCAGTACGGCCTTGATGACCACCACTACGAGGACTCCCTGTTCCCCACCTCCACCCTCATCCCCGTCACAGTCATCTGCATCCTCATCTTCATCATCGGGGTGACGGGCAACACCATGACGATCCTCATCATCCAGCACTTCAAGGACATGAAGACCACCACTAACTTGTACCTGTCCAGCATGGCGGTGTCTGACCTGATCATCTTCCTCTGCCTGCCCTTTGACCTTTACCGCCTGTGGAAGTACGTGCCCTGGCTTTTTGGAGAGGCGGTGTGCCGTTTCTACCACTACATCTTTGAAGGCTGCACTTCGGCCACCATCCTCCACATCACAGCTCTGAGCATCGAGCGCTACCTGGCCATCAGCTTCCCCCTCAGGAGCAAGGTGATGGTGACCCGACGCAGGGTCCAGTACATCATCCTGGCCCTGTGGGGCTTTGCCCTGGTGTCTGCAGCACCCACGCTCTTCCTGGTGGGGGTGGAGTACGACAACGAAACACACCCCGACTTCAACACGGGGCAGTGCAAACACACCAGCTACGCCATCAGCTCCGGGCAGCTGCACATCATGCTCTGGGTGTCCACCACCTACTTCTTCTGCCCGATGCTCTGCCTCGCCTTCCTCTACGGCTCCATCGGGTGCAAGTTGTGGAAGAGCAAAAACGACCTGCAAGGCCAGTGCGCGCTGGTCCGAGAGAGGTCACACAGGCAAACCGTCAAGATCCTGGGTGAGTTGCATCTCTAAGAGCTCAAATCCCAAAGCGACGTTTAAAAAGGAGAAAACTCTCCGACAACATGAGTCAAACCTGGAAGTAAAAGTGACTCAGTGGTAGTTTAATTCCCCCAGAAGTGCTATAACTGAAGAGACAATCGATGAGGCAAAGAGGGAATAATAACAGGAGGAAATGAGGAATAAAATCATCATTATGTCAGATTTACATAACAGTTATTTAATAAAGAAATCGTTTCTCATAATTATGAAGTAGTTGCTGATTCCTTCCTTGAGTCCTTAATAAGTCACGGAACACCCACCACTTAATACAGGTTCATTTGGAGTTATTCATTAACAGGAGCAGTCAGATATTCACACGTCATCCGTTTGTTTCCTGGAAACAACGTCAAACTTTGTGTCACTCAACCGTTAAAGCTCCAGTTTGAAGTTTGCTCTTTGCAAATAACCACAAAGGAATGCACCATCCTGAGCTGTGGACACAAAACCCCTCCGAAACGTGGAGGCATTTCACATCATTTCACAATAAACGACCCGTGACTCCTCGTCTCCTGCTTTTCATCCTCAGAAAGCCTCCAAACAAACAGGTTGAGAGGGTTTTTATTTTGTCGAGGAGAAGCTATAAACAATCTGTTTGCATTTCAGTGTCGCTGAAGCAATAAAAACACCAGCCTGAGAGACGGGAATCTAGCTCTTCTGGTCCTCTGCTCTGGCTTTGGGACAGCTGGAGCTTATTTTTAATTAAGCTCCGACTCTTCTTCACGTTATAAACATTTCGTCTCTCCTGCAGCAACGTCACACACACACCGTTTCACTGGAGGAGAAACGTGTGTGCTGCTGCTGATATGATCTGCTTTAATTAGTCTGCTGATCATGCCCTGCCTCTGCTCGCTCTGATTGGCTTAATCTGCTGTTTTCTGCAAAGTTTGCGGCGAACGGCTGCATTTATTATGACACTAACACTGTTCTTTAGCTGAAACGGGGCAGAGCTGTCCAACTCACACCCCACATTAAATGGGATTGTCGTCAGAAGCCTGAATAAATCAGCCTCTGCTTCTCTGGTGTTTTTAATCCACAGATGATTTGAACACACACACCTCTCTTTAATTATAGAACTGACATTTATTGTCCTTACAGAACTTACTGCCTCCATTACAAAGCGATGATAGTTTTATCTGCAGGGACCTCTTGATCAATACCAGGGACTCAGTAATTAGCCCATACATCACACTCGCACACACACTTTGCTGCTTTGTTCTTCGAGGAGTATTTTCTGTTCAGTAGCTGTTTCTGCGGCATTAATCAGATAATTGGCCCATTTGTTTGCCCTCATTATGAAAAAAATGTTAAAGGGAGCTTAAGGAGACAAAGACAGGCTCAGTGTGTGAGTTGTTTTTAGGACCTCTTTTACGGTTTTCAGTAAGGTCATTTTTAATCTCATAGACGACAGGATCCTAAAATGCATAAATCTATACTCTTACTGGCCCAATTTTACACTTTGACATTTGATTTTGAGAGCAGGCAGGTAATATTGTTTTGAGGTTTTTCTCTATTGTTTCTTGTTTGGTGGATTTTAGTCAAATTAATATGGTTTTCTGCATCAACATTGAACACATTTCCCCCTCATTTATCATAGTTTGTGTTTAAAACTCCCTAAAAGAGCAAACATCAGCACTAGAGTCAGGGTATTGGTGTTCTGAATCCCCTCGTTGCTTGGCAACCTGAAGACAACACTTAAAGCGGCTGTGCGTCATTCTCGCATTTGATAAAGACTAAGAAATAAAATGATTGAAGAGATTGTTTTTTCTTTTGAGAAGTTTATTGTTTATTTTTAAAGTTAGAACAAGATGCCAGTGGCTGATTTCAGCTGCAAATTTGCGTTTGGTTGTAGTTTTTTTTTATTTGTTGTGCAGATTTTTAGCCTAACTAACCCCCTAAATGCCTCCTTCTCCCCTTTAGCGGTGGTGGTGCTGGCCTTCATCATCTGCTGGCTGCCCTACCACATCGGCAGAAACCTCTTTGCCCAGGTGGACGACTACAAGACGGCCATGCTGAGCCAGAACTTCAACATGGCCTCCATGGTGCTCTGCTACCTCAGCGCCTCCATCAACCCCGTGGTTTACAACCTGATGTCCCGGAAGTACAGGGCCGCAGCCAAACGCCTCTTCCTGCTTCACCGGCGGCCCAGACAGGTCCTCCGAGACCAGAGGCAGCTCTGTGTGACGGATCACGTCTCCAACCTGAATGAAAGCCTGACTGGGGTCTGAGCTCTTGATTGGCTCGCCCACCAGGAAGGAGTCTGCAGGTTTATTTAATATTCAGGGGGTCAAAGGTCAGGAAGTGAAGAAGAAACTCAGTGTGGATATCTTTGAGGGCTCACAATGCAAAACCTGCTCACTGTTGGGTTAGATTGTTGTTTTTGTCATAAGAATATCAGTGTTCTGTTGTCACTTCACCTGTTCACATGTTCACTGCCGCTGTTAATTACATATTTATAATGATTGTTTATTTGTCATTTCTAATTACTGTCAGCCCTGTGCTGCTGTGTGGTTGGAGTTTATTGAGCTACTTTTATTATAAAGATTGTTTATTCTACTAAATATAACAACTTAAGTTATTACCAGCAGGTAATTAGTCATGAAGGAGAATATAACTGTGTGAACAGATTGTCTTGATAAAGGCAGATTGGGACTTCTTGTCAGTGTGTGTGTGATGCTGTAACAGCTGAGCCTGGAGGTTTTGGATCTGCGTACGTGCCGGCTGTCACATGTATCTGACATGTTATTATATTAAACGGGCCCTGAGTTAGATTTATGCTGGCAGCCAACTTCCCTGCATCACCATATTCAAACTAATGGCTGCTCTGAGTGCTTTTCAAATAGGAACAAAGATATTAGGATGCAACCAGCAGCAGAGCTTATTGTGTGACCCTTCAGAGTTCTTCTTTGACGCCGAGTTGTGAAATTTTACACCTTTTGTACCTCATCTGCTCCTCAGAAACAAAACAAAAAAAGGTCATCATGTCAGAGTTGTATTTTTCAACCTGAAAACTCCTAAAATATTTTTTTTCAAGGTTCTGCCTGTCACACGTCTTGTTCTTTGAAAGGAGCTGTCACGATTTTGCCCATGAATCATCAGGCCTTGGTTTGCACAAATACAAAGAGACATAGTCTCTCTGGGCTGACTCATCCACATGACTTTTTTTTTTTTTAAACATTCATCTCTTCAGCAGAGATTCAGCCTGTGAAGGCTCATATCCTAAAGACTATCACTGCTGGAGGAAGATCGACAAGCAGCAGGAATCCTCTCTTCACCGTTAAACAAGTGATCCC
>SSNR01000423.1:202582-218426 GCA_006937965.1 Callopanchax toddi | reverse complement strand
CCCCCCCCCCCCCCCCCCCCCCCACAAAGTTGTTAAAACCTGTTTAAACCATTAACTGAATGTACAGTTTGTTCAAATCTGTGCCCTAATTTATTTATTCATTATTTGAAATCAAACATTGCAGCACACTAAAGATTTTAAAGGATCTGGAATTTTTCTGGCTGAGCAAAAACGGCTTTTTTCTATGTCAGACTGACCTTTAATCATTTGCTCTAATAATATGATCCCAGCGACGCGCGCAGTTAGGTCAGTGACTCATCTCGAGACTCAAAATGACTCAATCCGAGGACCTGTCATTTAAAAAATGTTAGAAAATGTGTCTCTCGTGCATAAAACAGATTAAAAAACCCAACAATTTGCCCTAAATGGGTTGATGGTTAAACACAGTTCAACCCTAAATTAAACTATAGATGAATTAAAATGCAGAACACATAATAACATGATTCATCTCTAAATATCCTGACATTCTGATCTCCAGCAGCTATTTGGGATTTTTATTCATTTGCCTCTAGTCATTATAATGGTGTAATTATATTTTTAACCACCAGGGGGAGACAAAGCACGGTACTACATCAAAATCAGAGTTTACAACAAAACTTTAAGGGACAGAAGCCTGAAATTAAAGTCAAACAATAATCATAAACGTCAAGACAAATTCAGTATTAAACCATAAAAAGACTGTCTTGTTTGCACTTTTTTTTTTTTAAAATAAATCTCGATATTTTTCTCTTGTCAACCCTTAAGTTATTCCCCTTGGTTCTTAACTCCATAATTATGATTTAACCAGTCGAAAAATGACAGTTCTTTAAAGTCAGCAGAATTCATTGATTTCCCATCATGTTCTTTTGTTGTGGCCTTTTTTCTGTTTTTAGTTTTCTGCTCCCTCAAAAGCTTTCCTACTTCCAGATTACATTTCAAACTTCAGCTGTTTACTTCAAAGGTCTGAACAATGTGATTTGGAAAAATAAAAATGAAAGTTTATTCTCTTCTGTCTGCTAAAGTCACTCCTGCAGTTTGTGTTTTACAACTAAATGACAAAAGATCAAGAAACAAACTTACCCGTCTTCGGTTTGGGGGGTAATAGATTGCTTTTAGATCACTAAATTTAGTTTAATAATATCTTCAACAGCTTTTAGAAGCCGGAAAATATCGAGCTGGAACCTAAAGGGTCTGATTGTTTAGACAAATTAGAGTCAAAGGAACTGGATTTTCAGATTATTTGACGTTTTACTGTCAGGAGATTCAAGTTTCTACGTTTTGTATTAAATGTTCTTAAACATCAGTAAACAATTAATACAGAAACTAAAATGGAAGCGGTTAAAACAATTGTTTGATTTGAATTAGGATGAGAGTCTGAAGAAACTCAGCTCTGTATGTTGTTAGTGTAACTGAACAATCAGTCTGGTTACTAGAAACAGATCAAACAAGTCAAATAATTGTTTTTAAACCAAGAGACAGGAAAATTTGAAAGCATCTTCCAGAAGAAAGTGCATCTAAAATATGAAGGTTCTGCTATGCTGCTCTTTGAAATGGAATTTCTAAAATCAGCCTGTTATGGTGTGTGTGGGGTAGTGCAGGACACAAATTCAGGAGGAAGGAAGCAGGATGAGGCAATGTCTCCTCGATCTCAGTGCTGCATTCGACACCATCTGCCATTCCACTCTACTGACTAGATTATCATTAGGAATCTCCGGTACTCCACTTAGCTGGTTTAAATCATATCTCACAGACAGGACTCAATTCATTCAGTTAAAAACATTTACCTCCACACCCACTGCTGTTACCTCTGGGGTTCCTCAAGGTTCTGTTCTTGGCCCCCTATTATTCATTATCTATCTGCTTCCTCTAGGCTCTATCTTTCAGAAATTTAATATCAGCTTCCACTGCTATGCCGATGACACTCAGCTATATGTCTCCACAACTCCGTCTTCGTTGCTTCCACCAGCCTCCATCGTTAACTGTATATCAGAGATTAGGTCATGGTTTTCTTCTAACTTTCTCCAACTGAACTCCAATAAAACCGAAGTCCTTCTCATGGGCACTAAATCATCTGTAGGGTAGGCTGGAACCTTCTCAGTGCCTATTGAGAATACCATACACTGTCAGAAATAAAGGACAAGAATTATACTTTTTTTTGTCACTGGGGTGGTACCCTCAAAAGTACAGTTTGTACCTTTAACTGGGGGTTATATCCTAAGCGGAACACATATGTACCTTTTAGGGTACATATTTATACTCCTTAGGGTATATATATGTCCCCTAAGGGGTACAAATTTGTACCCTAAGGTACAGGTGTGACTAGTAAAAGGTACAAACTACAAGGGTAAAAATTTGTACCCCCAGTTAAGGTTCAAAATGGTAACCTCAAACGGTACAATTTTGTACCTTAACTGAGGGTACAAATTTTTACCTTTGTAGTTTGTACCTTTTACTAGTCAAACATGTACCTTAGGGTACAAATTTGTTCCCCTAAAGGGTACAAATATGTATCCTAAAGGGTACATATTTGTACCCCTTAGGATACAACCCTGCAGTTAAAGGTACAAAACTGTACTTTTGAGGGTACCACCCCAGTGACAAAAAAGGTACAATACTTGTCCTTTCATTTCTGACAGTGCAGTCACCTGTCTCGATCAGATCAAAAGCCTTGGTGTCATTCTAGACAGCACCTTGTCCTACCACTCTCATATCAGTTCTGTTACCCGGTCAGCCTACTATCACCTAAGGAATATTAATCGCTTAAGTTGCGCCCATCACTTTCTAATCACACCACGGCCGTCTTAGTAAACAGTCTGGTCACTGCTCGACTCCATTATTACAATTCACTCCTCTTCGGTCTGCCACAGAAAACTCTGCATAAACTTCAACTGGTTCAAAACTCTGCAGCTAGAATCATCACCAAAACACCTTTCTCTTCTCACATCAGCCCTGTTATTCAGCAGCTTCACTGGCTACCAGTAAGGTATCGGATCATCTACAAACTACTGCTGCTCACATTCAAGGCCATTCACAACCTAGCCCCCTCTTATCTCTTACAACTCATACAAATATCTACACCCTCCCGTATACGCTCAGATCCTCAGCCTCTGTCAACTTACACATTCCCCCTGCTCGACTTGCCACCATGGGAAGTCGAGCGTTCAGCAGATCTGCTCCGTCCCTCTGGAATTCCTTACCGGTCGACCTCAAAAACACCACCTCTCTCCATCACTTCAAAGCTAAGCTCAAAACTCACCTTTTTAAACTGCCCATTCATTGTAATCAGTCTTAGCTTTTAGTTCTTGATTGATGTTTTTATTCTGTATTGATGTTTTTATTTTGTGCCCTGCGATGGACTGGCGACCTGTCCAGGGTGTCCCCCGCCTCTCGCCCCTTGACCGCTGGAGATAGGCACCAGCTGCCCCGCGACCCTCTGTGGAGGACTAAGCGGCTACAGAAAAGGGATGGATGGATGGGTTTTTATTTTGTATTGATGTTTTTCTGTGTCTGTTTTAATGCTTTGAAATTTCTTGTTTTTAATGTACGGTGACCTTGAGTTTTTAGAAAGGCGCCTTAAATAAAATGTATTATTATCATTATTATGTGAAACAAAACACAGCTTTTTTTTTTTTTTTTTTACTGGCTGAACTCAGGAGACATGGGACAGACAAGGCTAGGGATACATCATAAGGAACCAACAGGGAGTGACTGAACTAAACAGCATATATAGGCAGGGAGGTGATCAGGGAGACGAGACACACCTGTGGAGGATTAGTGCATGGACACACAAGGAGGAACACAGAAACACAGAAGATGGAAGATGGGCATGAACTGAACACAAGGGGACAGGACATGACGTTATAAATGACAACAACAGGCCTGATGGAGGTTTGGCTTCTTCTGAAGCATCAGAGGTTTGTTAAACAGTTCAATGAGCTTCTGTGGAAATATTACGAACCATTAATGTCTCACCTGTTGTAGACACACACACACACACACAGCAAAATTTAACTAATGAGGAAAACCTGTTGTGAACTGTGGACATTTCATTAAAACGTGAAAGGTGAAAAGAAGCCTAGAAAAGCTCATCATCTTTGTTTTGGCTATTTGGACCCCATCAGGTGGGTCAATTAAAGTCCAGTTTTTAACATTATTCCTGTCTCAATGTGAACACTCCACACAGGTTCAGCTACTTTCAGTATCTTTACCTGGGCTAATGATTGGCTGCCCTGAAACAGCCACAAAAAGAGCATCTAGATGAATTCACTGAGATTACACAAAGATTAGTTCTGATCCAGCTGAACGCTACAGTGAGGCCACACACTATTCTTTAAACTTTAGGTAGTATTATTGTGAAATTCCAGCCAGAAATGCTACATTTGTTTTCTGCCAATAACCGCA
Source organism: Callopanchax toddi (assembly GCA_006937965.1). Taxonomy (NCBI): domain Eukaryota; kingdom Metazoa; phylum Chordata; class Actinopteri; order Cyprinodontiformes; family Nothobranchiidae; genus Callopanchax; species Callopanchax toddi. The sequence continues at coordinate 214,046 of SSNR01000423.1, read as the reverse complement.
GAAATCTGTGTAATATAACATGTAACGTGAGCGCTATGGTAGCATAACATGTTATAAAATAATGTTTAAATGAAATGCAATAAAAATACACTTGTGACCAAAAAAAAAAAAACACTTTGTAAACAGCCTCAATCAGATCAGAACTAATCTGTGTTTCTCCAAACTGAGGCTGCTCAATGATAGACTTTAATTGGTTTTAGAAAATAATTATAATTAGGGTTAAAACATAAATGAATATTAAAACTCCCAAATGGACCCTTGTGATCATTTAAGGGTTAGTAATAGTGTTTTTCTTTAAATCTTAAATAATTAAGTAGAATTGTTTTCCCTTTCTTTGTTAAAACATGCAGGTGTAGAAAACTAATGAACAGCTCAGCATCAGTTTGGTCAACATGAGTTTTATTTTGAAAATCCTCGCTAAGGGAGTCCAAAGTGCGCTGCTCCTCCTCCACGAGGCTGATGAGGCTCCAGATATAAACACAGAGTTTCTCTTTCTCTCTCCAATGCAGCTGAGCTCAGTTTGTCCCCAAAGGTCGAAGCGGATTGGGGGTAAAAACCCGGAGGGAGACGGAGTTTGGATCATTCAAGGATGGAGGTAGAAACTGTTTAAAATCCAGATGTTTTTCACATTTCATGGAGTTTTGTGTTGCCATACAGGGGTTTAAACAAAAATAAAAACCCTCATATGACTTAAATGAGTGAGTTTAGAATGCAGTGTGTGTTATCATGGGTTATTTTAACAGATTTTGACCAGAAGTAGAGCATGTTTGTATTTAACTGTCACATCCTAACTGTCACGCTGTGCTTTGGTTCAGTCACACACAAAATGACCGAAAGCAGAAAAAGTTTTCTGCTTCCACCCTGTTTCAGACAAGCTTCATATCGAGTGGCCACAGAGCGCCAGGAAGGAAAAGGAGCTGATAAGAAAATGTGTCACAAGTCTGTGTTTGTGTGGTTTGAGAGATTTCCCTCAGTCCTGGACTGAAGCTAAAAGAGAAACCCTTCATGTTCTGTGGAGAGTAGGAAGAGAAACACCAGATTTATTTCCTTTACGGCACGTTAGGAAGTATGGAAGTACCCTTCTGCTTTCACATATCTTAGGATATGGGTTCATTTGACTTATATTTGAATTTAAAACTACAGAAAATAGAGATTTGTTTGAAGTTAATTGGTGGGTTTAAAAAAATTCTGGCTAAAGATCTTGGCTTGAAACTGAGCTGATCACCTTTTAGATGTGAGCAGAGTGATCGTGTGATTTAAAGGTGAAGTTCTGCTGTTTGCAGAAACACAAAACTGTTTTCAACAGCATGGAGATAAGAATCTTTGTTTAGATGATCTAAAACAACCCATTTCTATGTACAGACTCTGCAGGCTGCACCACTTCCACCAACAACCAGAGAGCACAGCTAAATGGATTATGTGAGATGTTTCATGTCTTTTTAAACGTGCAGAATCTGTTTGTTATGAAATGTTAGGTTTAAGTTAGCTATTAGCTCATCAGTCCTGTGGGATATAAACTCTCTTATGAATGGATTCTGTTCATAAGAGGAAATATACTATTTATGTAATACTTTATTCAGGGATGTGCTTCAAAATGTCTAAAAATCCCTTTAAACAACCTCAAAAATATCAAAAGGCGCATTTCTAGGAATCAAATCTCAACTGTGGTCTAAATGTTTTAATTTTATCACCTCACCCCGCTTCACTTTCTTCCACTTTATTTGGATCCGGGTCGTGTAGGTAGCATCCCGAGTGGGGAGTCCCAGGCCGTCCTCCCCCCGGCCACCTCCACCAGCTCCTCAATGGGTTCTCAAGGTGTTCCCAGGCCAGTCTGGAGATACTTCCTCCAGGCAGGACAAAAGACCTCCTGAGGGAGGCGTCCTGCAGGCATCCTTACCAGATGCCCAAACCACCTCAGCTGGCTCCTCCTTAAACCACCCTACTGTGGTGGAGGAGTTTGAGTGCCCTATAGGTGCTTTGCTGTCCAGGGCACTTTTTGTCCCTGGTAGGGTCTCCCATGGCAAATTTGTCCCAGGTGAAGGGTGAGACAAAGAGTGGTTCAGAAGAATTTCAGATGATCAGTGGAACATCAGAGTACCTGGACCCAAGGGTTACAGGGTCCCGCCCTGGAGCCAGGCCTGAGGTTGGTGGTGACTAGACTTTCACCTACGGGTCCAAACTGGTTACATGGGCTCATCCACCTGTGGACCCACCATTTACAGGAGCATGTCTGATCCCTGCGCTGAAACTCTTTTAGTTTTATCTCATTAAAATACATTTTCTGGCTCCACCAGAAACCCAGAATGATCAGCTGCTTTTCCCAGAAGCATTATGGTTGTTATCTGATGTTTAACACCTTCATTGGTACGAGTTAATAAACATCAAAGACTGGTGCCTGTTCAACCAGCTCCTCTCAAGCATTATTTATAGAAGGTGTTCACATTTTTTGCGTTGGTAGACGAGCTAATGAAATAAACTGGAAAGCTGTGCAGTACTGGGTGTGTGCGCGCACCCATGATGCACCTGTGGATTCTCATCGTATGGGTGTGTGCTTTATGCACTGGTGGCTTTCCTTTCGTGGAAAAACACCACAACTGGAGGAGTGAGTATTTAGGAATGTGTTGCCAACCATCTGGTGAGCACATTTCTTATGTAATGCATAGTAAACCTAATAAACCAGTTTTAGTCGGTACCAGCCACTCTGCTAATGACTTCGTTTTTCCCTTTCCCTCTGCAGCAGTACGTCATTTGAAAAGTGTTGTGGTGTAGTTTTAAAGTGCACCTCTACTCATGTACTACAACCACCAGATGTTTGAAGGGGCTGGAGACGAGTTTGTTTTGCTGCAGGATTCATCGTTTTTATGTTCAGAACATTAAACAAGATAACCGATTGTGGAATCGGAAAGCATGACGCAAAACCTCCTAAGTCACAAGGCTGCAAACGTTTATGCAGTTTGCCCAGAAGAGCTTCTGACTTTAATAAGACACGATTAAAGACTTTCATATGATATTGATTAGACTGTTGATAGGATGAGCACATGGTGATAGCAGCTCATGTGACTTAAAAGTTTTTAATCAAAATTTCTGCCTCATCTTGACACTCTGAACAAATTGGATTAAAGCACTAAGGATGACACAGTGGTTTATGTAGAATATTCATGTTTTCATCAAAGTTACTGTAGTTGTATTATTGTTGCAAAGCTGGGTTTTCAGGTGTATGATTGATAAAGAATCCACAGAGGTTGTTTAGTTTAGCCTTCTTTTCCTTTTCTTTTTTTGCTTTTTTTGTTTTGCAAAAAAAGTTCAGTCTACTTTTATTGGATACTGTTTGCCTCATTTTGTGCACAATATCAACCAAAGAGGTGGTGATTCTCTTCAAAGGGGCGTTTTGCAAAAAAAAAGTGTGCACTAAGATTATGCAAGTTTTTAAAAAGTACAAAATAAATGTTGCACATGTTCGTTTAGCAGCCAGTCGATGAGATGATGAGTTTTTATTGGTGAAATGCGAGTGTCAACTTTAAAAGAGAGTCTCAAAACTGCTAGTTTTTATTTATACTAAAGTATTCATATAGTCTCGTCGTCTTCCGCTTATCCGGGTCGCGGGGGCAGCATCCCAATTAGGGAGTCCCAGACGGTCCTCTCCCCAGCCACTTCTACCAGCTCCTCCTGCAGGATCCCAAGGCGCTCCAGGGCCAAACCAGAGATATATTTTCTCCAGCGTGTCCTGGGTCGACCTGGGGGCTTGCCTGAAACACCTCCCTGGGGAGGCGTCCAGGGGGGCATCCTAACAAGATGCCCGAACCACCTCAACTGGCTCCTTTCGACATGGAGGAGCAGCGGTTCTACTCTGAGTCTCTCCCGAATGTCCGAGCTCCTCACCCTATCTCTAAGGCTGAGCCCGGAGAAAACTCTTTTCAGCCGCTTGTATCCGCGATCTCGTTCTTTCGGTCATTACCCAGAGCTCATGACCATAGGTGAGGATTGGGAGGTAGATTGATCGGTAAATCGAGAGCCTTGCTTTCCGGCTCAGCTCCCTCTTCACCACAACAGACCGGTTCAGCGTCCGTATATTCATATAGTACTAACTGAAAATGTGTTGTTTTTTTTTTTACCTTTTTAAAGTTTTTAGATGTTTCTTCTTTAGCTATGAAGTTGTGAAAGTAGCTAACCTTTTTTTATTTACATGCTTCCTTCTGGAAAATGTTTTGTCAGATAATTGATCCTTTGTGCTCAAAAAGTTTCACAAAACCTAAAAATCTCTTTATCTGCCTCATCATCTTTTTTTATTGCAGTTCTTGCAAACAGTCCTTTTTTCTTCTTTTTGCTCTTAAGCAGGGGTCACCAACCTCTGTGACGCCAAGGGCTACTTCATGAGTATTGAGCCATACAAAGGACTACCATGTTGATAAAATATTTATCTTTAAACTAGATCAGTTAAACTAATAATAAACACATTTTAAGGATTTTAAAAGAAAATTGTAGTTTTTAAATCTATATGGATGCATTTGTGATTAGAAAAAGATGGCGGCAGCTTTTTATTTTATTTTATGAAAGACTTGTGGTGTTTGGAGAAAAGACCTGTGCACCTTGTATGGTTCCTGGGGGCACCAGGCTGGTGACCCCTGCTCTAAACCATCATCCAGTGAACTTTCCTTGTCCTTCTGTCACTGATCAGATTGTGATAAAACGTCTGTTAGTTCTGCTCCAAACGAGTGGTTTGCAAAAACATGCACGAGTGTTACGCCACGAAAATCTGCAGGGAGAGTAAATTTCATACACATCAAATAAAATCATAGCGAATAAGGCTGAGGAAGTGGAAATGACTACAAACCAACGCCGTCTTGAGTTTATAACCTTCTCTCAGACCTCCCTTTAGAGCAGTTACCCGCTCCGCCTGCACCACCCTCTTCTAATTTTGGCGTCTGGCCATTCTTCTTCCTTTTTTGGCGGAAAGGGAGCAAACATAAGTACTGCAAGCTGCGTCTACTTTGCAAAAACCATCCCACCCTTATTTAGCATTGACCTGGTGTTACAAATTAATTTAAATCTTGACTCTTACAGATTATGTTTCTGTTCTTTGGTAATTCCATTTACCTATGTGGCATTTGGATTATTTTTTTAATTGGTACGTCATTCTAGCTTGAAAGACAGGTGCATCCTGTCAGAATGAACAGGATGGATGCCTTTTTAAAGAAAACATAATAAAATGAAAACAAGGACAAATTAAATCCAATGTAGCAGCTTGGAAACAGTGGCGGCTGGTGAAATTTTTTTTGGGTGGGGCGCATTTTTGCTAGTCAGTTTTCAGATGTGCAAAAAAAAAAAATCACATATCACTAGGGCAGGGAATGATAATATTTTCATCTGACTGAATATTTTTCTGGTAAAAATCCCTAGTACCACCAGTTCTCTAGAAATGTGGAGCTGTTAGGTCTAATTCTACACATCAAACAGTAAAGAAATCATAAAGTCTTCATGAGGAGACCTTAGAATAATATCAATATAATCAGATACAAATAAAAAACAACCAAAATGTGGTCACAACAGAAGTTGTAAACGTTTCAAGGAAAAAAACAACCTGGCAAAGTCAAAAACATTACTTAATATTCACAATTAGCTTTCTACTGACACCACAAACAAATAAATCCACCTCTAACTAATACAGTCAGATAATTAATGTTACAATTCAGACAACAACCACTAACCAAGCAAGTCATGACAATCAGCTCAACTAATGAAGTGAATTAACAACAAAATAAAGTCAAATCCACTGATAAGTCCCATCAAACCCAGTCAGACCAAACTTCCTTAAAACGCCATAATAATTTAATGAAAAGTAGAGAAAACGCATGAAAAACGGGCTAAACTACATAAACCAACGTATTCAATCAGCAGTATCTGTATTTCTCTAACATTCGGCATACACCTCAACAAACACATATCACTATTTAAGGTATAAATTCACTCATCAGGACTTAGCACTGCTAGCCGCGGCTAGCTCTGCCTATGGGGTTTTTGAATGGGAAAATCCATGACAGACACATAGTCATTAAGAAAAAGAAACAAACAAACGAAGTCACTCACCACTGAGTTGATGAAATCAGGACAAATGGAATCATTCGGCTTGTTTTCACAAGCAGGAAAGAAGGATTCTTTGAATAAATATCCATTTTCTACCCTCATTAAAAAGAGAGCAAGAACTTCCGGTTTCAGTCTGAGCAACACTCCAGACTCCTGCTGTTGTGCGCATGTCACACAGGGACGCTGAAGACCTGCGTCCCGAGCGATCTCCTATTTTTTGCACTCAGTGCGCATGCGTCAGGAAAAAATTGCCAGTGCGCATGCGTCAGGGGCAAAAAACAATGCGCTATGTTGGGACGGCGTCCCGTCCAGACATGCGCAGTAGAACCCAAAGAAACACGACCTATCGGTCCAGTAAAAAATAGTAAGAAAACCTTTCTAAACTACACCTAAATGCAGATTATACACAGCACTTATTGTATATATAATGGATGGCTCGTTTAGTTTTATTTTTATGTTAGTTTTTTATATTTTGTGATCTCTATTTCTCTTCTTCTTCCTCTTGGGACTGGTGGGGCGGCGCCCGAGCGCCCCCTATGGACGGGCCGCCACTGCTTGGAAACCAGATTATAAGTTTTTGAGTTGTTTCAACTAGAAAAAGTGCTCTGATTCTGTCTTTGAGCACAAAGAAAAATCATGCATTAAAAAAGAAACTAAAGCAAATTGAATCAAACTTTTCAGGGTGAAAATCTACTTTAACAAGAGTTAGAATATTCTCAGCTTATTCAATAATACCGAGGAGTTAAATTCAATTAAAAAAAAAAACTTTATGATGGTGGAATATTTAGTTTTTTGATTGGTGCATTTTTCGATTTTCTACATTAATGCTCTTAAGATAACAGAAATAAAAGAAAACTGTAATTATCAGTACAATTTATGCTGTCAATTTATTCTAATCAAACTTTATAATATTTTAATAAATGTCAGGCTCACGCTCAGTAACTTAAGGTGTCACGAGACAGAAGAGCTTAGGGTTTATTTGTTACAACATAAAACATTTTGTTTTTGTGCTGTGAGCTCTGCCTGCAGCCTCCTCGATGTGTAAATAACACCCAGCAGGAGGACTAAAGGAAGGGATTCAGAGCTAGGATTAAAGACGTGGTGCAGGGTGGGATGTTCTGTGAACATGTGGGAGCTGTTTCACCATCACTGCTCTCATCACCTCACTGGGCGTTTTCTAGCTCTGTGGATTATGTGAACTCATGTGCTAAACGTGGTGTCGCTCTGCAGGCACTGAACGGCTGAGTCTGGGCAAAGCGAGTGAGGCTGTTACTAAGTTTTTTTATGCACTCTGTCCAGATTAAGTAGCCAAATAGTTTTTCATTGCTAGATCAGGGTTGATATAAGAGACCACGTGTGAATCCCAAATCTTCATTAAACATCTGAGGGAACTATTTTTAATGAGTTAAAATTACATTTACACTTAACAGGTCAAATAATCTACATTACAGGCTGCTGAAAACCACATTAAAGGCATGCTGTGCAGTTTTGCTTCTTTTCAGCTCCCCCTAGTGTTCGTTTTAAATCACTGTTGTAAAAACGTTAGCATTGTCTTTGCTCAGAAACACCTAAATCTAACTGTTGAAATGTCTCCTCAGCCTTCACTGCTTTCTACTGCAAGCGGTTCATCACTCCTTCAAAGAAATCAGCTGTGTTCAAGCAGGGAGAGATGGAAAAAAAATCAGGAATCATGAGCTAAAAACACTCTGGAGCTAGCATAACAGCTAGCCACATTGGGTTAGCCTAACCCTCGTGAGATACGTGACTTTGTGAGACTTCAGGGCACCGGACCAGAGACTCAGAAGTTACAAACGTGGTATTCTGGACCCATTGCACCCCTACTGGGCATGTGTGAGTTGTGTGCGTGGATCGGATGTACTGTGATTGTGCGTGTGTGTGTGTTGCGCGCATCAACGGAGCCATGCGTTACCGGTGCTGTGCCACGCGCATTGGAGATACTGTGAGTCTGTGTGTGTGTGTCGGTCTGAGGTCCTGTCGCGTGTGTCCACTAGCTTCAGAGGCCATGTGAGCACTCAGTCGCTGCGCTGCAACAGGATGAGAAGCTCTTCAGATCAAGGGGTTCCCCATAGAGACCACGCAGGTCCGCAAAGGCGCATTCGGGCAGTCGGTTCTGGTACCATGAATGAAATCAGGTTACGGACCTGCAGACTGATTATGTTCAGGCCTAAATTAAATCTTAAATGTTTCCACATACCCCCTGTAATGCGCTCACGTACCACTAGGGGTACACGTACCCCTGGTTGGGAATTACTGCTGTAAAGGGTCATATTAGCTACTGGCTCAAGAAAAAGATTTAAAATGATGAAAAAGTTACATAGTGTGCCTTTAACTATCATGTCTTCTGCATATTTAAAGACTCTGTCTCTCAAATTCATGTTAAATAACATTTTAAAATCTTGGATGATGTTTAAGGTTTTTTCTTTCATCTTTGAAACGTGTTTCTGTGTAAAAATGAAAAGTTAAAACTTTTTTACACATTGAAACTAGCTTTCTGAACAGCTTCTGTTTAGAGTAATAGATTTTACATCTCTGGTAGCCTGTCCAGGTGTCCCCCGCCTCTCGTCTCACGACTGCTGGAGTATGGCTCCAACTCCCCTCGAATAAAGCAGTTCAGAAACTTGATGGATGGATTTTACATCCAGAAGGACTGATGAGCAAACAGCTAATCAAGACCAAAGTGCATTGCTCTAACCTAAAAGTGAGGCCATGGGGGCGACCGTGGATCAGGGGAAGAGAGGCCATATCCTGTGCGTGGGAGTTTCATCCGCACCTCCCTGAAGCAGCAGACACTCTTTAGGTTAAATCTTTATAGAAAACAAAAATCAGTGCCAGTGAAATATTCAGTTGAGTCAGATATTTACATAAAGTCTGGTTCAGAAACACCTCGTGTTGTCCTGGGAGGGCAGCTGGTGCGAACATGTTTAGCTGAAGAAGAAAAGTCTGAGAGGAGCGGATCCCTCTGACGAAGAACCTGCTGACTTCTGGAAGTCTGCAGAGACGATCTGACTGAGGAGGATCCTTCTGAACAGCTGACTTCTGGATTTCCAGCTCCACTTTCAGTTGTTTTCTTTTGCTGTTTGCTATTTTTTGCACCAAGCAGCAGATTTGTTTGGGTTTTTATCATGTGCTTTGCTTTCCTGCCTCTGGAAACAGAAAGAGACAGAACGAGGTTTATGTGATCAGCCTGTTCTCCTTTCATAGCGGCCGGTCAGACAGTAAACCTCGTGCTTCCATCCATAAACAGACACTGGGATTCATGTTTACCTCAGCAAAACGCAGCTCACTTGGCATTTATTGTATGTGTAGATAAGTCGTGGCATTTCAGTGTGTGTTTTTTGTTATTTTGTCCATTTTCTTGTGTCCTTTTTTTATTTGACACAGTTTTTTTGGGGGGGAATACTGTCACATGCCTAAAGCTCTGCATTTAGAATCCATTTGATCATTTCCGTTTTCGACATGCTCCATTGCTCCCCACGCTCGATTACAGTTTGACTCAGATGTGGTTTAACGTTTCCTGGGACGCTCTCTGAGGAGCCGAGGGGTTACAGAGCAGATCCAAACTGCCTGAACAGCTCTGGAGATTTTTCCCAAGCATTGAGCCACAAAAATAGTTTGCTCCGCTCTCCCTTGTTGAGAAACATAGTTTCCCACTCCTTCGCAGCCGAGCTTGGGGTCCCAGCTGAGTGAAATATAACCAAAATCCATCTTCTCTTCTTTTCTTGTACAGTTAGTAATGATGCTCAATTTTGTCTCTGTGGTGCCCAAAATACTTTCAAGAGGGTTGTTTTCAAACTAAAAGGAAGAAAAGTGATGTCCTCAGACCTTAGTCTAACAATCAGCATCTTTAAACGTCACTAATCTTCTGCTTAGGACTCAGAAATTTTAATTATTGATGATAATTAACTAGTAGACCATTATGTAATCTGCTGAAGAGTGATCAGAATCTCCGTTTGAATGTAAAGCACCATCAGTTACCACATCTGTACCACAGCTACACAGAAATCCCTCACAGAAGAAGGATTTTTTGGAAACATTTTAAAGTCATTAGAACATTTTTTTGTGTAATGACACTGTCAAGAAAAAATACACAAAACACTGACAACTGATAAACCAGACGTGAACCAGTTGTGCTTTTGGGTTGCAGCTGGTGACAAAACTCTCAAATTCTGGAGAAAAACATCCCACAATCTGTTTTTAAAAAGTGTGAAAATGTTAAAGGCATACTCTGCAGTTTGGGCTTGTTTTTAGCTCCCCCTAGTGTCCATTTTAAGTCACTGTCATAAAAACGTTAGCATTGTTTCTGCTCAGAAACCCCTAAATCTACCTGTTGAAATGTCTCCTCAGCCTTCACTGCTTCCTACTGGAGCGGTTCATCACTCATTCAAAGAAATCAGCTGTGTTCAAGCAGGGAGAGTTGGGGAAAAATCAGGAATCATGAGCTGAAAACACTCCGGATAACAGCTAGCCACATTGGGTTAGCCTAACCCTCGCGAGATACGTGACTTTGTGAGACTTCAGGGCACCGGACCAGATACTCAGAAGTTGCAAACGTGGTATTCTGGATCCAAGCAGCAGATGTGACTGAGTGACTTTTCATTAACATGTAAAGGGTAATATTAGCACAAACTGGCTCAAGATTTACAAAGATGAAAAAGTTACATAGTGTGCCTTTAACAGGTTTATGGTCATAAATATCTTCACTCACAATAGAAGAAAACAGATCAGTCAAACTTTCAAAACGGGCCCGGATGTAGGCATGGGCAAGGGGGGGCATTGCCCCCCCAAATTCCATGACTGCCCCCCCAAACGCGATTGCATGCAGAAATACCAAATTTTTAAAAATATTTCAGTGAAAAACGGTCAGAGTGAGCACTCTCTTCCGTTTGTCCTCATTCAAAGTAGCTACTGATTGGTAGATGCATAGGGAGGGTGTCATCAGAACCGGATTTCATTCATGCGTACCAGAACCGAATGCCCGAACGCAACTTTGCGGACCAGCGCTGCGCGGTCCGGATGGGAGACCCTTCGATCTGCCGAGCTTCACATCCTGTTGCAGCTCAGTGAATGAGTGCTCACATGAAGCTCTGAAGCTAGAGGACACACAGCAGGACCTCCGACAACAGGTCACATTAGATCAGTGATCTGTACCAATCACCCTCTATGGTTCGGGACACGGTTCACGGATCCGCGCTCGTGCGTTTGATAAATCCTCCCCGACCTGACAGCTCGCTCTGAATCAGCTGATAAATAATTCCCCTCTGAGAAAGACGTTCATTTTGTCATCACATATCAAGTTCTCTCTATCAGAATCAGTCATTTTAGTTAACCAGAACAAAGGATCACTGATCTATTCTCTGATGTG
>SSNR01000423.1:186771-202572 GCA_006937965.1 Callopanchax toddi | reverse complement strand
GGCAGTGAGCGGCTCTGTCTGACCCCAGAGGTGATCAGAAGTCTTTTCACCATTTAATTTGTTTTTATATGATTAAACATTTTATTTAAGCATTGGATTGACATCTTGAGTTAAATGCTGTAGATTGAGCAGAAAAATGTTGCTACAAAATAAATAGAGATCAAAGTTTTTTGCCTTTTATTTTTCTTTCTGCTGATTCAAAGAATGATCAAATCTTTGACTGAAATCCATGATCCGATCCAGTCCGTGAGTATTTTGCCCAGTACTACTGCGACACACACAAAGAACAGCCTACAGCGACAGCTTCTTCATCACATCTTCATCATCAACCTAACAACCCCCATGTGAGTACCAGACAAGTGCGCCAGGTTCTCCCTTAAGATCGTGGGATGAAAAATTGTGTGCTCCCCTGCTTATATAAACCATAAAGAAATAAAAACAACAAATATACACACAAAAAAGATAGAAATACTATAAACAATAGAAAATGGATAAAGGATATATGGATAAAAATAAATAATTAAGTAAAAGACAAAAAAGAGAGGTTCAATATAGATAAGATGGAAAAAATAAAAAGATAAAAAGTAATATAAAACACAAAAGGTAGGTTCAATGCAAATTAAAATAGATTTAAAAAAGATAAATATAATCTAAAAGACAAAATAGAAAGGTTCAACAGATAAGATAGATTAAAAAATAAAAGTAAACAATCTAAAAGACTAAAATAAGGGTTAAATAGATAAGATTAAAAAATCAAAATGAAGATAAAAATAAAATAAAAAAAGACAAACGAAATGACACAGAAAGAAAAAAAACACAAAAAAGAACAAAACAAAAAACACAAAAAGAACCAAAAAAACAAAAATATAACAAAAAAATAAACAGATGAATGCAGCCTCAACAGGGCATCAGCCAGTGTCCTACTTGTGCCGGTCCCAAGCCCGGGTAAACGCAGAGGGTAGGGATCAAATATGAAAATAAATCTATGGATAGAGGAACTGATATGATGATGGTGTAGTTTTTGATGTATTTAAGGGATTGGGGGGGTGATGACAAAAAAATTCTTAGCGTGTCCAGACTCGCCCCCCCTGATATTCTACCTGCCCCCCTTAGTGGGGCTGGCTAGATCCGGCCCTGTTTCAAAACATAAAATGAAAACTAGTAAATAAGATGTCAAAAAGGCATGTCAATAAAAACCCTTTTCACTTTTCTCAGACTGGCATTAACATATTCACACCTTTTGCTCGTGTTTAAACACTATCGGATCATCTGAATGGCAAATTAAATAATTTAATGGATGTATTGATCGTGTGTTTCGTTGCGGTAAAAAGCCTGCAGCCGCTGCAGTGCAGCACCATGATCACCTACTGAGAAGCTGCAAGTGAGCTGAGATCTGCCCTGTGCTTCTCACCTCTGGCTGAGGAGATCAGCTGACAATGGTCAAATGCTGTTTTAAAAAAAAGCATGCAAATTTGCACTAAAAGTCTGCAAAACTGCACAAAAGTGAACCGCAAAAGAGCGAGGGACCGCTGTATAACGCATGTAGTGTCGCAATATATCGCAAAATATCGTATTGCTGCCCCTGTATCGTATATCGCATTGCCATATTCTTGCCTACACACATCCCTACCTGGTGGCACAGCTGTTGCCTCGCAGCAAGGAGGTTGTGGGTTCTCGTCCCGGCTCTGTGGCCTCTCTACGTGGAGTTAGCATGTTCTCCCCATGCATGCGTGGGTTTTCTCCAGATTCTCCAGCTTCCTCACATGTGTGTCCAGTCTATTAGTGTCTCTAAATTGCTCTTAGGTGTGAGTGGGTGTGTATCGTGACCCTGTGATGGACTGGCGACCCATCCAGGGTGTTCCCCACTTCTTTCCCTTTGATGCTGGAGTTAGGCACCAGCTCCCTGCGACCCTCAGTGGAGGAATAAGCGGTTGTGGAAGTTGCATCACGGCCAACCACAGATGAGGCCAATTTAGCTGAATTTTGGTCGATTCCAATTCAAAGCATGACTCAATGCTTCAAAATATAGTTATTCTCTGTATAAACTAAAACATTTCATGGATTTAAATAAAAGAAATGTGTCTAACTATTAGATGTTTTGACTTGTGGATAAAAATATATAAATCATGGATGGAATAAACTAACAAAGAAGATTTTATTAAATGAAAGAACTTGTTAAAGATAAGATCTGGTTAAAGGAAACAAATTAGAAGTAAAGTCCACTTAGAACATTTATACAGAAATGAGGAAAAACACGAGTTCACCCAAAACATCTGAGTGATGACTTCAACAAAGCGTCCTGCTTCCTTTGCTTTGCACGACTGCGACTGGAGTTTGCTCCGGAGGAGGCGTTTGTTTACGAAGGACAGGAAAGAGTTAACAATTAGAAGTTATAAAAATAATAGTGTTTGGGGGTGGGGGGTGCCTGGTAATTACTGTTTATCAAATATGAGAAAAGAGAGCTCAGGAAAAGGGCTGGGACGTGGAACATGACAACAGAGAGGCTGAGCTGCTCCACGTTTGGGTGGAGGGGGAGAGGAGGTGAAGTCATGCTGGGAACAAGAAAGGAAAAATGAAAATAAAGCGTGTGATTAGCATGTTGAATCTGCGACGCTTGGGAGAGCTGTGTTTTCATGGGCAAAGGTCCAAAGTGTGCAGAAGAGAGGCGGGAGGCGTGCACGCTCAGGAAACATGACACAAGTGTTTGCATTGAGGAGGAGAATGAGCTTTTTGGTGTTCGATTAAAATAAAATAGAGACGTGAGGTGAAAGGAGGGGAAAGGAAAGAAAACGCAGGATGGAAATTATTAAATGGTAACGTGATGTGTGAGAATTTGCAACGCTCTGGGAAAATATGAACACAGACCTCCGTAAACAAACGCCCTGATCCATTAGCAGCTCAAAGGTTCAGAGAAGAAACAAACCTGGAAAAACACTAAAACGCTCACACACATTCCAGTCTGGATCACACTTATCACCTAAACCCCAGATATGTAGAGGAGTCCTCAAAGGGAAGGGTGGAAGAGGGCTGTGCAGAAATCAGCCTGGGAATTCTGGGAAAGGGGCTGAGAGGTGATAAGAGGTTGAAGCAGAGAGGCCGAGTCGCTGCTGTCACTGGATGCAGCGCGATGCTGAACAGCTGCAGGGAGAAAGGCTCACTTCCTGTCCTCTTCATGTGAGTTCCTCAAAGAGCAGAACCAAACCCAGTTAACCTTCTTCCTGCCCGGCTGTGTGTCTCAACCCGTCTGCGTTTTCTCCAGGAAGAGAAGGAAGTGAAACACTGGTTCTTTTGAAGAATGATGGTTGCGTTTCTTTGTTTTCTGCACTTTTTTAAAGTTTCTTTCATGTTTTTTACATTCAGGAAGTTATTTCTCTGTGTGGCAACTAAAAACTTTAAGGGGCGTGTTTGTGACCTTTAATTCTAAAAAGAATTTGTCAAGTTTTCAATACTGAACTGTATTTTTTTCTCCAGAAGGATTCTCCATCCAAGCCCTCTGTGGCTGAGCTGGCTGGAAGGTTAAAGGGTCACATTCTGCCGATGCCCAACTCAAACGATGAGGTACCTGAACATCGAGCTGGTGGCTCATTTTGAAAAAAAAAATTTCAGAATTACAGCTTTTATCTCGTTTTTCATTTATAGTCACCGTTTCGAAGAAAGCCTCCGTGTTCTCTGAAGTTGCAAAGTCCGTCGCAGGAAAACGAAGAGTCTGATGTGAGTCTGACTTCTGGAGATTTTATAGAACCCAGAAAACAGATTAGGATTCGTCGTCCCTGCAGCTTCATTTGTTGACAAATGTGTATTTTTATTTAATCTTTTCTGCCAGAAATAATAGAGTAAATCATTCATTTCTGTGCATTATTATATGAATAAATATTCATTTTATTTGCGCAACATAAAGAAAACGATATCCAGCTGAATCCAGACCACTGTAATAGTATAACAGCACATTTATGTCAACATATGTGTCATCGTAAATAAACGCACCTAAATGTTTTTCTTGATGAGACTTCTGCAGGCTGAAAGAATAAAAATATGTTTTTAACCTGTTGACCAAATTTAATGAGCATTTTTTGTTTTAGTGAAATATGTAATTGCGGGGCTGCATGGTGGCGCAGTGGTTAGCACTGTTGCCTCGCAGCAAGGAGGTCGTGGGTTCGGTTCCCCGGCCTCTCTGCGTGGAGCTTGCGTGTTCTCCCCATGCATGTGTGGGTTCTCTCCGGGTACTCCGGCTTCCTCCCACAGACCAAAAACATGACTGTTAGGCTGATCGGGCGTGGTAAATTGTCCCTAGGTGTGTGATTGGTTGTTTGTCTTGTCCGTCTCTGTGTGGCCTTGGCGACCTGTCCAGGGTGTCCCTCTTAACCGCTGGAGTTAGGCACCAGCTCCCCCACGACCCCCTGCAGGACGAAGGGGCTGCAGAAAATGGATGGATGGATGAATTTGTGCACACAGCCAATTTAGATAATTCTATTAAAGGAACGACTTCTTGGTTTCTATGTATTTAGTTTTTAAAAAGCAGAAATACAACGAGTAATAAAGGACTGCTTTCAATTTTATAAATCAAACAGTATTGGAAACATTTGGTCTTAAAACAGCAGCCTGAGTAAAAAGTCATTAAAAAGCAGCACATCTAGAGTAAAGAATCAGAAGAATAAACAGCTAAAAATAATAAATGAATAATGGCATAGTGCAGCAGTTCCCAACTGTGTTGACGCACCCCCAATCCCCCTAGGGTTCACATCTGAACCAATTCCTGGTACCTACGAATCGTTAACGGGCCAAATTTTAATACTTTTGAGTGTTTAATAATTAATAAAATCGTTTTTATATTAAATATTTATTTTTCCAACAATATGTGACAAATATCACGATAAATAACATGCAGCTGTTTGTATTTTATCATCGTAGTGTTGAACAAAATTCTTCCAGATGAAAACCTCTAAACCAACTGCTCAGTGTAAAATAAAATCTAAATATTGCAGATTTGAAAGAGTATTATTCAGCTTTTTACATTTTATGTCTTGTATTTTTGATTTATTTAGATACTCTTGAGTGAATTTCTCTTAAATGTTTTATAAACATTTTAAATCATCTCTTTAATTCACTCATTTAACAGCTTTACAAGATGTTTTAAACCATTAACAGCAAAAAATATTCTCCGTACTTTATTTGCAACATAGTTGAATTACGTTATTTGCAGAATAGCAGCTTTTACTCTGTGCTTTGTAAAAGTATATAAAAAGGTACTACATATGTGAGCATAATTTTTTTTTTTACTTTGGCAGAAATCAGTTTTGCCCAGAACCATCAAACCAAAGACAAAGAACTCAGCCATGATTGAGAAACTGCAGGTTTGTGTTTTTTTACATATTGTTTTAAGTTTTAAAGAAAAAAATCTGCAATGATGACTCATTATGCAGTCGTTTAGTTGAGAATGTCCAAGCCGCTACTGCCCCCTACTGTTGAGTCAGTGCTGGTGCCAGGGAGTGGGCGGGGCTTTCCCCCTGATGGCACAATCAGCTCAGATTAATGAGCTAATGGGATTATGGGCCACAGGGGTTCTGGTGAGGCTCGAATTCGTCACTTCAGATCCTTTAGTTATCGATTCCCACTGAGGGCAGCCATGGGACAAAAAGGCTGCCGGTTCTCCCTCTTCCTCTTCTCCCCGGTGCAGGTAGGACTCTCCTGTCTCGACTGGACCCCACTTTGGGGGCTGATGTCGATACCAGTGTGCTGAGAAGTTTTTGACGAGTTTCTGAAAGTTTTTAAAGTTAGAAGAGGAAATACTTTTAATTTATGGCCACTCAGATTTAACATGACCTAATATGAAGTGTGCATCTCCAAACAAAATCCTAAAATAACTTAATTTCTCATGAATTGTTCAAACTTATCATTTGTTTGTGTGTCATTCTAAATGTGCTACAGTTTATTGTCCACTCGAGGCTCATTTTGCCTCCTCCCTGCAGGCCAACCTCGCTCTGTCGCCCACCGCTCTGCTGCCTTCACCCAAGGGTCCTGAGGTAAAGCTGCAGCCGACACAGCTGTCCCCCACCCTGGCCCGCAGCCCCCTGAGCCCCACCCTGCGACCGTCACAGCTGTCCAGTGAGGAGGAAGATCCCATCAGCTTTGACAGCCCTCCTGAAGGAACCCCGCTACCGAGCTTCAACAAGGTAAACATCAGCTGTCCAACAGAAAACACCCATCTGGTGTCAGTACGGTTCCATTGGCTTTACTGTTGGTAAACACCATAAAAGCCAGCAGATTCTGGTGATTACTTTTGTTAGTTTTTCATATTTTATGATGAGCTGAATCAAATCTGGGCTGAAGTAATGTTCCTCGCCCACGGAGAGGCACATGCACACTGTCCCCGCCGCCGCCTTCTCATTGGCTGCTGAGCATCTTCTGCATAAGCAGGTCTGAGATAAGCCGGAGCAAGATGGTGGATTGAGGATATAATCCCCTTAGCCTAGTTAGCGTCCCGGGTACCTTTTGTGAGGTGTCCTCACGCAAACACTAATTAAGATTCAGACCGTTACCAGAAATCATTTGAGGACACAAAACACCTGAAATTCAATCATATTTATAGAATTTAACATTTTAAAATACTAATAATTCCATCTGTTTAATCAAATTCTACTTGTGTTTTTTCAGACTCGTGCACGATTATCATTCAAGAGGCGCCCGCCCACGAGGCAGCACAGAAGGGCAGCAGGAGAGGACGTGGACGCTGCTAAGGTTGAACTGTCCCCGTGTGAACTGGACCTCAAAAAGGAAAACGGGGACGAGGACCAGGTTTTAAACAACCTGACAGAGGAGGATGAGACTGGGCGTCTGGGAGGTCTGAAAGAAGCTGAAAACAGGGATGAAGACTGTGAAAAGATGGAGGCTGAGACCGACCAGAGTGACCCAGATGACAGGGGAGATTTGGAACAGGAAGTGGAACAAGTCATGCCCGCAGAGGCTTTGAAGGAGGATCAGCAGCCTTTAGAGTCTGCAGAGGAGATAGAGGGTGACGACGAGAGAGAGAAAGGGCAGGACGACATGCCTCAGGGGGAGGACAGAGGAGAAAATGATGCAATATGAACTGTTTAAGAAAAAAAAAGGTTACATTATGCAGTTTTGAGTAAGAAAAATCCTGTTTCAGTCTATTTTAAGTTGTTTTGTCGCCCTCTACTGGTTGTCTGTGGAACAGGTCCATGAAAGCAGGAGAGTTGAGAGAAACAGCTGATTTCTGCACATGGAAACAAGAAAAGCGGCTGAAACTTTACACATGATCGCAGGAAGTCGTTGTTTCACACAAGATCTGCTGTTTTTAATGACGATTTTTATTTTAACCAGTCAGAGACGTGGATAAGAGGGCACATCCACATCTAGAGTCTGTTACTTTAAAAACACTGAGATTAAAGCTGTAAAAAGATTAGATTTATAATATGTTATCAGATAAATAAATGTATAATCTAATACTAAATCACTTTAAATTAAGATAGTGTATTTTTGTTTGATGTGCAGTCCTGTGCAAAAGATATTTCTAAAGATATTTTAATGTTTTTCTTTGGACTTTGATGTTTTTTTAACTCATTTTCAGTCCAGTTCATTTACCTGACCCCGACAACACATTGTTTCTTTAATTAATGATAAAAGTGAAGCCTAAAAAACAGCTGTATTTTAAAGTCATCAACAAATTAAATAAAAATAATTGGGACAAAAGAATCAAGTGCCTGAAAGACACGTTTAAACTGATCTCTTTGCTGTTGTCATGTCGACACGTTGGCTCATCCCTCGAGTTTTAGGAGGTTTTTTTTTATCTTTAAATGATTCAAATATGAGTGTTAGGTGACCTAACAAACCACTAATTATCTAAAAGATAATCGTGTGAAGAAGCTACCAAACTTCAGCAACAAACTTTGGAAAAATTATTGATCAAGACCACTTTAAAATAGAGGAAATGTTCACTGTAAAATACAAAATAAATGAGAGATGAGGGATGGCTCAAGACTTTTGCACAGTGTCCGATTATTTTATATGGAACGGGACACACACCTTCAGGAGTAACGGGACACACACCTTCAGGAGTAACGGGACACACACCTTCAGGAGTAACGGGACACACACCTTCCTGATGGAACGGGACACACACCTTCCAGGAGGAACGGGGGACACACCTTCCAGGAGGAACGGGACACACACCTTCCAGGAGGAACGGGACACACACCTTCCAGGAGGAACGGGACACACACCTTCAGGAGTAACGGGACACACACCTTCAGGAGTAACGGGACACACACCTTCAGGAGTAACGGGACACACACCTTCCTGATGGAACGGGACACACACCTTCCAGGAGGAACGGGACACACACCTTCCAGGAGGAACGGGACACACACCTTCCAGGAGGAACGGGACACACACCTTCCAGGAGGAACGGGACACACACCTTCCAGGAGGAACGGGACACACACCTTCCAGGAGGAACGGGACACACACCTTCCAGGAGGAACGGGACACACACCTTCCAGGAGGAACGGGACACACACCTTCCAGGAGGAACGGGGGACACACCTTCCAGGAGGAACGGGGGACACACCTTCCAGGAGGAACGGGACACACACCTTCCAGGAGGAACGGGACACACACCTTCCTGATGGAACGGGACACACACCTTCCAGGAGGAACGGGGGACACACCTTCCAGGAGGAACGGGACACACACCTTCCAGGAGGAACGGGGGACACACCTTCCAGGAGGAACGGGACACACACCTTCCAGGAGGAACGGGACACACACCTTCCAGGAGGAACGGGACACACACCTTCCAGGAGGAACGGGACACACACCTTCCAGGAGGAACGGGGGACACACCTTCCAGGAGGAACGGGACACACACCTTCCTGATGGAACGGGACACACACCTTCCAGAAAGTTCCACTTTTGTCAGTCCACTGAGCATTTTCCTCTCTCAAGGATTAAGCAAGATGTTTTTTGAAAATGTGAGCTGAGCCTTTGTGTTGTTTTTGGTCAGGAGAGGTTTTAGGCCTTGGAACCTATTGTTCTCTTTCCTATTGTTGAGTCATGACCTCTGACCTTAACTTTAACCAAGTGAGTCCTGCAGTGCTTTAGATGTTCTGGGTTCTTTTGTTCTTGGATTTCTTTAGAACAGGACATGATCTGTTGCTTTTTGAGATCTTTTAGCCTCCTTCATGTTGTAGACTGGTTTTATTAGAGTGATTCCAGTAATCAGGTCTGGGCTTGGCTACATGGAACTGAACTCAGCTTTCCAAAAAAACCATAATCACAATGAATTCATAATTCCTGATTTCACACGAGATCAGTTTAAATATATATATTTTTTTCCCTTTAAAAAATGACATCATCATTTGAAAACTGAATTTTACATTTCCTCTGGTTTTCTTTGTCTGCTGTTTGCTGATCTGAAACATTTAAAGGCACACTATGTAACTTAATATTTTTTAAAAACATTTCTTGAGCCAGTCTGTGCTAATCTGACCCTTTACAGGGTTAATGAAATGTCACTCAGCTCCATCTGCTGCTTGTGTCCAGAATACCACGTTTGTAACTTCTGAGTCTCTGGTCATGAAACATGAAAAAGTTACATATTGTGCCTTTAAATTTGCCAAAAAGCAAAAACAATAAATCATTATGTCGCAAATTTCACAGCGCGGTAACAGTAATGGTATTTTAAGTCTAATCTAGTCTTGATTTATTCACACAAATTGTTTTAACATATAAACAGATGTGTTTTTACACAATAATTTAGCAGCATTCTAAAAAAGTTAAATAATTGTAAACAAAAGAAATGAAGAGTTAAGAGGTTATTTTGACTATCTTTTTATTAATAGAGAAATATAAAACAACTGAAATAGAAAAACGTCAAACATAAACCTGCCATCTATCCTTCGGGCGTTAGGTAAATATTTGAATACTCTCCAGGATATCCTGAAATTAAAAAAAATCATCCTTTTTATTTACAATAAAGAAAACTATCGCGAACATTTAAAACAAATCTATTTAAAAATAGACCCGGCTTCAATTAGTGCGAACATGAGTTCAGAGTTTGTCATCATAATTCACGTAGGCGCGTTTCCTTTTCTTCGGAAGCTCATTTCTCAGGATCCGCCTCCCAATGAACCGAAACCTGGAAGAAAAAAAAATCTCACCTGTCAAACTCACCGAGAGGGAAGACGGTGAGGAAACGGCTCCTCCTGGGTCTGGAGACAACCTCTGTCCTCGGACCTAATGTCCTAATGATGGAAACAGACTCTTGTTGTTTGGGGGAAACTTTTGACTTTTCGAACCGACGCTGAGACGTTCACGGACCTGCGGAGAATTCACGATCTTCAGTGTTTGAAGTGGGTTTTTTAGACGCTTCCGGGTCGTTCCTGTTAAATCCAAATCATTATCGACTATGAGCTCGACTGTGGTAGAAATGTCCACCATATCAGGACACACTCCTGTAAACACGGTGAGTTTTTAGTAGATGTTTAACCTGCTGAGTTTCAGTAATCAGAGGCTCAGTATCACTCAAAACACAGCAGGGAAATGGATTGATTTGGTAAGTGATTGATAGAAATCATCAAAAAATGTGTCAGTATTACTTTTGACCAAATATTAATTTCAAATTTTTACTGTTAGACTTGAAAATTTTCCTTTTTTTTAATGATATTGAACGTTACATGTTTGTTTTTGAGTTGTTGGTTGGAAAAAAAAACCCTGTTTTGATGGTAAATGATAAAAATTAGAATAAAAATGAGTATTTGATGATAATATCCACAATTATTTGTAAACTCTCAGGCTGCAGCAGACGCAGCATGTGGTGAAACTGCTGATCCAGAAAATGTTGGCCTTCTTGCTAAGCAGGTAAGGTTTCTTTAATGTTATGTTAATATTATCATTAGTTTTTATGATATTTGGTTTTATTTTATCGTTTTAAGACAGTCATTAATCCATAGCATTCATTCTTTTAAAGCAGCAACTCATTTTAGTCAAATACTTTCAAGATTTAGATTATTTTTTTCTTTTGTCATATGAAACATATGGAATATATACTAAATAGGACATGATAGAAACTAACAGCTACACTTTACCAGTATGCATGTTTTATATGTGTTTTTATTCAAGCATAAAGTTCCTTGTGAATAACGTATTTTTCAAGGCAGACCTGATCAAGATAGCACCTTTAAAAAAAGATTTCAAGCTAAAAATGTTAAATCAGCTGATTTTAAACGTCCTAATAATAGAGAATTAGAATAAAGTCTAGAAGTAATGAATGATGGACCAGTTCCTCTGCATCACTTTGGGTCAGGATGTTTCTAATTAAATTACACAGATGGAAGAATTCAGTTCTAACATGTTTTATAAGAGAGCTAAATGACAGATCCTGGTTCAGATTCACACCGTGGTTCCTTATATTAGCACTGGAGGACAATCCATACGGACTGAATCACAAACCACCACCTCTGTCTGGTCTGAGTTTAAAAATAGAAAATAAAGAGTCATCCAGGTTTTTATGTCTTTATGACTTGCTCGTAGTCTGATTAACTGGTTGGATTGATCAGGCTTCGTGGATAAATATAAATGAACATTATCAGCATAACAATGGAAATTGATCACATGTCTAATCATTTGACTTTTATCGTCTGTTAAGTCACTGTTACACAGACATGCATATATTAATTCAGTCTATTCAGTTTACTGTACAAGAGCCAAATTAAAGTATTTTTAATACTGAAATATTCTCCACATTCACCCCAATAATGATTCTCCTTAGTCCTCAATACACAGATTTGATGGAAAACTCTGAACTTCTGAGATTAATTTTTGCTTAAAATTGAAAACCTTCCAGAGACTTTACGCAAAACATCAGGGAGAAATCCTGGTCAGTCTTTGAACCTAAACCGTTAAACACCTATTGATTTGATTTAGGAACACTCAGTTTTAACTCCTGCTGTTTAACAAGATAGTAAAATATCACGAATATTACTCAATGAACGCTAGTTTGGCTTGAAGGCATACTATGCAGCTTTGGCTTGTTTTTTGCACCCCCTAGTGTCCATTTTAAGTCACTGTCGTAAAAACGTTAACATTGGCTGTGTCCGGATTCAGGGGTAGGATGCTTCTGAGGACGCATTTCGATGCCGATTACGTCACAGCGCCGCGACGAGTGCTGTCCGAATTCGAAGGATACTCGTTCATGCGTCCTCAAATGCGTCCTCGTTCCACCCGAATTTTGAGGATGCGTCTGGTGTATCCTCGCTGGCAAAGGCTATCCCAGGATGCTTTGCATGCCGGCCGTTGGGATTCTACTGATTCATTAAATACGCAACAGTAGCAGAAAAAACCAGAGAGCGATACAGTTTTAAATGTCAGTTTTTCAAAAGATAGCGATTAAAATTATAAAAAGCTGAGGAATTAGTTTGCTTATTTTTATATGAAGTTTAATGATAAAAATCTCAGCAAATGATGTTTTATTTTTCATGTAATTTAAGACAAGACATCAATGTAAGCTAGCTTGAATGTTTTTAATGGAATTTTAGGAAATAAAACACAGTAAAAGAGCTTAGAATGTTTCTTTAGATCCATTTTATTAGCTTTAGCCTGTTTGCTGGCACTGTCCCGGTTGCTAAGCGACTGGACTGAGGGGCGGGGATAAGTATGAGGCTAGACCGTTCGAATTCAGAGCCGCTTATTTCCGGTCTTAGCGGTCGAGCAAGGACCCAACCTAGGTAGACCAGCAAGTCCACGTCCTCAGAAGCATCCTACCCCTGAATCCGGACTCAGCCCTTGTCTTTGTTCAGAAGCCCCTAAATCTAACTGTTGAAATGTCTCCTCAGCCTTCACTGCTTTCTACTGGAGCGGTTCATCACTCATTCAAAGAAATCAGCTGTGTTCAAGCAGGGAGAGATGGGAAAAAATCAGGAATCATGAACTAAAAACACTCCGACGCTAGCATAACAGCTAGCCACATTGGGTTAGCCTAACCCTCGTGAGATACTTGACTTTGTGAGACTTCAGGACACCGGACCAGAGACTCAGAAGTTACAAACATGGTATTCTGGATCCAAGTAGCAGATGGGGCTGAGGGACTTTCATTAACCCTGTAAAGGGTCAGATTAGCACAACCTGGCTCAAGAAAAAAGATGTACAAATATAAAACGTTACCCAAAGATTTGACTAACACTCAAAAAGTAGCACCTAAATTTGCCACATCTGTGCAACCTTTCATAAAAAATTAGAAATGTCATACTAACACCAGCTTATAGCACTAACACCAATTTAGAGCTTTCCTCTGTTACAGAAGACTTCAGAGGAGATTTGAACTCTCACAAGGAAACAATAAAAACCGACAAAGTGTAAAATGTCATAAAAACATCTACCCAGACGGGTTTAAAGTGTAACCAGTGTTAGGAAGGTGAAAGTCACACTTGTAGATAAGTGTAGATAAAGTTTGTAGTGTGTGATCAGTGAAAGAATCCACTCACTAAATCAGGGGTGTCCAAGCTTTTTATGATAAGGGTCAAAATCTCCCAAGTTCAAAGTCGTTGTGGGCGACCAAAATGTACATTTCTGCTATAAAAAGTGTAAAAGCTGCTTTTTGGTGATTTTGTTTTATTTGTACTGGCCAAAAATAGACAGAAAAAGATCTCGTACATTGCCTTATAGTAAAAGAAAAGCATCAAATTCCTTGGATTTGATTGGTCACTTGTTTTCTAATTTCTTGAAAATATTTTAAAAAACTGGATCTGGGTCTTTCTTCAGCAATGCTGCTGGATTTAGCCAGATTTCATGAACGGTGCTCACATGTCTGCTTTTTAGTAAAAGTCAGTGGGGGGTTGTGGTTCTATTTACCAGAAAATTAAATTAAAGGTCCTGAATTCTGCAAAATCCACTTTCTAAAGCTCTTTTAACAGCCATATCAGCCCCAAAGACTGTGTCTGAGACCCAAAAGTGAGAAAATATTTTCACAATTTTCACTTCCTGATTCTCATTTTTAGGAAATGTGTTTTGAGCTAATGCTAAAACGGGTGGTTTCAAAATCTTTCCCCTGCTGACCTCAAGAAGAGACCACTCCTCTCTAGAGGACAGAGCCAATCACGAGCACCTTTGTCTACCTGAGCCCACCCTTTAAAAGCTACGGGAGTGTGCATCCTCGCTAACATTAGCAAACAGTCATGGTGAAGCTACGAGCAAAGCACGGCAGTTGCTTCGTAGATGGTTGATCAACGAGCACAAAAGTCTTTTTTTACTCCCTTCATCTGAGACCCTGAAGACCCACTGGTGTCTCGTGAATGCATGCGGAGAAGAGAGATGGGCGGGGCTTAGAGAAGCTTGGCTCCCCAACTGCCCCGCCCAGGAAAGTTTAGCTTTAGGAGGTTGGATGAGGGAGTGGAAGAACAACAGCTGTGCTTAAAGTAAGGACTAATTTGAGCTTTTAGCTTTTACATGTCATTGAGATGTAAAAGAAATTATTCAGAGTGGATAGAAAGTGATGAATATGGAACCTTTTAAAATAAATTAAATTCTGGTTAATAAAAGAATAATTATTTGAATTTTAAAAAAGACTAACTTACCTGTATTTTGTGTTTGGCCTCACATCTGTTAAAATCTGAACATAAAAATGTTAAAGTGTCTCTGCATCCTCATTTGATGGAGGACTAAATTCTACCATTCGAGTTGAGGGCCGCACAAAATCACTGAGAGGGCCGTAAGTGGCCCCCGGGCCACGCATTGGACACGCCTGCTCTGAGCTACTTCAGTTCCACAATAAATACAGGAAATTGCTTCTTATCGTGTCGTGTTTCTTTGTGTTTTCTCAGAACAACACTACCAACGGGGAGACAAACCATATCCCTGTAACAGTCGATGAAAGCACAGAAGGACAAAATACAACGGTATAAAAGTTCCTGTTTATGAACTTTTTCTTCTGGTTTAAAGGAAAATGTGACCTGTTCAGAAAAAAAGCTTTAAAAAAATTATTAAACTTTAAATATTAAGATGCATGCATCTATTATATGTTAAATCTTACAGTAATTCATTAAAGAAACTCAAATATTTGGTTTGTTTCTCAGATTGCATCTTGACAAAGTTTTTCTTTATTTCAGAAATCCTGTTTGGGCAAGATAAAAGACAACCTGAATGAGGAGGCCTTTTGGATAGTCAAAGTCTGGATGATTTTCCTCTTCCTCCTCCTCGTCATCGCTGCTGTGATCGTCATCTTTCTGGCTCTGTGCACAGGTATGTCATGTCACGTGGTTCTCATATCGGCTCTCACCGAAGGGGAAAAAAGGTGTGTCTGTGTGTTTGTGAGCAAAATATCCCACGAATCACTGGATGGGTTTTAAAGATATTCACAGAAAGTCAGTTTAGCAAATGCAACAATGGCCATGATGCAGTCAGATTTACAGACACAGTGGTCAAATGTCATGTGTTGAGCTGAGAGTCTGTCACAACACATAACCTGACCTCCAACAGGTCATGCAAGATCCCACAGCATTGCATCATAATGGTTTTTTATTTAAGGTTTCACCAGAACTGGCTCAAACGTCATTATTTTCCAACAGTGCAAATTTCAGTAACTAGAATAAGAAAAAAATAACTGGTTTATATTACTTAAGCATGAAAGCACAGTATGATGCAAAACTGTGAGTTATTTTTGCACAATTATAAACGTCATCATTTTGTGCAGTTTGCTAGTTTGTTTAGGTGATTTTCAGTGTGTCATGTTTCAGTTTTCAGACTTTGACTTCATTTTTTTGCTTGTTTTTTTTTTTTTTTTTTTTTAAACAG